>CM038147.1:47118780-47656280 GCA_021437245.1 Aegilops speltoides | reverse complement strand
CTGGATTGAAGCTGAAAATTGATGAATTTAGCAGCTGAAAGTTATCTTCTTCTTGTGTACAGAACTTTGCAAAAATCCAGCGCCTCTCCAAAATATTTAGCTGCTTTGTTATTATTTCAGTATATTTTGCTTTCATCTTCATGGGTTGTGTGTATCGTGTCCTTGCGAATGTGGGATGCTTTGAGTCAATAAAACCTACAACCAGCTCTGTTCTCCATAATTCAGGTTGTCTATTGTGTCCATGGCAAGGAGAAATGAAGATTGAAATAACCAAACATGCATGTCACTCAGGGTGTGTTTGGTTGCAGTAGTGAAAAGTAGTTGCATTGCATACACATCTCAACCCAGCCTGGTTGAGCAAAAACAGCCACAATTGCGTCATCTACAAGTTGTTTGGTTGCCTGCATCTAGGGTCGCTGCATTAGGTAATATGCAAGTGCACTTTGTTTGGTTGCCTGCATTGGCCCAAGCGGCACATGAACACGGTGTTTGGTTGCACGCATGTGGTATGATTAAGAGTTAGCACTTGCACCACTACAAGGATTCCGGTCTATTGCAACGAAATTTATTGCTACAACTACGTTTTGTTGCAATAAAAGGCAATATTACCACAAATTCTCCGGTTGTTGTAATAGGCCGCACATATTGCCATAACTTAGTTTCGTCGCGATAAATACTAACTTTGTTGCAATACAGGCCTCATATTGCAACAAACTGTATCATCGTAGCAATATGGTAGCAGTATTGCGACAAACAAATTCCGTTGCGCGAGGGCAGTCATTTTGTTGTAATAGGGACTAGGTATTTCAACGGAATAACTATTCATGGCAATATTCAGAAAGATATTGCAACATCGGCGTGATGGTGCATTAGTTACAAATATTGTTGCAAAAAAGTGGCTAACTATTGCAACAAACTGCATCGGTGTTGCAATATGGTAGCGATATTGCGACAAACAAATTCCGTTGCACGAAGCATCCGTTTTGTTGTAATAGAGACTAGGTATCTCAACAGAATAACTATTTGTGGTAATATTCAGAAATATATTGCAACATCAATGTGATGTTGCATTAGTTACAAGTAAAACAGTGGAAAATATATTATTGGAATTTATAGATATTAAGTTATGATTTTTGCAAGATTTAAGGAGTAAGTAAAATATATTTTAATTGCATCAATTTCAATTAACCAAAACAATGGAAAATTTATAAACGGATAGAACACACTTTCTTGATAGGAATATATATTTAATTTGTTAAATTTGGATTTGAAATGGCCAACTTGTTGCCATTTTAAAATTAGGGTGTTTTCTGCCAAAACAGGGACTTGTCAGATGGAAACGGAAAATAGAGGGGCCCTGGTGTGAAAATTGCCAGATCCAGATCTTGAGATGAATCTGACCGAGGACTTCTATAGCTGCATCCGCTGACCTGCAGGCCCGTGGCCTCGCTAGGGCTGATTGGCGCGGGTGGCTTCCACGATGACCTCCAGGGGCGATGACAAGTGGGGTCGGCCACCGCGCAGTAACCGAAAAAATGTGGAGGGTTTCACCTGTGCAGGGATTTGAACGCTCGTCCTCAGTGTTGCAGATGGTTCAGACCAATGGGTTGTGCAAATGTTGGTGAACGTAGTGGGGTCTCATGTAAATATCTGGTACCTGGCCCAATCAAGAATCCAGTCACCGATGACTAGTGTCTCTTGTCCATTTAGTGGTTTGTGTCATCAAGTTGATTTAAAAAGGGTGAATCATATGGTTCGCTAAATTCTGAACAAATTCTGTGAGTATGGTATACTTATTTGGTTATTCATTTGATTGCAACTTGGGAAGGCTCGATAGATATATCCAGTTATACTGCAAGTGTATAAGCCGCTGGAAGTCGGTTTATATTTTGAGCATAGTAGATCGATGCGATGTTTTTAAGGCTGTAACAAGGTTCAAAATTGTGGATATCGGGTTCGTATCGGATTGCCTTTGACATATTGGATATCGGATATCGGGTGATATATCGAACGATATGTAGTAATATCGGAAATTAAAATTGGTCTATAATTTTCTATCTATAGTGTTATAGTTGCCATGCATCTTTAATTCAATATGGAATAAACCATGGAGATAAAAATGAACACACATCATGCATGCCAACTCCACATATACGAAAAATCGTTCTCAGGCATGTAATTGTAAGTTCATATCAGCATAACCAAACCAGTAAGAAAAAAAGCATAGGATGAAACAAATAAATTCCATATCCAGTTCAAGTGCATCACGAGTAAATAGTTCAAACATATTCAATAAGTGTGTGTGGGAATAAATCATAATAGTAAATATTGATCCAGTCGCTTCATTGTAGATTTTAGTCATCGTCAAGGAAATTGTCCTCATTCTCTCCATCATCACTTGAAGAATCGTCCATGAACTGCATGGCTGTCTCTCCTCCTCAAAAACTAAAAGTACTCTGTTTTTCCTCTGCTTCGTCTGTGCCTAGTAGACAGTAGTAGAAACTGAACTACCTTGTGTGTGTCTGTGACTCTGTGTCCGCAGCTGAGGAGGGAGACGAGGGCTGCCACTGGGAAGAGAGACGAGGACCGCCGCCGGGGAGCGAGACGAGGGTCGCCGACCATCACGTACTTGCCTCAAACTTTTGTGGTTTGCAGTTGCAGCTTGTCGGAGAAGGCTGCGCCGTCACATATGACAAACGCTGAAGGATCCAAGGATGGAGTAGGTTTCCTACCGGAGAGCAATGGAGAAGCCATGTAGTCACCCGTCCACCGTCGCAGGTGGCGGCAGCCAGAGGTGATTGCATCAACTGCTGCTGTGTACAAGTACGCCAAGAAAAAGACCTAGGTCTCCTTTTTTTTTTAGGCAACCCTAGGTCTACTTTTTTTTTGAGGCAACCCTAGGTCTAATAGTAGTAGGCAGGCTTGTGCACGTTTGTGGGCTGGGCTCACCCAGTTTATGTAAATTGAGCCCTTTTCACATATCGTTCATATCGGTCGAACATGTACCGGCCCGAAATTGTGGGCTGACCAGCGATATTGCAGCCCGAATGCTATTTATCGCATTTAGCGACCGGTGTGGGGTTGGAATCGCGTCGAGGGAACAGTGATGGGTGCGTCGAGGGAACAGTGATGGGCCGGCCCATTTTGACGTAGGAATTGTTGAAAAAACACGAAATAAAAGAGAGCGCCAAGCGAGATCGAACCTTGGACTCCAGGGTGACGACCCGCGCGACTAACCACTCCACCCACGTCAACTTAGTGGTCACAGGTAGGATTGCAGCTTACGAGAGTTGTTTCTCTATTTTTTTTATTTCCTTTTTTCTTCTCCTTTTTTCGTTTTCGTTTTCTTTCTTCTCCGGAATTTTTCATTTTCCTTTTTCTTTATTTTTTTCTCTTTTTTGGTTTTCATTCTACATTATTATATGCATGGTAAATATTTTTCAAATACTTGTTCGACATCTTTTATATACATCTTCAACATTTGTCGAATACTTGTTCAACATTTTTTTTCCAATACTTGTTCAACATTTTTTTTCAAATACTTTGTTCAACATATTTTCAAATACTTGTTCTGCATATTTCGAATACTTTTTCTGCATTTTTCAAATAATTGTTCAACATTTTTTATACATATGATCAACATCTTTTCAAATACTTGTTCTACATTTTTCAAATATCTGTTCAACATTTTTCAAATATTTATTCAACATTTTTCAAATACTCGTTCAACATTTTAAAATACTTTTTCAACACTTTTCATATACCGTTTCAACATTTTCAGTACTTATTCAACATTTTTTCAAATACATGTTCAACATTTTTTCAAATACCTATTCAGCATTTCAAATTCTTGTTCAACATTTTTTAATCCCTGTTCAACATTTTTTTAAATGTGTTTTTGGGAGAGTGTTTTTGTAATATATGTATTTAGAATATTTGAAAGTATAAAAAAAGTAAAAAAGAAAGCCAAAAAAGAAAAGTAGCTGAAAAAAACGAAACAGGAAACAGGCACGGCTTACCAGCGCACGTGGGCCGACCCATATGCTTGCTGGCTTGAGCGGTCGGAGCGCTCGAGTGGCTGAACGCGACAAATACCGATCCCCCAATTTCCAAAACGATATCACAACTTTGTACCGATGGGCAGTCAAAACCGATATTGCGGCCAATACGGGCCGATATTAAAAAGCTTGCTACGCACAAACTAGATTAAACTAGCTCAAACTTGTTGTCGCCAGAGTCGCTGTCGTCACCCTCGTCTTCGGAGTCGCTGGAGATGACCTCGGCGGGCAGCAGCTTCCATCCGTGCTGCGTATGTGGATGAGCTCGCCGGAGAACCGGGTTTGGAGTTGTTACTCCGCCCATAGCGTTGGCAGCTCCTCAGCCGTACTCGCATCTCCAGTGTCGGCGGCGGTCCTTGCTGCCCACCACGCCTGCTCCGCCGTGCGTTGCCGCTGGATGGCTGGATCGAAGAGCCAGTCGTAGGGCCGCAAGGTCCTCCATGCATGAGACTTGGATCCGGCCCTGCGAGACTTGGCACCGCACCTGCGCGCGCACCTCCCATTGCTTGTCCGGCACGGGAGGACGGAGGCCAGAGCCATCGGCCTCACCATCGTTCCGGTGCTTGCAGGCGGAGAAGCCGCCGCCACGCGCGCCGCCTCCACCGCAGCACCCGAAGCCACCGGCCTCATCGTCGTTCCGGCGCTTGCGGGCGGAGAAGCCGCCGCGCGCGCCGCCTCCACCGCGGCACCCGAAGCTGCCACCCCCGATGCACATCTATTGGGGCAAAAATACTAATTTTCTTCCAGCTAGGCCCTCTACTTAACATTTTCTTCACAAAATGGTCAAAAGTTGGGGGCCACAGACCCAGAAGTACACTAAGCTCCGCTACTATGGCATGAACATCAAGCAATACTTTTACTTTGTTCTTTGCCTCTGCTGCTGCTCGGATGGTTTCCGTTGAAACAAAAATGACATGATTATGTTGGACCCACTCTAGCGCGGAGGAACCCTCCACGGATTGTCCGGTAAGATGAAAGATGTTGAGATCACCCCATCTCAAGATCAAAATGTGAGAACGAGACTAACATAGATCGACCGTCTCATCAACCCATCCCATTTGTACATGTGGTCCAAGGCAAGAGTATAACCTACTAGTTTAAAAGTGAGGCCAAATGAGGTTTCTGCGAGTTGTAGTTTAAAAATGGCCAAGTTTTTGCTGCTTTCTGAAATGATTTTCGAAATTGTAGTGCAAACCTAGTTGTACCTACAACCGGGTCGTCTGGTGACAACACGCTAGCACCGGTCGCGGCCCCTACTTCATGAGGCAGCCACCCCTACCGAGTTGCAGCTCATCTTTGTCTGACCCGGCGGCAAGCCCGCCCGTGAGCCGCCCTCGACCTTGCACGCCACTCCTGGTCGGCCATGGCTCCCGTCGCCCGCTTCCTCCATCCTCGGTGCTGACCAAGCAGTTCCGTTATCCCTCTTCCCAACCTTTGCCCGCTGGATCGCGCCACTCTACGGGCATGGATGCGAGCTTCCCGCACGCCGTCTATCGCCGGACTTAGGGAAGATGACGGACGTGAGACAATTTCATCGGGAATCTCCCGATCTAGTTCAGAGGGAAGATGGCGGGCGTGAGACGATTTAGCAGCATATATATCTCATATTGCTTTGAAATATCGTTTTTTTCAATTTATTTCATCTATATACTACTATTAAACACGCGAACATTCTCTTTTCTGCGGACACCCCGTAAACATACACAGCAAAGATAACACCATCAGATTAATCCACTTGATTAAATATAACCATCTACGGAGTAGATTATACTAATCCTGAGTCAAATGTGCGCATAGCAATTACCTGGAGCGGAAAACGCTCTACCGGCAGAGAAAAGCGGCCGCGACTCGCGGCGCAAAAGTTCCCACGTTAAAAAAAAAAAAAAAAAAAATTCTCCCCCATCTCCCCATCTCCCCACAACAGAAAAGCCAAAACAAATCTCACGCCCGCGCCGCCGTTCGCCTGCCCCTGCCGCCCTACCCGCGCCGCCATTCACGCCTCCCTGGACTGGCGCGTCTCCCCTTCACGCGTGGCCTGCAGCGTTGGGCCAATTGCCGAACCGCAGCGAACGGCCGCAGAGAGGAACGGGAGGAGGAGAGGGAGGGAGGCGTGGCTCGCCGGCCGGCGGTGGCACGGGACGTCCTCATTGGCGGCAGGAGGAGAGGGTGAGAGGCGCGGCGAACGGGTACGGCTCGCCGGCCGGCTGAGGCGTGAGATCGGCGGCGAATGTGAGCCCTCAAGTTCTGCAGTTTGCCGTGAACATGCCGCGCATGCTGCGTCAAGTCGGTGGCGGCGGCGGCGGCGGCGTGTTCCACCCACTCGGTTCGAACGGCAGATTCCCAGCACCACCGCGAGGGTTGAAGGCGTGTTCCAACCCATTATCGTTGTCGCAATTGGCCGGCAGCAAGCCACCAAATGATCCATCAGCGAAGACGCTAGGAGTCTCAGCTGCAGTTAAATTACAGTTAACTGATGCACATGCCAAAAGGCTGCGCCCTTTCATTATGAATTTACAGTTTCATATGAGTCATTGTAATCTGGGAGGTGCATTTTGCCCAGACGCTCAACAATCTTTCCAGAGATCATTGAATCCATGATATGCGCTCATAGTTAGGATCATGTTCTGTTTCTCTTATCATAATAGAATAAGTAATTAGCATTTTATTTCTATAATATAGAATGAGTTCTTCAGTTACAGTTGCGTTAAATGGGTTATAATTATTATACTCCTAAGTTTATAATTTCTCATGTGAAATTCTCTGTATTGCTATTATTAATTAAGAGTTCTGTTTGATTCCTCATTGCATCAAGATGCATGCATTCTGGTTCACACTTATACTTGAAAACACCATCACTCTGCAATAATTTGAAAATATGTGGCATTTGTATTAATTACTACAAGATCTAGGCTGTGACAACATATCAACATTGCTCTCTAACTGTGCAAGGCTTTATTTGGCGAACATATAATGAATAAGTTGTTTTAGAAGATCTAGTGAATAAGTTGTTAATTCAGTTTTTATCTCTGATCTCTCTAATACTTTTTGATAAAAAAAAAAGGTTCCTGCCGGCCAAGCACAGCAGCGACACCCGCTTGCGGGATCATCATGGCTAGCTTTACCATCTATTATTTTTCGCGCTTGGGGTGGGGGGTTTCGCCGAAGCGTGCAAGTGGGGGATGGGCCGGCTGGCTCGATTTGGGGAATTTTGGATAAGGTCGGCTCTAATTACTTCGGTTTATAGATTGCTGCACGCGTCATGTTTCGTTGCGGATTCGAGGCTGGTCAGATTTCAGTTTCGGCCCAAGTCGGTGCTACTCTAGATTGTGCTTTTAGCTAGTTCCGCTCCCCTGGAAAGGAAATCATATATAGATGCAGTGGGGTAATGAGGTTGTGCTGGGGTATATGCAGCGTCATTGATCTCTTGACGCGGGTTTTTTTTCGATAGGATTAGTTCGGAATAGCTAGGTTCTTAGCTTCCTGCGCCGCCTTCAGTTGTGAGTCTTGGATTCAAGTTTCGCCCCCCAAATTATTGCTGGGCCTTGTATTCGGGGTTTTTTAAAGTAAGTTTCAATACTTTAGATGCATTGGCTTGTGATGTGATTCGAAGTTCAGGAGCATATACTGTGGGTTGAGCTTTTTGTTTATGATCATGTAGTACCTGCTCTTGTGTGAAAGTGTAACAGAGGTTTTGTTAATTTTGCATGATGTGAGTCGCTTGATGGTTCTAAGTAGCAAGTATTTGTATCATGCTAGGACCTGATTTTTTTTTTAATTTGATCTGACAATGGGATTCATTTCCTTTTCAGAAGGATGCACATCCTCACAAGGAAAGTCCTCGAGTTCCAAAGACAAGGGTAGAGGACGCGATGATGACAAGGACAGAGGTCGCTGCATGCGCCGTGGGGAAGACAGGGTGTGGCACCGGGACAGGGAGAGTGTCTGTGTAACCATGACTGCGGTGATCAGGACAGGGCCAGTGATCGCCACCATCGTGACCATCGCCGAAGCCGTGATCTTAATGTTGAAAGGTACCGCTTCTTGATTTCTGTGATGCCACTATAGGACAATAATAGTGTAGGCTGATGAATCAAAATTTTGAAGCATTTTTGTATCTCCTACTCTCCTGCTTCAATTGGCATCCAATTAGGCTGCAACTAGTATTACCCTCCAAGTTCCTCGCACCTGAACCGGCATCTCTCTATAGTTTTCGTTAGATTGCCTAGGCTGAATTGAACTCCGTGTCATGAGGATTAGATAAAGTTCCATCTACTCCATAGATGTTTTTTCCGTCAATATGTGTATGTATGATTCTGTTCTGCATATTCGTCTTAATGGATAATTTTAAATCGAAACAATGGTTTTAATTATTGGCCCGCCATCCATAGAAACAAGTTGTGTACTGTGGAGGTTAACTGAAGAATTGTTCACCCAAAACAATTGGACTCAAAGAAGCAGAGGAGAGATGTGAGAAACTTGAGAGAAAAGTGAGAAGGAATTGACCCATTGTGGTACAATCAGGACCTTTGGTGGTGCGATTGGATCATGCAGAGATAAATGGATCTGCTCCAGAAGAGAAAGAGAACATAGAGAAGAGAGGAGGAGATGTGCGTGAGATGGGGCATTGTAGTTATTTCGTTGCATGTTCCCAATGTAGTTTTTTTTTTCCTTTTTTCTTAATTTTTTGTTAAACTGATTTGATTTTATGCCTGCTTTACGTATTGTTTTTCTTCTTAAATTGACTCAAATTCTGATATTACCTACACCAGGGAACAATGATGAATTCTACGGAGGATGCTCATGGTACACAACATCCTTACTTCATAATCACCTATCTGAATGGTGCACAACAGCAATTGCTTTGTTAATGCTAAGTCCCTTGATTGATTTTGTGTGCAGGAAGGAAAGGCTTTGTTGTCTTAACATGGATGGAAAGTATAACAACATACACAAACCAACGTGGACAACCTAAATCTGGTAAATTGTTTATGTCATTTAAGTTGTCTCTAGCATTTGTTATAATGCATTAAATCCTGGTTTGGGTTAAATTGCTAAACCTTCAAGAGTGCTCATTGGAGTGAGGACGTGGTTGGACATTCACCCTACCATCCATTGACTCATTGTTGCTGATATCATAGTGCATACAACCTTTTTCACATGTGTTATCTTATTTTACCATTGATAATGCACTGCTTATGTATATTCATTTGTTGTATGTTGAACCTGGAAGATACACCAGAAACTGAAGAAAAAGTTCTCAAAAGTGCGGAAGAGCGGTATAGAGGCTGGCGACCAACTCTAAGCTCCACTTACAAGGCATACAAAACAGATGCAGCTACATTGGCTTATCTGCTGGAAGATTTACAACCAGAAGAGTGGGAATGGATGATTGAGTACTTTGGCACTGATTAAAAATTTCAGGTTATCTCTAAGATCACTCTTTGTCTACCACGTGTTAAGATGAAATTGCTTTCCTGTCTGGTTATATTTGGTTTCAATTAATTGATAGGAACGCGGCCAAAAGAACACGGATAGTCGTAAGAAACAGAAGACAAGACACATATTTGGGTCAAAATCTTACTCGCAACTAAGTTTCGAGAAGGATTTCATGTTTTAAGCATCTCATTGCTATATTACTTGCAGAGAAACTTGGAAACTGGAGAAGAGCCAGATTGTATTGCTCTGTGGGAACTCACCCACACGAAGAATGGAACATGGTCTGACACCGAGTCCCAGGATGTTTACGTGAGTACACTGACTTTTGGTTATTCTATAGTTATTCAACGATGTGCATTCGGCATGCTTCTGCATCAGCTCGGATTATTCATGCGTTGGATCGCGTTATTCTTGTTTCATCTTTTATAGTGTCAATATTGATGCCGCACCTATAATTGTTCTTTCCGTTTTTAGGACAAAGCACGTCTAAGATGTTAAAAACAAAGAAACTGAAACTCATGGTCCACTTTCAAGTGAGCATGTCATTGGCCTTCATAATTAGTTAGCTACTTCTTCTCTTTCACCATGCATTATTGCTGCATCGAGTCACAACTTAAAAAATGAATATGTGCTAGGTAGGGACATGAACTTAACTGTCACTATAGATCGAGCCACAACTTAAGTCAATAGTGGAAGATTTTAGTACATGTACTTGTGCTTATGCTTTAGACATTTACACTTGTAAAACTGTTCTTATCCCTCAGTTACATGCTTGTCACTCGGGTTAGTTTGACGACACTTCTTTTTAACAATGGGGCTGGAATAATTGTATGACGTTTGTTATGTTGGACTTATTAATTAGAACTATTTTTCCCTTGATTGCAGGATCCAAAGAACTAGCTCGACTCGACTCTAGATCACGGACAATTTAGTCTTGACACTTAATTAGGATGCCTAAATTACATTTGAGTTTCATTTGCTGAATATTTGCTATGAGAATTATGAATTTTATGAATCTACATATTGTACGTATGGTTTTGAATATTTTAATTGAATGCCTTTTTTTTAGGTTGCAATAGGCTATTGCCACAACCCACTTTTCGTTGCCACATGTTAGCACCACGAAAATTAAAATTGTCGCAATAATTTCTCGCCACAAACATTTCACTCGTTGTGATACCTATTTATCACCGCCCAAACTATTATGTTGCAATTTCCTATTACGACGACTGGAATATTTGTTGCCATAACTTAATGCCACAAGTGTAGAGGTTCGTGGCAAAATGTCTAGTGCCACAAAAACAAGGATTGTTGCCATAATTCATTGCCACAATTGACTATCGCCACGAAACAATATGCACCACGAAATGAGCGTCGTTGGCATAGGTTGTTGCAAAAAATGTCTATCGCCACGAGTTATCAGTCGCCATGATTCATTACATGTTGCATTAAAGCTATCTCCACAAAGAAAATTGTAGCATCAGATGAGTGTTGCCATGGGAAGACATGTGGCGACTTCCCACATGGTTGTTGCAATAGCATACTTTATTGCCACAGTTGTTTTTTTGTGGCAATAACCTATTACCATGCGTCCAGTCGCAACGGCTGCCAACGAATGTTGTTTCGTGGCAATAGGTACTTATCGCTACAAATCGGCATGTATTACGACGAACAATTTTGTTGCAATAGACCCGGATCCTTGTAGTGCACTTAGCACACATGGTTAGCTAGCAGAGGGAGGGGGAGAAGAAATGCAGTGTGCGCAGGACAATGGCGACTGCGGTGGATAGTGGCCGTGGCGCCGTGTCCGACATGACGAGCATGGAGTCATGGACGAGCGACCCCGTCGGCGGCACGGCGAGCGACATCGTCGGCGAACTAGTTGCGGTGCTCGCGCAAAGACAGTCGACAGAGAAGGAGAATGCGATTACTTTCGCGCCATGGTATCGTCGGTCACGATGGGCGAGAGAGGAGGCCGAGATGATCGAAGCTGGAAACGACTCCAGTGTAGTAGGGCGAGAGAGAGGAGGCCAAGATAATCGACCCCATCGGCCGCGCGGCGAACTGCAGTGTGCACGGAGGTAGAGGACACAAGAAAGCAGTGTGTGCGCCATTGCAGCGTCAGTGCAGTACGAGGACGATAGAGAGCAGGCCGAGATGAGCGACACCGAAAACGACTCTAGTGTAGTAGGACGTGAGCAAGGAGATCAAGGGGAAGGGCGTCAGTGTCGAGAGTGACGAATAGGAGAGCTCTGAGTAGATGACAGAGGAGCTCGACATGGCGGCATCCGTGCAAGAGGCTGTTGTTCAAAGAGAGATGAAGCTACGATCATCGAAACCAAAAATTTACAACACGAATGTTGTGCGGAACTGCAAGATTAGGCTGTTGGTCAAAGAAAATTTTAAATGATCGATCGTGCGCGATGAATCTGACAAAATTCGTTAAGAATAGCTTCAAACAGGAAGATGAAATTAAGAACTTACGGCCGACAAAACTATGAACCGATCGCCTGAATGGAACCGTAGCATCAAGGTGCATCTTTTTTTGTAGAGTTTACCTCGAATCGAAGGACCGTTGTGTATATCAGAAGGGGCTAGGAAGAACAGAATTAGAGAGAAGATTAGTGGAGGTAGGAGAAGATAAGCACGCACAGGCTGCATACAAGCTCGTATCCCTCCCATCTCCCCTCGTGCAAGTGACCCACCATGTGAGCTCGCCTCAGCCAGGCTGTGGCTGATAGAAACTACCGATCTGAGTGTTAGCCAGGCTCAGGTGTGCTTTAAGTTTTGTGCTGTGTAGGCCCAACATTAAATTCAACGAAATTGCTATGCGTACGATATCTTTTTGTCGGACACCTGTACGACCAGACTGTAAAATTTATTGCATGGTGTGGCCCACAAACTAAATTATCTTGGGCTGTCTCTAATCGTATGAGTGTTGGATCGTACGTATAGCAGGATTGTAAATTCAACCAATCAAACGGGCTCAATTTTTCCCGCACGGGCCAGGCTGGGCCTAATGCACGCAACCAAACACCTTCTCGCTGGCTGGATCCGGCGAGACTGAAGCTCGGCACTAAGCGCGTGGGCAGCATTCTGATGAGCCATAAATGGCAGCCTGATGGTGTGGACAATGGGGGCAGAACTGAGACACCCATCATGGAGATCTGCGGGATCACAAACATCAATAGTCCACGCAGCGAGTGTCAGTTGTCTACAATATTTTTTCTGCAAGGTTCTAGAGATAAGATCTGCGGGTTCAGACTCCCCAGGCAATCAATAGTGCCAACTATCAACAACCCGTTTAAATAATGAAGATCTGATGAGGGTTTTTTTCAGGGTAAAAAGAGTTTATAAATCAAGCACCTAGGAGTAAGTAGTAATCCCTCTGCAAACTAATATAAGAGCATTTAGATCACTATTCTAGTGATCTAAACACTATTATATTAGTTAATAGTGATCTAAACACTATTATATTAGTTTATGGAGGGAGTACCAAACATGTCTGCATTACATAGTTCAGGGTCCTCACCAGGTTCGGATCGAACTCATACAGCAATGCGCTTCTCCTTTCTACCGAAATTAGCTATGAAATGACTCTCAGAGTTTCGCTCTCTCCTAATGTGCTTGATTACAAACTCTATTCCTTCAACCACATTAATTTATCAATTCATGAAGATCTGATGACACATGACAGTTCTGATGCCACATTACTACAATTGGGACAGTGGACCGTGTGTCGCGTGAGACTGATTTGGGCTGCCTACACACTTACATATTCATTTTTTTATAGCCTCGTGTGTCGCGAGTGAGTAATTTGAATTGACACCTTTCGCTCCGCAGCTAACCAAACATTTACACGATTTACTCCACGACAGTAGTAGGCTAGCAGCTATATATAGACACTTGCATGCTACGCAAAATCACACCAAGGAACTCTCAAAGCAACACAATCAATCACACAGTCATCACATAATTGAACAGAGAAAGGGAGAGAAAGAGAGAGAGAGAGCAATGGCGGCTCAGGCTGATACCATTGAGGTTCCCTCAGACGCTGAGCTGCTGCAGGCACAGGCTGACCTGTGGCGCCACAACCTCTATTACCTTACCTCAATGGCGCTCCGGTGCGCCGTCGAGCTTGAGATCCCGACGGCCATCCACCGCCTTGGTGGAGTTACCTCGCTGCCTGACCTGATGACTACGCTGTCCCTTCCCTCGGTTAAGATGTCGTTTCTCGGCCGGGTCATGCGCGTGCTTGTCAACTCGGGCGTCTTCACAGCCGAGAACGACTCCGAGTCTGGTGTGGAGCTCTACCGCCTCACCCCGCTGTCCCGCGTTCTGGTGCACGGCGTGGTGGCGGACGAGCACCATAGCCAAAAGTATTTCGTGCTTGGTGTCACCTCCCCACACTACACGGAGGCAGCGCTGGGGCTGGCCGACTGGTTCAAGAAGGACACCGAGCCACCGGTGCAGTCACCTTTCGAGGAGAAGTTCGGTGTGCCACTCTTTGATGAGAAAACTGCGCTCCTTGACGAAGAGCTCGACGCCGTTGTTAACAAAGGCCTGGCTGCCCACGACAACCTGGGGATTGCCACCATACTGCGGGAGTGCGGTGACATCTTCAAGGGGATTGAGTCTCTCACTGACTGCTGCGGTGGCGATGGTACGACGGCGAGGGCCCTCGTCAAGGCTTACCCCCACATTAAGTGCACTGTTTTAGACCTT
Source organism: Aegilops speltoides (assembly GCA_021437245.1). Taxonomy (NCBI): domain Eukaryota; kingdom Viridiplantae; phylum Streptophyta; class Magnoliopsida; order Poales; family Poaceae; genus Aegilops; species Aegilops speltoides. The sequence goes on along the minus strand of CM038147.1, from coordinate 47,642,061 downwards.
CCGAAGGTGATCGACAAAGCCCCAGCCAATGGTGTCATCAACTATGTGGCGGGTGACCTGTTCCACACCGTCCCACCATCTCAAGCCGTGATGCTCAAGGTATGACATGACAAGCTACAACTCATAAAATTCAGGCTTATTCATATTTCATTCTTCAAAATTTACCTATTTTTGTAGCTTGTGCTACACTTTTGGAGCGACGAGGACTGTGTGAAAATCCTAGCCCAGTGCAGAAAGGCCATTCCTCCACGTGAGGAGGGAGGAAAGGTGATAATCATAGAGATTGTGGTTGGACCTTCCTTAGGGCCTGTAATGTTTGAAGCCCAACTCCTGATGGATATGCTCATGATGGTAAACACGAGGGGTGGCCAACGTGATGAAAACCACTGGTCTGAGCTATTCAAGAAAGCCGGATTCACGGACTACAAAATTGTGAAGAAATTGGGAGCTCGATCCGTCATCGAGGTCTACCCGTAAGATGTTGTGCTTTAAAGATGGAAATAAAGGAGGTGCTTATTTTTCTAAGGCTGGTCACAATGGGGAGGAACTTAGGAGTAACATCACACACTCCAATACAACTTTGCTTATGTGGCACATATTTAATGAAAAGAGAGGTGCTTGTGGTAACTAGCTAAGTTACCGGAACATCACATACTCCAAGAAACAATGAGTCTATAACCTAATAAATACATCATTGCATGACACTACATAGATGTTCCTACCCACTATGGAGGTAGTAACATAGTCTAGGGAAGTGTGTAAGTTACTAGCTTATGTTCTTGCCCATTGTGACCAGCCTAAGGGAAAGTTCCATGGGTCTTGAAGTAGCTGAAGTATAAACATTAGTTGCTTTATGGTCCATGTGACGTTCGATTAGAAAAGTATTAAAGCACTTGGTATTTTCCAATATTTTAAATAGCACGCTATTTCGCCGTTATAACGTGGTTATAGCATATTTGGAAGGGAGACGTTACATTTTGGCAAAATCGGACGCTACGGCGCTAATCGTGTAATTAGCGCGCTACACACGCTATAACGTTGTAACGTTACAACGTTACAACGTTACAACGTGCAGACCATGCAAAACTAAAATAAGCACAGCCCAGCAGGCCAAAACCAACCCTTTTATCAGATTCTCCCATGAGACCTAACCAGCAGGCCCAGGTGGCTGCCCCGGTGGCTGTTGATGTTGACTCTTAAAACTATGGTTGTTGATGTTTGAGACTTACTATTTTTATGTGCTGGATTTGGCCCTTATGCATATATTGCTTGCTCCTATGAAAAAATTAGTTGCTTAAATACTTTATTTCTAGATATATTTGATTTTTTTTTTGCAAATGCTATTTTGAAATATAGCACGCTATTAGCGCGCTATAACTTGTGTAGCATTTAGAGAAGAGCCTCGCTATATTTTGTAGCGCGCTATTTAAAATATTGGTATTTTCATATGTATGTGTTTGCCATGCTGGTGTGCTCCAACAACGTCTTCTTGTAGTTTGTTGTCGTGCCTATCATGTATTATTGTCGTATTCTACTACTATCCGTATCAATAATATCATTGGTTATTTCGTGCTAAGTGGAAAAACTGGAACTGCATGAATCACCTGGCTAGCAATCCACAATATGATAAAGTAGAAATAGGATCAATGTAAATGGGAAAGATGATGTATGGGGATCTCCAGGTAGCTCAGTGCGACACATGTACCGATGATATCATTGATAAAATAGGAGCGGGTAAAAGAGATGAAATAGCTGAAAACTTTTGGTAGTCTAAATCAGTGGCGGAGCTAGCAGAAGATCATTGGGGGAGGGGGGGGGGCGAAACAAAAATCTTCAGTGTTTGGGGTGGTGGTGGTGGGGGGTCAAATGCTAAAAAGCCTAATCTAAGCCTCCTAAATAATTTTTCTTCAGGTATTCATCAAAGGCTGCCCCCGGCCCGAACATAGCTCCGCCATTGGTCTAAATGTCTCAGATGTCTCCATTGCAATGGTAGTAGTATCTGAACTGATGATTGGATGTGAGAGCGGTAGATACCAGGGTAACCAGGCATGGACTAGAGATGGGTCTCTCAAGTGTTATGCTATTGTTGAAAGAGTGGTAGTTTTGCATCCTTGTATTGCAACCTCTTCATTCGGTGCCTCTTCCTCTCTGCTTCTCTGTGTAAGCTTGCTATTCCTTCCTGGTTCAAATCCATAATATGGCTTGCGTACCTAGGCAGCAACGCTCTTGCTATATATGCCCTTGCCACCCTCTTCAAGAACGAGAGGAGGCAAGATTGCAAACCCTGGAAATGCAATAGCATTGTGGAAGTGGTGTGAGTGACACTTGAGGGAGTCCTGGACTAGGGGGTGTCCGGACAGCCGGACTATCATCGTCCGCCGGACTCCAAGACTACAAAGATACAAGATTGAAGACTCCGTCCCGTGTCCGGATGTGACTTTCCTTGGCGTGGAAGGCAAGCTTGGCAATACGGATATGTAGATCTCCTACCATTGTAACCGACTCTGTGCAACCCTAGCCCTCTCCGGTGTCTATATAAACCGGAGGGCTTTAGTCCGTAGGACATAACCTCCATTACAACAATCATACCATAGGCTAGCTTCTAGGGTTTAGCCTCCTTGATCTCGTGGTAGATCCACTCTTGTAATACACATCATCAATATTAATCAAGCAGGACGTAGGGTTTTACCTCCATCAAGAGGGCCCGAACCTGAGTAAAACATCGTGTCCCTTGTCTCCTGTTACCATCCGCCTAGAAGCACAGTTCGGGACCCCCTACCCGAGATCCGCCGGTTTTGACACAGACAACACTTCTCTTGGTGCACCTTTGTGGACGGGACGACATTCCCGCCTACAACATCGGAACGAGCTTTTTGAAAAATATTTTAAAAATATTGTAATTTTTATGTACTACTGAAATTGCTGAAATATTTTGGCTGGAAGGTAAATATTTTAGCGTCCACTGAATTAATGAAATTCAATGGTTTCATCGAAATCTCATTGAAAGTAAAAACTATGGTCATAGGTCACCTAAGCCACCGTAGCCACGTACATGTTCTGAAAATCATGGCATAGCGACAACAAGAGGTTGTTGTGGGCATCAATCTTGTTCTTCATTCCAAAGATTCTCAAATGCATGGAGAAGCCCTGGGCTCTCAAGAGCGCCAACATTTTCACTTACAGACTACGTGCAAAAAGCAAATGACAGGAAGGAATTTTGTCTAGACGAAATCATGACGCGGTGAACTTTGTGGCCAACAACCATCTTGTTGATCAGACCTACAGAAAAGATGATGCCGTGGACCTTGAGACTGATGACCATCTTCTTGTCTAAACTACATTCTTTTTCCTTTTTGTTTATGTTATTTTCAAATGTTGATGATGTTTGAAAAAATGTTTCAAAATTAAAAATCTTCTTGTGTTTTAAAACGTTTACATTTTGTAAATGATCATGAAATTACAAAAAAATATAAAATTTTATTTTAAAAATGTCCATGTTTCCTTTACCCGGCATAAGAGGCTGCCTCCACCCGGTATAAGAGGAATCCCTAGCCGATCATGCGTATTCCCCTCAAAAAAAGAAAAAGAAAACTTCCTGCTTATCATTGCTGCAGGCCGCCATCCCCTGCGGCAATCCCCTTACCCCTCCCCTGCTCCGATCCCGGCCACCACACCAGCACTTTCGTCCTCCTTCATCCCCTGCGACACCCCCACCCCACCCCTGCCGTACGTCGCCGGCCACCAACACTCTCCTCCGCCGCCGTCCCCTGCGTTAGTGTAGGGAATAAGAGCCACGGCCAGAGCGTGGCGGCTGCGTGTGCGCGCACCGGACACGTCGGTCTCGGCCCCTGGCAGACTCGGGCGCGTGTGTGCATTTGTGTCCGCGCGGACGAGCGTGTGGGCTGTTGCCTGTTGGTGAGAAGCATGGAGGAGTGACCATGTCGGGCGCGGGACTCGGGCCGCGGCGACTGCGTGTGTGCGCGTCGGGTACGTGGCCAGGGAGCGCCGGACGTGGGAGGGGGGGTGCGTGAGTGGGGTGCATGGGAGCTCTGCGCGTTGTGTCAGTGCACGCCCGTATAAAGCCTTCTTCCTCCTCTATCTTGTAGCTCGCCGGAATTGAGTTCGTGCTCAAGGAAAGAAACGCCGTTCGTGCGGCGGTGGCGTTCGTGCGCCGGCAACTATGTGTCCACCTCATCTCCCTCCTTCTTCCTCTTCGGTTCGTTGCAGAGAGAAGTGAGCTGCAGCGAGCGAGAGAGGTAGAGCTAGGGCAGGGTTTGGCTCCAACTATTGGCATCGGAGCGAGGTGAAGGAGCTCGTCGGCAGCAATGGCGATCATGCCGCACGGCGGAGGCGGGGGCTCGGTGTCGATGGCGATGTCGATGCTCACGCAGGATAATTACACGGTGTGGGTGATCATGGAGCAGGCAATCCTCGATGCTCACACCATGTGGGAGGCGGTGGCACCGGTGGACGACGCAGCGGTGAACGCGAAGAAGTGTAAGACGGCGCGCGCGATGATCCTTGGTGGACTGACGGAGGACATGCTGCTGCAGGTGGCGACGAAGCTCACCGCCAAAGAGGTATGGGACTCTCTGAATGTGAGGTTCGTCGGTGCAGATCGGGTGCGGGCGGCCCGGCTGGCGACGCTCTGTGGCGAGTTCGACCGCCTGCGCATGGCGGACGGAGAGGCCCTGGACGCCTATGCCGGGAGGTTGGCGGGGATGACGGCGCGGTACGCGAGCCTGGGAGAGACGTTGGGTGACGCAGCGCTCGTGAAGAAGCTGCTGGACACCGCCCCCGACCGCCTGTTCCCCGTCGTCGCCGGGCTCGAACAGTTCTGCAATGTCAACGAGGCGCTTGGGCGGCGGCGTGTGTTTGACGAGCGGACACGGCGCCTGGACAAGACGATGGCGAGCACGGGGGAGATCAGCTGCTCCTGATGATGGCACAGTGGCGGGCGCGGGAGCGGCAGCAGGGCGGCGCTCGAGACGACGACGACAGGAGCGTGGCGTCGGGCAACGGCGGCAACCGGCGCGGTCGGTGCTAGAAGTGCGGCCAGCGCGGTCACTTCAAGAGGGACTGCCCCCAGCTGCGGAAGGAGCCGGCGGCGGAGCACGCGCTCCTGGCGGATGTCGGTGTCGAGGACGCTGGACTCCTCTGAGCCGTGGCTCAGGGGGTGAGTGTAGGGAATAAGAGCCACGGCCAGAGCGAGGCGGCTGCGTATGCGCGCACCGGACGCGTCGGGCTCGGCCCCTGGCAGACTCGGGCGCGTGTGTGCGTGACCGAGGGTGTGTGCGTGTGTGTCCGCTCGTACGAGCGCGTGGGCCGTTGTCTGTTGGCGAGAAGCATGGAGGAGTGACCACGTCGGGTGCTGGACTCAGGCCGCGGCGACTGCGTGCGTGCGCATCGGGTACGTGGCCAGGGAGCGCGGGACGTGGGGGTGCGTGGGAGCGTTGCGCGGCGTGTCAGTGCACGCCCGTATAAAGCCTGCCCCTTCTTCTATCTTGTAGCTCGCTGGAATTGAGTTCGTGCTCAAGGAAAGAAACGCCGTTCGTGCGCGGTGGCGTTCGTGCGCTGGCAACGCTGTGTCCACCTCATCTCTCTCCTTCCTCTTCGGTTCGTTGCAGAGAGAAGTGAGCTGCAGCGAGCGAGAGAGGTAGAGCTAGGGCAGGGTTTGGTTCCAACAGATAGCCCCCCACCGCACCCCTAACATCCGCCGCGGACCACCACGACTCTCCTTGGTGGCCACTACTCCGCTGCCTGGGCTATTATGCCTTGCTACGTTTTGGCCGGAATAATTTTGAAGGAGTTGGAGGCCGAAGAAGAGTTGCGGTTTGTGCAGGCAGCGCAGTTCAAAAGGAGTAATTTTTATATTCCTAGCTTGTCTGTTGAGGAGGTATAATCCGGATCCTCCTCCTTTCAGGATTTGTAACTCCGGCCTAAATAAATAGAGGAGCCGTTGTCACAGACCCGATCAGATCAAACTGATCAGCCTAGGCGTTCCTAAATCAATCAAGGCCAGTTGCTCATCCGATCAGCCATGAAGAACAAAAGCGGTCGCCGAAGACGCAATGTAAGCTTTTCTCTCTTGCGCTTGATGTTTCTCCTTCATGTAGTTAAGGCTCATCCTCAAAAGGCTGATTGTTTACTGTTCCAGCTAAATGCGCACCAAGAAACAACTCGAAACAAAGCCGCTGCTGGCGATGGGAACGAAGACATGCTTAGCAAGCTGCCCAACGACCTTTTGCTCAACATTCTGGAGAGGGTGGACACGCTAGACGCGATAAGGACCTGCGTCCTGTCCAAGCAAATGCTGAAGCTCCCCACCATGTTCTCGCGGTTCTTCCTAAGTGTCAGTTCCATTCCAGCCTACCATGACAAAGCTCGTGTGTCCAGCCTCACCGTCAGTGACATGCTCCGAACCAACAGAGCTTTGGCGCATGTAACGGATAACATCTTGAGCACAAGGAGCACGGAGATCGCCATTAGCAAACTCAAAATCAGGTTCATTTTGATGCAGCATGACTCCCTAGTCATTGGCAACTCTGTTGCCCGCGCCATGGCAACCCAGAAGGTTGATGCAACCGAGTTTGAGATTGTGACAGAGAAGGCTTATAAGATCTGCTCTCCTGATGATCTCCTCCAGTACGGGAAGCACTTCAATGATTTTATCGGTGCTTGTCCGGATGCATTTGCCGGCCTTAGGTGCCTCTGGCTGCGCAATATGAGGTTTGGTGAACTAGACATCCCCAACATCCTGAGCACTTGCAAGCTCTTGGAGTCTTTGCGCTTAACCCATTGCGACTCAGGGATCCATTCCGTGGTGCAAGTAGAGCATGCTCGACTTATTGAGCTCGAGGTCGGCAATGGGAAATTTGAGAGAGTTGAGCTGACATGTCTGCCAAAACTCCAACAAGTGACCTATAATAATTGGTTCTCTTATGAAGATCCCATGTATTTTGGTTTTGTGCCACAACTTTCAAAGCTGAGCCTTATTAAAACTGGCTCCCGTTTTCAAAAGACCCTTGAGTTAAGTCAGTTCCTTGTTAATGTTCCTTCCATAAGCGATCTCCATCTGGATTTTAGAAGTGAAAATATTTGGGTTATCCCAGAAAGCCCGGAACTGCTCACCCCTGTGCTCAGCAAACTACAGCTTGTGAATCTGGATCATCTTCCCGAAGGATGTGATTTAGCTTGGACAATGTTTATTCTTGAAGCTGCACCCTCCCTAAAAGAGATGTGCATCACAGTATGGGACCATTGCTGCATAATGTTCACAGGCACAGAGTTCCGGAAGGAAAATGGTTTGGGCGACAAGGCAGACGTGAAGTGGAAGCCATATGCCCCTGGTTTCAAGCACAAGAATCTGGTGAAGCTCACCATCTATGGCTTCCAGCCCGACGACAACTTTGTGCGATACATCAGGTGTCTCGCGGAAGCTGCGGTTAACATGGCAGAGATATCTCTGCATGACCGGAAGGTGTGTGGGCGCTGTGGTGACTTGGATCTTGAGGTCAAGGACAAGGTTTGTCCATCGAGATATCCGCGGACCGCTGAGGACAAGAGCCATGTAACTGAGGTGTTGGGTTTGGCTTCGCGGGCTGTAGTTCACTTCCGGTCCTAATTGAAAAATGATTTACTATGAAGAAACCTTCAGTTGAAGCTTGTACCAAGTGTCTAAGACTCAAGTTGCGAAATCTGTACTCTTGCTTTCCCTTCAGTTGAAGCTTGTACAATTGCCTAATCGAGGAAATGTTTATCAAGTCAAAAGGTATCCGTGGCACCTTTTTTTAATGTTAAAAACCAAGCGATTGATGCAGTTGAATAAGTTGGCGTGTTTCAAAAAAAAAGAAAAAGAAAAAATAGCGATAACAGTACATTGTTTTTTTTGAGAAATTAAAGTACATCGTTTGGTACCTAATAACAACAAATGGCTAACTGGGCTACTGCCTACTGGCCTATAATAAGATCACCCTGTGTGATTCCTCGACCACCAGCCATTGGTGGTATGCCTGCCCTCCGAGGCCTCAGTTTGATTGGGATCAAGGTTTTGGTTACCGAATGAGGCAATTTAATCGAGGGGGACTGGTAAATGTTGTTACCACGGTTATCGAGAAATGGTGAGGAATCACATGCACATCTCGATATATATAGCTGAAATATCTTATAGTTATTCACATTTGATATTTTTCTGAGGAATCACATGCACATTTCGGTGTACCTACACAACACAAAAGCTATATTTCCCAAGACTATTTCTGCACAAGGTCTATCTAACATTGTGTGCATCATCATCTGTTCTTGGAGCTCCAATCCATGATGGCCGACCGGAGGGAGTGGTTGGGGATGAGGCTCTTGCTCGGCAGCCGGAGGTTGGTCATCGGCGACTTGTCCTTCATGCTCACCCATGTCTCGATCGCCTTCCGGTCGTAGGTGTAACCATCGGCGGCCACGCATGGGTCCTCCATGATTTCCTGAAGAATGGGACAGAGGAAGTGGCCCGGGGCCGCTGACGACGATGCTGTCCGGACGAGAAGGGCCTTCGTCTCCCTGGCGGCTCTGGCAGCGACGTCCTTGATCCGCTCCAGCGCTGGGAGGATGTGCTCGTGCAGCCCGGGCCGGTCCCTGCGCCGCATCTCTGCGCATCGCAGCGCCAGTGCGGCCAGCTCCCGCGCCTCCTCCGGCGGCCACTGCCCGGCGGTTGCGTCCAGCATCTCCGCGAAGGAGTCACCGCCGTCTTCCTCCAGCGCGGTCTCCACGGCGTGGGCGAGCCCGAGCGGCGATGTCCGCCCCGTGAGCAGCTGCAGCACCACCACGCCGAGCGCGTACACGTCTGACTTGGCCGACACGGCGCCCGTCCGCTGGTACTCCGGGTCGATGTAGCAGAACGTGCCCACGGGCGTCGTGTTCCTCACCATCGTGGACTGCTGCTGGCCTCCTCCACCTCCGGTGCCCGAGTGGTGGAGCAGCGCTGTCGAGAGGCCGACGTCGCCGACCTTGCTGGAGAGGTTCCGGTCGAGCAGGATGTTGGCCGGCTTGAGGTCGCGGTGGATGATGGGGTCCGGCCTGGCACTGTGGAGGAAGGCGACGGCGGTGGCCACCTCCCAGGCGACCCGGACGCGGTTGTACCAGGCGAGCGGCGGCATGCCATTCCGGCGGTGGTGGAGAGCATCGTCCAGGCTGCCGTTCTCCATGTACTCGTACACCACGCAGCCGCGCTCCGGGCACGCGCCCAGCAGCAGTAGCAGGTGAGGGTGCCGGATCTTGCCCAGGACCTCCAGCTGCATGCAGTAAGATGAGATTAGCACTTGCAAAACCAAAGTTCAGAATGCAGATACATGTTGAAGTGACAGTCCATTTCTAGCAGCTGAATTGGAATTCTATTTGATTTGAATTAAAAAAATCATTTGTTTGCCAAATTCATTTGATGAAATATTTAATTGTTCTGGTGACAGTCCATTTGTAAATACTGAATTGAGTGCTGTTTGATTTTTCAAAACCAAAATAGTCATAGGTGTCTGATATTAGCCAAACTTATATTTTAGTCAAGATTTGAAGTCAAAATGAAATTAAGAACCATAGCTTTGATGTGTAGTCTAGCCAAATAGAAACCTAAATAGCATTAATTAAAATTATATTTTTACTTATTTACCATTGTGCTTTAATGGCAATATGATATACTCTCTCATTTCAACAGCCTGCAAAGTTCATATTTCTAGCCCTATATAGTCATTCATAGGCTCTCTCCTATTAATAGTAGGCACGAGTCATTGGATCATCCAAAATTAATTGCTAATATTAAATCAGTAGTGTCTTAAAATTTCTCAATTTTGTTTGCCAAAAAATAACCTCTGGGTGTAATGAGCAGATAGCGAAGAACATATTTGTATGTTTCCAAGTAAATACAGTACCTCCTGCTGTAAGTGCTGAGTTCCAAAACCTTCAAGGGAGTTCAGAACTTTCACTGCTGCAACAGTATGCTGAAACTTAGCCTTGTAGACTGTTCCATATGTCCCCTTACCAATCACAAGATCACTTGAAAACGATGAAGTCGCTGCTTGGATATGCTCCCATGAGTACCTATTGTACTCGGTTAAACATCGTCCGCCATTTTTCAGTCCTGTGTTGATCTCTCCAGCATTTTGGTGATCACCATCACCCTCTGTTGCTTTCTGTCCAGAAGAGCTTTGTATAGGTTGAGCTTCTCTTTCGGCCACCTCCTCTTCTTCTGTCTCCATTCGCCTTAGCAATCTTCTCACCATTTCTTCTGTCAGGTCAATCTCTCGAAGCTTGACTTCGTGCTCGACACGCTGGATGCCCAAGTTGTTGTGTAACTAACAGCAAGATTTCAACAAGAAACGGTTAAAAACCTTGCAGATTATTACACACTTTATAGATCAGTTGGAAGTAAACCCTTACTTTTTGAGTGGAGTCAACCGGTTCAGTGTGAGCACACTCGTGAAGCTTCTGAAGATGTTGCAATTTGACCTTCATACTCTCAATCTGAAGCTTCAGGTCATCCTGCTTAGCAAAGAAAATTCATAAATTGCACATTCATAAATTACACATATGTTACTTTGGCTGTGTGCGTCGTATGACGAGTTCTTCCATTATCTTTTGTTTTTGCTGAAGCAAAGGGAATACTGTTTTTATTTAAAGAATGAATTCCAACCTGGTCATGAGAATGCTTGAGGTTTGTTGCAATTTCTGAAACTGCTGCCTGCAGGTCAGGGATGTCTGGGGAACTATCTCTTCGGAAGCTCTTGTAAACTGAATCCCCACTGCTGCTGCTGCTACTGAGCTGCGCTCCCGATGCGATCGAGTGTGAATTTGTCAACAGGGTTGTGTCAGCATGGTAAGAGATCTCGCTGCCTCCACTGCCTGAAGGGCTAGCTCTCCTGTTTATGTTTGCGAGTGCGTGATCACGCTGCGATGACAGAGAAGACTGGCGGAACAATACGGCTGCTGCTCCATTTCTGTCAGCGCATTCTGCAGTAGACAGAATAGTTAGTAACACTAGTACATTTATGTTCCTGTTTTCGAAGGCATGTTCCTGAAAGTTTGGTGGATCTACTGAGGTTAAGCTGCTGATCCAAATTCAATTGATTAACTTTTTCCGAAGAAACAACTTTTTCTGTATTATAAGTTGATAGGTGTAACCAACAAATTTTCAGAAACCAAAACCAAATGCAGACTTGAGTTTTACCTGAGGGTGCACTGGAAAGGCTTCTGGAGCTAGGAGACGAAACGGTTGAAGAAGATATGGTCTTGGGTGTTTCGCAGGCATCAGACGTAGCCGAGCGCACGAATGACAGTTTGCCCTTTGAAACCACGTATGCGGTACAGAAGCTTGGAATGCATTCGGAGATTTTGGTTGCAGTCTTGCTTCCTTTGAGCTTCCTGCAAGTAGTTAACAATGATAACCACATGATTAGGATTGTACTAGGCATTTCTCATCCTATGTTGTACTATGCTTTTTTTCATAATAAAGAATTGTTCATCTTAAATTCTCTGCAAGTTTCCATATTGAACTTGCAATCAAGTAGTAGTTGCAGTGCAACCTTCAGTGTTAGGCTGCTAGCTGGGGAATTAAATGATAAGACAATGATCATCCTACCAAATTCTTAAGCTTTTCTGACTATTTGTCACAGTGCTCCAGCTAGTCATCCTAAAAGTTTTCTTATGCTGAAGTGACAACAATCAGAATGTACCTTCGGAATATGCTTCTGGACGAAGAGCCCAAGACCAATTTGCCAATGTTGAATTTGTCGATTTCCTCGCTTATAGCAGCAGGCACATCATCAGATTCAAGTAAAACAGCTTCAGCTTCCACCTGTTGATCAAACAGAGTAAAACATATCACTATCTGTATCAGATTTCATGAGTTATTATTAACTGCAACTCGCATGGTAAATCAGGCAATTGTGCAAGCCGGTCAACCTGTCTCTGAGCACACATCTTCTTGTATGGGAGCAGCATGTTCCTCGCTTGCCATTCCAGCTCTTCCCTGTACGCCGATGTTACGTCGTCGCGCACTTGCGAGACAGGGATGTAATTGCCCACTGTCATCAGAGGATGAAGAGCAGGTAGGTCAGGTCAGTATTCTGAATAATTGCAACGACTAAAGAACAGCAGGTATACCCTTAATCACAAATTGCCCACACTTGGTACAAGGAAAGTTCATATTCATCAACCTAACTACTCCCTCCGTTCCTAAATATAAGTCTTTTTAGAGATTTCAAATGGACTACCATATACGGATGTATATAGACATATTTTAGATGTAGATTCACTCATTTTGCTTCGTATGTAGTCACTTGTTGAAATATCTAGAAAGACCTATATTTAGGAACGGAGGGAGTATAATGCAGTACGCCCAAGGACAAAACTCTGCACTCTGCAGTTAGTGTTCTGGTAGGTATGACCTTGTGACACTGTAACCATAAAATTTGTTCATAGATGCTGCTACTGTGATCTGTGATGAACAATTATTTGGACTGATGATCAACAGTGTGAAGCCAGGAAAACCAAAACCAAAACTAACCTATCCGATTTGCATAGAAATGCCAGTCATTGTAAAAAAAATGACAGTCTGAAACTGTATTTTTTTTAACTAGCAGACATAGTAGCAAAAGGTTCTCGGCCTATTAAAACTGGAAAAAAAAATTCTTCAGCAATCAAGAACTGTAAGTTCAGACAGTTTACTGACAGGAGACAGATGAAATGAAAAATAAAGATGAGAGAGAGAAGACAGACTTGGAGTGGGCACCATGGTGATGGGCGGGCGGACATGCAGGATCCGGAAGAGGACCCTCCCGCCGGGCACGAACTTGTCGAGGGCCCACTTGAGCGCGTGCCTGCTGCTCCTGCTCCCGCTCACCGCGATGGCCACCGTGCTCACGCCGGCCGCCGTCTCGCCGGAGTCCTCCTCCTCGATCTCTATCGACATCCGCCCTCCCCTCTGTATATGTTTCCTCCCCCTCCTCCCCTCCCCCCTAATCAATCAATCAATCAATCACTGCCCTGCGCAGTCCCAAGAACGAATATCAGAAACATTCAGCTCCTCTGGTTCCTGAGGAATCTCAGAGACACGAGGAAAATCACATGACAAGAACATAAACTGCAGCGGCGACAAGACAAGAAAGGAGTCAAGAACTTCGCGCCGGACTGAACTTGGTGTTCCGGGGAGAGAGGCGGGAGGGAGATTCGCTGATGATGGATGGACCGCGCGTGCGTACCTCTGAGAAGCCATGGATGGGAGGGTGACGATGGTGATCCGAGGAACCGGGCTAGGAGGAGGGAGGAGTCAGCAGGAGACGCGGACGTGGAGTGAGGACTGAGCTCGGCTTGAGAGGGGAGACGAGATGGACGGAAGGGCCGGGCGGAGGCGTCTCCGGTTAAGTTGGTTGGAACGTACGGTGTCGGTAATAAATTATTGCAACGGGCAAGGTTGGAGGGTGTGTGTATACGTAGTACGAGATAAATGAATAGGTGATATTGCTATGCTTACCCGCAGATTCACACACGCCTCGGTAATACCCACTCAACCAATGCTACTCTCTTGGTTTCCCTCGATGGTGCTCATCTGTTGAAAAAAATGCCAGATGCAAAATACCAAAGGGCAATGATGCACACATGTTTCTTTCTAACCGCCCAATTTTCGGAAGACTATTTTCTTACTAGAAAATCAAATACGTGTGAACAGCAACGCACATGTGAATAATAACTCCAAAATACCAAAGGTTCGACTCAAACGCCTAACCCTTCGCTAATTACAAGTTCAATAATATTTTGACACATATTTTTAACTCCAAAATCTTGCACTCCTCCGTCCCAAAATAAGTGTTTTAACCTTAAATAATTTTATACTAAAACTAGTACAAAGTTGACACATATTTATTTTGAGATGGAGAGAGTACTCCCTCCGTCCAGGTGCATAGGGCGTCTAACGAAAAATTAGTATTCCAAATATATAAGTCACCATGCGTGGAATAAGTTCCTCATAATTCATGATCATTAATTTTCATTTTGCATGCTAACATTTTCATTGGTTGGCGCATTAAATAGGAATTGCATGTTGCTATTTAGGAATTAATGGCATGGGAAACCAACGTTGTGGTTGGCTCCTCCCAATTTTCTAAGTCGGACAAATAGGAATCATTATTGTCATTGATTTTTGGTTTAGTCTTCTTCATTCAATCTTCACACATCTAGGTTGCGATGCAGCACCTTAGATGCCCTATGCACCTGGACGGAGGGAGTACTATATACTCCCTCTGTTCCTAAATATAAGTCTTTTTAGACATTTCAAATCGACTACGGATGTATATAGACATATTTTAAAGTGTAGATATATTCATTCTGCTTCGTATATAGTCGCTTGTTGGAATCTCTAAAAAAACTTATACTCCATCTGTTCCTAAATATTTGTCTTTTTAGGATTTCAAATGGACTACTACATACGGATGTATATAGACATATTTTAGAGTGTAGATTCACTCATTTCGCTCCGTATATAGTCACTTGTTGAAATCTCTATAAAGACAAATATTTAGGAACGGAGGGAGTATTTGGAAACGGAGGGAGTACGTACACAAGCATGCATTCTCGTGTACGATTCCCGGGTGAGGCTGGCAGTGCTCAACATGCATGAGGCAGACAAGCTGCCCCGGTAGAGCCAATGATCCGTCTCGAGTCTTCTTGACCAGAGGGAGTGGACGCCGTGGGCTCCGAGAAAAATACCACAAGTATCAAATCGAGTATTGAAGACGCAAGTTGCGAGGAAGGAGGCCATGTGAACACAGGGCGAATCGGGACCTTTCCTCCGAATAGGATAAGACAACACCACCAGCACGAAGACGACGGCGGCGAAGACGACAGCGACGGACCCTGACGGTGACCACGACGGCGGCGACGACTCATTGGTAGACGAACTGCATCTTCCGTAGTATATCCATCCTGCTACAGGTCCACAGGCTGTCATGTGGAGAAGACTGTTGTCGCTGCAGCAGTTGCACGGGCACGGCAGTCTACGAGATCGGCAGCGACAGCCTGGTCCCAGCTACGTGCAGTTTTTTTTTATATTTGGGGGGGTCGGGTCCTGCGTGAAGCAGGCGGGTCGACGGGCACTTCGGTCTGGCTGGGCCGACGTTGTTTTCGGGTGAGCGCGACCAGGCCATGGCTAGACTGGGCCGGTGCATGCCCCTAGCGAGCCGAGCAACACTCTGGGCTCCTATCCAGTTCGGGAAGCTCCCGTAAGGCCTTTTTTTCCTTCGATTTTTTGTGTGTTTTCTGTTCGTATTTATCTTGTTTCATTTTTTATTTTATTTTTAAAAATGTCTTGTACATTTTTTAATTCGTATTTAATAAAAAATCATGAGTAGTTTAACAACTGTGATTTTTCTAGAATATACAAATATTTTTAAAGTCCATGAGCATCTTTCAGGTTTGTGATTATTTTCTAAATTTGTGGATATTTAAAAAATTCATGAACATTTTCTAAAATTAATGAACTTTCTTAAAATAACACTAGTTTCAGACGGACCACAAATTTCTTCAGGTATGCCCACAACTCTTAGAAACATGACACCACTAATGTAAACCGTACTAAGCCAGAAAAATCAAGCTGACAAATGATACTCTATAGTTTCTTCACGTTTTTTTTTTAGGGATATAGTTTCTTCACGTTAGTACAGAGAAACACAACATTCAGTACCTCTGATTATCTACAACATTCTTTGGGCCTCTAAATCACGAGAATTATCACAGGACACATAGCAGTGAAATTTACAATGCATATATTTTATAGTCTTGTGCATTATTCCATTCAGACTAAAACAAGGACATACAAGCAAGCAAAAAAAAGGAAGAAAAAACAGCATTATTAACAATTCCTAATTAATTAGGAACTGCAAACTGAAGAGGTACGTTTTAATCACAACCCTGATTCAGTTAAGGAGGAATGTCCTGTTCTTTTTGTGGGGGAGGGGGTGTCTTCTTTTTAGAGAAACCATAGAGACTCGTGACACAACTGAAAAAGATGAATGCTGGTCAGTCCCCAAAAAAGAGAAGAAGATGAAAGCTGATCCAGTATATGCGCGCCCCGATTGTTTCTTTGATAAATCGCAAGTGCGAGCACTGAAAAGGGCCGGGGCTCACTCACCCAACCCAAACAGCCTTAGCTTAAAGGAACTAAAAGGGGGAGAAAGATAGGAGCATCTGGTGCTTTGCCATGATGGAATCGAGTGCTTGGCAATGGCTTTAGCGTTCCAGCTCACTGCACAGCTTATCTATCATCACTCATCAGTGACTGACATTGACGACGGTGAGGCACATGGTCGTCTGAAGTTTTGAACCTGGAGCTGCATGCGCTTGCCAACGCTTGGACAGCCACAAAAGTGTATCAATGGTGTCCCGCGATTTATCCTTGTCGCAGAAAGCAGCACCATAGCATAGCAGTGGCGATGCCGATGAGAGGTAGCCCAGGATGAGATTTCTCCCTTGCTTTCAGCTGGTTTAGCCGGGAGCCAAAGTTTTGTCCAGGCATCGCATCAGGAGGATGCTTCCTGAATCACACTTGCTAGTACTACTACTTACTGCTGCGTGTGAGGTTGCACTTGCACGGGGACAGGGGGATACCAAACCTTTGCCCGGCGTGGTGCTCCACCTCCACCTCCACCAAGAAGAGAAGAGAGCTAGTCCTCCTTGGTGGGGCAAGCCTGGCAACGTTGCCGCCGGCCGACGCACAGACAAATAAGGCCGTCGCATTCGCCTCGCCTCGCCCCACCTGATGCTGTTGCTTCTTTGCAGCGGCGTCTCCCGAGCCCGATGTCCAACGCCGCCACGGGCGCCGGCCGCAACGACGGCGACGGCGATCATAATGGCGGACCCAACCCCAATGGCGGCCACCCGCACTACCACCACCGGCTGCGGCAGCACCACTGGCGTCCCCCGCACCCGCACAGCAGCAGGGCGTACCGCTCGGGCGTGCTGCGGTGGGCGATGGCGGTGGTGTTCACGGTGCTGGCCGTGCTAGTCCTGCTGGCGGCCGTCTCCGTGCTGCTGGTGGTGCTGGTGCTGCAGCCCCGGGCGCCGTACCTGGCGGTGCAGACGGCGCGGCTGGGGAACCTGGTGTACGACCAGCAGGGGGTGCTGGACAACGCGGAGCTGGAGCTGGACGTGCGCGCCGCCAACGTGAACGCCCACGCCGCCGTGGCCTTCTCGGAGCTGGAGCTGCGGCTGAGCTTCCACGACATGGTGATCGCCATCCTGCGCGCCGACCCCTTCGTGGTGCCGCCCAGGGGCGAGCGGCCGCTGGGCTACGTGGCGTCGTCGGAGGCGGTGCCGCTGGACGGCGCCGGGCGCGCCGCCATGGAGGGCGCGCTGAACCGCGGCGTGGTGCCGTTCCGGGTGAGCGGGCAGGCGCGGACGCGGTGGAAGGTGGGCGGGCTGGTGGCCGTCAAGTACTGGACGCGGCTGGCATGCCAGATCCGCTTCTTCTGGCCCAACGGCACCGCGCTCGACTTCACCTGCAACTCCAAGTCCAGGTCCCGCTACTGACAACATCGCCACATCGCCGTCAGATCTAAGAGCTAGCTCCTCCTCTTTCCCCAGTCCAATCGAATCCAAATCCATTGGATTTATGGTTGTGGACTTGATCAAGAACAAGACAGCCACTAGCTTTCTTGGCTTTGCTTACTAATGGAATATATTTTCCTCATGTATGTACTGCATATATTTGAATACTATAAAGAAATATATTTGTACAATTATTCATTGACGTGCCTTAAGTTTCTCTAGCAAACATGCCGTGCGTCGCAACGGGGAAACTTTTCGCATGTTTCGAGCATAATAAGCATGACTCAAGACTCCCCAATAGTTCTATATTATGTGTTTGAATATAGCGCCCCATCCATGTTGTGGCTTATCCTCCTTACTGACTTCCTCGACCATGGTCGTCAGATCCACCTGTCACGATACATTCAACGTGGTCATGGGGCAGAACCAACCCATCGCAAGTCAACGTCTAATAGTTTTAAAACTAATCTAGTTGAGTTGGACGTGACGGCTGCCTTTTCCGAACTCAACATACGTTTAGTCCATACACCATCCCTTATACACCTACTCACTTTTAAATTGTATATAGTGTTTTTCAAAATGCATCAACCTTCTTTTAAAGCACATAAAGACTTTTAAAATTACGATATAAACATTATTTTAATACGCGGACATTTTTCTTAAAACTACACAAACAATTTTAAAATGCATGATCGATTTTTAAATATTACGTAATATTTTTTTTGTAAAGGCGCAAAAATGAAAAACACATGAACACTTTTTATGAAAACTGCACGTATTAATCTGATTTAGAGTGTAGCAAATGATCATTCCTTATGGCAGTTTCTGGCGAAATCTTTTATTCGCGTCCATAGGTGGAGTTTATTTCCTCGTTTCTTTTAAGCCCGCCCTCCCTTTATTTATTTTTGCCTTGGCTTGTTTATCGTCACGAATCATGGAGAGCTGCTATTGGGCGCCTTATGCACCCGTTCAGACTACTGGCGCCCACTGCGGCACGCTAGCGGGCCGGCCCATGAGCACGCTCGGGAGTGCAAAAATCGCGTAAAAACAACAAACAATGTTGCTCTCTTGAGCGATTCGAACCTGCGCCAGCAACTCCAGTGAATGGCAGGCTAACCACTTCACCTATTAACCACTTGCAAAATATTACAACGCGAAGGTTTTAAGAACTAAACTTTGGCCGCGCTAATTGGAAAAAGGGGATTTCTTTTGAAAATATATGTGAACAAAATTTGAATGTCCCTAGATTTTAAAAAATCACGAATTAGAAAAAAATCAATATATTAAAAAATGTTCACGAATTCAAAACGTTCATAATACTGAAAAAAATCCATAGATGGTCAAAAAAGTTCACAAATTTGAAAAAAGTTCATCGATCATAAAAAGAAAGTTCATTGATTCTAAAAAAAAGCTCGCAAATTTGGAAAAAGTTCATTATTTTCAAAAAAAGTTCATCAAACCTGAAAAAAATATGGAATTTGAAAAAAGTTCATCAAAGTTTGAAAAAAGTTCATCAAATTTGGAAAAATAGTTCATGGAATTTGAAAAAAGTTCACAAAAAATTGAAATAAGTTCATCAAATATGAAAACAGTTCACCGAATTTGAGAAAAAGTTCATCGGATGTGAAAAAAGTTCATCAAGATTTAAAAGCAGTTCATGGAATTTGAAAAAGTTCATCAAAATTTTGGAAAAAGTTCATCAAATATGAAAATTGTTCACCAAATTTGAAAACTGTTCATCAATATTTGAAAAAGTTCATCGATTTTGCAGAAAAAAATTATGAAGAAAGAAAGTTTCTCGAATTATAAAAAAGAAAATGAGAAAAACGAAAATGGAAGAAAACGTGAAATGAACACAACTAGGGGAGTGGCCGGGTGGTTGTCGTGTCATACTCTATTCCGCTCGTCGAAGGATCGACTCCCATCTTTTTTTTTTGAACTTTCAAGCAACAGAAAAAATGAAAAAAGTGGGCCGGCCCTAGGCGCAGAGGGGGTGTGCGCCCGTTAGCCAGTTTGCCTATATCCGGCGCTTAAGGCGCCAAATAGGATCTGGCCAAATCATGTACTATTATAATACGGACCTTATATCTTTTAGCGTGTGGAGAAATAGCCCAGTTGGTTGGGCTCTTATGAGCTCGATTCCTTCCCCACCCGAACAGCCTTACTTCCAACCTTGAAGCCACTTACGCGGCCCACATTGCTACTTCGGGCCCAGGTCAACGTCTTTTTCTTCTGTTCGACTCAGGCTTTGTAGGCGGCGATTCCTATTTGCCACCCGTGTCTAGCAAACACCGAAATCGTTAATTAAGAAGCACTATTTGCAAAGACCACTTCCAAATTTAGGTTGTGACAAGTGCGCACTACATTTGTGCTACTTGTGGCAACCTGAGAATTTTTTTTAATAGATTTATTTGTTCAAAACATTTTATTCTTAAATTGTGCGTCCAAATCTCGAACCGTTTTAGCATTGGATTCTAGCATCGAGATGTTCAATATTAACGGAAATGTTAACGCCCACACGTGTGGGCGTTTGTACATCGCCCACACGCCTCCATCACCACTCATTTTGCCACATATGAATAGATGACATCAGCAGAATTTTTTTTGTTTTTCAGCTTAAAAATGTTGTATCTCCTAAATAAAAAAGCGAACTAAAAATCCGTTTTCACCATTAAATCCGTCTCGACGAGATCTTCAAAACTAGACCCCTTGTTGATATGTTTCGACGAATTTTTTTTTTACCAGAAGTTGCCACGATGTTTACACTGCAGTTGCCATAGGGCTTAAACTAAAGTTGCCATGTGGCAATTTTAGTATTTTGATGACGGCAACTCCAGCACTTTGACCATGAAAATTATTTTTTGTATGAACCATGGCAATTTTACGTGCATGTATCATGGCAATTTTAGTTTATGGTTCATGGCAAGTCTAGTTTCTTAATTCCCCGTTTTATAAATGTCAAAATTTACTTTTAAATGTAGAAGAAAATAGCTGAAAAATATCATGGCAATTTCAATGTAAACATCATGGCAATTCATATGCAATAGACATGGCAACTTTTAATCTAAAAAAAATTCATCAAAACATATCAACATGGGATCTAGTTTCGAAGATCTCATCGCGAGGGATTTAATGGTGAAAACGGATTTTCAATCGGATTTTTCGTTTAAGAGATAAAACATTTTAAATACTGAAAATCCAAAAAGATTCCTGCATGCATGCATGCGATGACGTGACAATCTGTTTACATTAGAGATGTGTGGTGCGTCTCCCTTCCTGTCACACGTGTGGCAGTTAGCGCGACCCAAAATTAAATATCATTATGATAGGTTTTGACGAACTTTTATCAACGAAAATACCAGACGAAAAACGAAACCGAGAGCATGTTTTTTTTTCTTTCCGAAAGAGGCTTGACTGTGCCTCTCGTGCAAGGAAAAAAACATGTTTTTTTCCATTTGCGAGGGGCACGACCGTGCCTCTCGCAGAAGCAAATCCGTGCCTCTCGCAGAAGCAAATCCGTGCCTCTCATGAAAGTAAAATCGTGTCTCTTGTGAAAGGAAAAAAGTGTGTTTTTTCCTGTTTCCTAGAGGCACGGTCGTGCCTCTCATGGAAAGGAAAAACGTAAAAGCATTTTTTTAACCATTCTCGAGAGGCACGACCGTGCGTCCCGCGGAAGCAAAACGCGCCTCTCGCGGAAGAAAAAAAACATCTTTTTTATGTTTCTCAGAGGCACGGCCTCTTGTGGAAGCAAATTCATGCTCTCGCGAAAGCAAAATCGTGCCTCTGGCAGAAGAAAAAAAACACATTTTTTCACATATTTTTTTTCCAAAAGCTAAGAAAGATCGATGAAAAACCAAAAAACCAAAAAAAAACTTAAAAAATCATCTAAAAAGCCGAAAACACGTGCAAAAATTAAAAAAACAGAAATATAAGGGAGCGCGCCCGCCTCAGGTGACTGTTGCGAGGCTCCCGAAGGATTACTCCTTCGATAGTTACTCCCGGCAAACAGTCGTGACTTTGCTGAAGCGAAGATACTGACTGATGCACATGGGCCGGTCCACTTGGAGGAGCAACCTGTTTTAGAACCTTCTACAAGGTTAATAGATTTTTGTTTTTCTTGTTTTGTTGTTACTGTTTTTCCTGCATTTTTTCCATTTTCATTTATTATTTTTCTTGTCGTTTCTTTGGCTTATTTCTTTAGTTTTTTCTTTTTCTGTTCCCATAAATTCAAAATTTTCGGAATATGTTCAAAAAATTTAAAAAATGTTCGAAATTACAGTAAAAAATTCATGATTTCCAAAACAATGTTCATCATTTGTAAAAATTATTTGTAATTTCAAAACTGTTGACAATTTCATGAAATTCCATTCATATTTTACAAAACTTGTTCACTTTAAAATGAAAGCACAATTCAAAACCTGTTCCGAGTTCAAAATTTCTTCACAAATGTTCAGATTTCTGAAAACTTTGTTCATGTTTTCAAAAAAAAAATCAGCTTTTAAACATCTGTTCACATTTCAAAGAAATTGTTTCGAATATGAAATTTGTTTTGCATTTTCAATAAATATTCACACTTTTTTAGAATAATTGTTCACTTCGCGCCGCCATGACCCATGAGAACGACCCCAGGGGCAACAATCCAGGCCCTCTCCTCCGCGCCAGGTGGTGTCGCGCGGAGATGGTGAGCTCGGGTCATCTTGCATCAAGGAACCACGCCGAGTCTCCGTTGGTGATTTGGGTTGTGGAGGAGGCTTGCTTCTGGTGCTGATGTGAGAGGCGATCCCTTGCAGCCTTTAGTCCCCTCTTCCTCGCGTAATGGAGGATCTGGTAGCCCTCATTCTTTGGATGGCATGAGAGCCTCCCTTGGTGAAAGCGGCATCCTAACTCAGGCTCTACAAAATGCCCTGGGAGAGGTCAGTCGCTCGGCGGAGGCCAGTGCTAAGGAACCCAGATTGTGTCCCCCTTAGTAGCCCCTGAGCCTCGAGTATATTATGCCATAATGTGCTTGAGGTTTAATAATTAATACTCCTTCCATCCCATAATGTAAGATGCTTTTTGACACTACACAAGTGTCAAAAAACGTTTTACTAATGAGACCGAGGGAGTAGTTGACTGTTGTCCCGTCGCTTGCCTAACGTCGGAACTTGCTGCCAGTGTCAGCGAGCTTTGCCGTTTGGTGAAGATGGAGCGATCCTGGGTTTTTCCCGGCTAGAGTAGTCTCTTGGCTCTTGCAAACTGTGTTTGTGAGTCCTCCGCAATCTGTGACCCTTTTGCGCATTTGGCGAGCTTCTACCCGCCTATTGAACGTGTTAATTTGTCCCGAGGCAGCTGGAGAGCAGTTGCCTGAGATGAAAGGGCGTCTTGGCGTGGCTCGAAAAGAAACGAACCGTGCCCGATATATTACTGCTGCCAAGCTTGCGGAGGCATGGTTCCATCGGGAGTTGCTTCGTGGTGAAGCAGGATTTGCCCAAATGCATAAATAGGATGCTGCCGATGATGGCCTCCCACAGCGGGTCAATAATGCCCAGGGCCAGCTAGCGGTCGCTGATCAAATTGATCATGGAGAATACATGTGAGCCTCATGAAGCAGAAGGGAGGGAGTAGCATTAAATTTATTTATTTATTGCGTTTTGGAAAAAAAAGATTGGACATGCTTTGCCATATTTTGTTGGGTATCTAGGAGTTGTAACTTGTAAGATACACCAATTACAATGATGCACAACATATATATTTTAAAGAAGGCATTTGATTGGAAAAACATTGTTGGAAACAATAAATTTGACTCGAACTCAATATGTTGATCACTATGGGACGTCGAGCCCTCTGGTCATTAGGGATGCAAATTTGGAACATTGAGGTTACCTTCGACCCTCCATAGTTCAACTAAATGAACTAACTTTCAAAATTTACATTATTTTTGAAATTTTGATTCATTTGATTGAACTAAGGAGGGTCGGGGGGTACCCTAAAGGTTGCAAATTTGCATGCCTACTGATCATCAACCTGCCTTGTAGCCCAGAGCCGTTGGACGTAGTTATTTTCAGGGGCGGTCAGTCAGTGTACTAACCTGATTTAGCAACACTGTTCTGTGCTTCAGAATCTGCCGTGGCATCTTTTTCCATTTTGCTAGTTAGTAATTGTTGATAATGATCCTTTTTTTTGGTTGTTCGTCTTTGTTTTATTCTGAGTGGAAATGTTGTATTTCTCCGTACTAACGTGAAGAAACTGTAGGGTATCGTTCGTCAGCTCGAATTTTGCTGCCTTAGTATATATTTACATTAGCCTGGATTGCCTCTGCTAAAAAAATCTACCCTGGATTGCTTCAAAAAAAACATCTAGCCTGGAATAGTGTCTAACAAAACGCAGGACCCGACCACACACACACAAAAATATCCATAAATTTTAAAAATAATCGCAAATCTTAAAAATGTTCACGGATTTTAGAAATAATTAAATTTTATAAAAAAAATAACAATTTATAAAATACTCATGATATTTTTAAAAAACTAAGAAACCTAAAAATTATCATGAATTTTAAAAGTTAAAATAAAGAAAATGGTAAACAGAAGCGGGCCAGCATGAAGGTTCAAATCAAAAACGGTGAATGCAGCGGCCCAGTCTAGGCATGGCCCGGTCGCGCTCACCCAAAACAACGTCGGCTCAGCCCTACCCATCGTGTGCCCGTGGTCGACCCGCATAGCTTTCACGCAGGACCCGACCACAAGGATCTAGCCTGGATTGCCTTTGCTCAAAAAAAAAAATATTCTAGCCTGGATTGCCTAAAAAGAAAACATCTAGCCTGCCTAAAAAGAAAAACGCAGGACCCGACCACACCACACACACACAAAAAAAAACTGCACGTAGCTGGGACCCAGGCGAGGCTGTTGCTGCCGACCTCGTGAACTGCCGTGCCCGTGCAACTGCTACAGCGACAAGAGTCCTCTCCACTTGACAACCTGTGGATCTGTAGCAGGATGGATATACTACGGATTATGGAAGATGCAGTTGATGAGCAACGAGTCTTCGCCGCCGTCGTGGTCACCGTCGGTCGTTGTCGTCTTCGCCGTCGTCCCGGTGCTGGTGGTGTTGTCCTATACTATTCGGAAGAAAGGTCCCGATTCGCCCTGTGTTCACATGGCATCCTTCCTTCCTCGCAAGTTGCGACTTGAATATACTCCCTCCGTCACGGTTTAGAAGGCGTGACTTGAAATTCTCTGGGCGCAGGTGGTTATCATTGGGCGTGAGATGGGCTTAAAAATAAGATTCACACTACGCATGCATATAGGAATAGTATATCGGAGTACTACTTACCTACTAGAAATAAATGCAATGCGCCCTAAACCTTGTCTATTATGGAAACGCACGTAAATTTAATTGTGCCTTCTAAACTGTGATGGAGGGAGTACAGAATTTAATTAATGCGTGTGGTGTTTTTCTCGGAACGTCGTCCACTCACTTCTGGTCAAGACTCGGGACGGATCATTGGTTCTACCGGGGCAGGTTTGTCTGCCTCATGTTGGCTGGGCAGTGCCAACGTTACACGGGATCGTACATAGGAACATACTCCGAGTATGCATCAGTTTTTAGTCGTGATAAATCGGACGTGGAGTTTCTACACCCAAGAGCAAATACTCCTGGTGTGAACAGTAATATCAAATAAATTCAAAAATATTTCAAAAAAAAATCTGAAATTTTTCCATGACATACTTTCACAAATGTTAGTCGTGCATGCAAAATTTCATCGCAAAATCACATTGGTGGAAGCCTGGAAGGCGTGGTAAAAAAACAAAACCGATGCTCTGAAAATGTTACTTACAAAAGCATTTTGGAGCTTTGATTTTTTTTTGGCACAACTTGCACCAATGTGATTTCGTGATGAAATTTTGCATGCACGACAAACATTTGCTAAAGTATGTCCCCAAAAAAATTCAGATTTTTTTGGATTTTTTTTTAATTTTTTTGGTTGTACTGTTCACACCAGGAGCATTTGCTCCTGGGTGTAGAAACGTACTTTCGTGATAAATCAAACGTTTCTTCATGGCAAGTTGTATTTATCGAAGAGGACAAATTTGGTTGGTGGGCCTGACAAATCCGCCTCAGTTCATTTTTTTTTGCCAAAATAATACTTGCAGACTAAAATTGTCATTTTTGCACCAATATAAATTATCATGAAAAATGTTTAATTTGCCATGTCCAAAAATCTGGCGCCAGATTTTCAGACTTTCCTTTGTGTTGGTTTTGATGCTGCTGTGCATCTGCACCGTCTGATGAAGTATGATGCTTCATGTTCCCAAAAAATCAATTCATGAAATTCTAACTTATGATTGCCGAACTATGCTATGTCAATGTCTTACAAAAAATTATTCCAAAAGTAAATCATAATCTTTGAAACCAAATAAGGCAAATTAAACCAGGTCATACTTATTAATGTGTTGAATGCAACAAAACTGAACCACTACACTTGTCACAAGGTTGACATATCTCCTTCAAGCAGCGTGTACTATTCCTTTCATGAACCGTTTTCCTCCTTCCCAAGAAGAGGCTCCCAGGCGACTAGGGTTTCCCCTCCTCTAGAGTCCGCACCGCCATAGGCCCGCCCCGCCTCGGATTTCCTTTGGCCCGTGGAGGTGTGGAGAACCCCGGGCTCTAGCCGGCAAGAGGGACCCCTCTCTCATTCTTGTTTGGTTCAACGTCTTGGTTGCAGCTATATGTGGCGGCGGCGATCTCCCCTAGTAGGGATAATGTCTCCCACATCCGATCCTTCTCCTGATGATGCGTATAGCATTGCCGGAGGGTGTGTGGTGGCGTGTCTCTGTCAGATCTCACTTGATTTTGTCGATGCTGGTCTTCGATGGACCAGTTTGTATCCCGTCTTTGGTTGTGTGTCTACAAGTTTGATCTTACGATCTACGCTTCTCTTCATTGGCGACGAATGTTGTTTTGGTGTGTTTGTCCTATGGGGGCCTTACCACGATGACTTCCTATATAGTACAACAAGGTTTGGCCGGCTTTGGCGAGTGAGGGCGATGACTGCGGCGCGCCTTTAAGTCATCGCTAGGTGCTACACGGACCTAGCGGTAATTTTTGTTATTTCTGTTGTTCTCTGCACTGCCATGAAAGATGATGGATAGATTGAAAGTTTCTCCTGAATAAATTTTGTAATACACGACGAGATTTCTTTTTTATTTTGTTTATTAAATCAAATGCAACCAAACGGATTGCAAGATGTGTGAAAGAAAAGGAGGATCAACCAAACGGGATTGTCATAATTCACATATGTGTTGCCGTTCACACAGTATCCTAATTGAGAAACATGCCTTATAAAAATTTGGGCGGTTATAAAACAGATGTGCATCATTGCCATTTGATATTTTGCATTTGGCATTTAAACACTGACTGAATATTAGATGTACGGATGTATTCCAGGGAGAGAAAACCAAAGAGCAACGGTTGAGTGGTTATTAGTGAGGCGTCTATGAATCCGCGGGTAAGCATAGCAATATGGCTTATCCGTGCTTGTCCATTGTCCACACACCCTCCAACCTTGCCCGTTGCAATAATTTACTTCGTTCCAACAAACTTAACCGGAGACGCCTCTGCCCGCCCCCTTCCGTCCATCTCGGCTCCCCTCTCAAGCCGAGCTCAGTCCTCACTCCACGTCAGCGTCTCCTGCTGACTCCTCCTCCTTGCCCGGTTCCTCGGATCATCGTCCTCACCCTCCCATCCATGGCTTCTCCAAGGTACGCACGCGCGGTCGATCCATCAGCGAACCTCTCTCTCCTCACCCCAAAACACCAAGTTCATTCCAGCGCGAAGTTCTTGACTCCTTGTCTTCTCACCGTACGCCTCCCCTAGGATCTTCGTCATATCTCTGAGATTTCTCACAGAAGATTTGACCGCATATTTTTATGATGAGGAGCTGAATGTTCCCGATGTTGTTCTTGGGGTTTCGCTGCACAGGACAGTGATTGATTGATTGATTAGGAGGAGGGGGGAAGAAACAGATACGGAGGGCGGATGTCGATGGAGATCCAGGAGGAGGACTCCGGCGAGACGGCGCCGGAGATGGAGGCGGCCGGCGTGAGCACGGTGGCCATCGCGGTGAGCGGGAGCAGGAGCAGCAGGCACGCGCTCAAGTGGGCCCTCGACAAGTTCGTGCCCGGCGGGCGGGTCCTCTTCCGGATCCTGCATGTCCGCCCGCCCATCACCATGGTGCCCACTCCAAGTCTGTCTTCCATCTCTTTCTTTATTTTCGTTTCATCTCTGCCTCCTAGCAGTAAACTGTCTGAATTTACAGTTCTTGATGTCTGAACAAGATTTTTGTGCAGTTTTAATAGGCCATGAACCTTTTGCTACTATGACTGCTAGTTAAAAATACAGTTTCAGACTGTCATTTTTTTTTACAATGACTGGCATTTCTATGCTAATCGGATAGGTTAGTTTTGGTTTTGGCTTTCCTGGCTTCACACTGTTGATCATCAGTGCAAATAATTGTTCATCACAGATCACAGTAGCAGCATCTATGAACAATTTTTTATAGGTACAGTGTCACAAGGTCACACCTACTACCAGAACACCAACTGCAGAGTGCAGAGTTTTGTCCTCAGGCGTACTGCATTATCGTTAGGTTGATGAATATGAACTTTTGTTGTACCAAGTGTGGGCAATTTGTGATTTAAGGGTATACCTGCTATTCTTTAGTAGTTGCTAATTATTCAGAATACAGACCTGATCTGCTCTTCATCCTCTAATGACAGTGGGCAATTACCTCCCGGTCTCGCAAGTGCGCGACGACGTGGCATCGGCATACAGGGAAGAGCTGGAATGGCAAGCGAGGAATATGCTGCTCCCTTACAAGAAGATGTGTGCTCAGAGACAGGTTCACCAGCTTGCACAATTGCCTGATTTACCATGCAACTTGCAGTTGGTAATAACTCATGAAATCTGATACCGATAGTGATATGTTTTACCCTGTTTGATCAACAGGTGGAAGCTGAAGCTGTTTTACTTGAATCTGATGACGTGCCGGCTGCTATAAGCGAGGAAATCGACAAATTCAACATTGGCAAGCTGGTCCTGGGCTCTTCGTCAAGAAGCATATTCCGACGGTACATTCTGATTGTTGTCACTTCAGCATAAGAAAACGTTTAGGATGACTAACACTGAAGGTTGCACTGCAACTACTTGATTGCAAGTTCAATATGGAAATTTGCAGAGAATTTAAGATGAACAGTTCTTCATTATGAAAAAAAAAGCCTAGTACAGCATACGATGAGAAATGCCTAGTACAATCCTAATCATGTGGTCATCATTGTTAACTACTTGCAGGAAGCTCAAAGGAAGCAAGACTGCAACCAAAATCTCCGAATGCATTCCAAGCTTCTGTACGGCATACGTGGTTTCAAAGGGCAAACTGTCATTCGTGCGCTCAGCTACATCTGATGCCTGCGAAACACCCAAAACCATATCTTCTTCAACCGTTTCTTCTCCTAGCTCCAGAAGCCTTTCCAGTGCGCCCTCAGGTAATACTCAAGTCTGCATTTGGTTTTGGTTTCTGAAAATTTGTTGGTTACACCTGTCAACTTAAGATACAAAAAAAAAATGTTTCTTCGGAAAAAGTTAATCAATTAATTTTGGATCAGCAGCTTAACCTCAGTAGAACCACCAAACTTTCAGGAACATGCCTTCAAAAATAGGAACATAAATGTATTAGTGTTACTGTACTAACTATTCTGTCTACTGCAGAGTGCGCTGACAGAAATGGAGCAGCAGCTGTATTATTCCGCCAGTCTTCTCTGTCATCGCAACGTGATCACGCACTCGCAAACATAAACAGGAGAGCTAGCCCTTCAGGCAGTGGAGGCAGCGAGATCTCTTACCATGCTGACACAACCCTGTTGACAAATTCACACTCGATCGCATCGGGAGCACAGCTCAGTAGCAGCAGCAGTGGGGATTCAGTTTACAAGAGCTTCCGAAGAGATAGCTCCCCAGACATCCCTGACGTGCAGGCAGCAGTTTCAGAAATTGCAACAAGCCTGAAGCATTCTCATGACCAGGTAGGAATTTATACTCTTTAAATAAAAACAGTATTCCTCCCTTTGCTTCAGCAAAAACAAAAGATAACGGAAGAACTCGTCGTACGACGCACACAGCCAACATAACATGTGTCTCCAAGTGAACGTGCAGTTTATGAACTTTCTTTGCTAAGCAGGATGACCTGAAGCTTCAGATTGAGAGTATGAAGGTCAAACTGCGACATCTTCAGAAGCTTCACGAGTGTGCTCACACTGAACCGGTTGACTCCACTCAAAAAGTAACGGTTTACTTCCAACTGATCTATAAATTGTGTAATAATATGCAAGGTTTTTAACCGTTTCTTGTTGAAATCTTGCTGTTAGTTACACAACAACTTGGGCATCCACCGTGTCGAGCACGAAATCAAGCTTCGAGAGATTGACCTGACAGAAGAAATGGTGAGGAGATTGCTAAGGCGAATGGAGAGAGAAGAAGAGGAGGTGGCCGAAAGAGAAGCTCAACCTATACAAAGCTCTTCTGGACAGAAAGCAACAGAGGGTGATGGTGATCACCAAAATGCTGGAGAGATCAACACAGGACTGAAAAACGCCGGACGATGTTTAACCGAGTATAATAGGTACTCATGGGAGCATATCCAAGAAGCGACTTCATCGTTTTCAAGTGATCTTGTGATTGGTAAGGGGACATATGGAACAGTCTACAAGGCTAAATTTCAGCATACTGTTGCAGCAGTGAAAGTTCTGAACTCCCTTGAAGGTTTTGGAACTCAGCAGTTACAGCAGGAGGTACTGTATTTACTTGGAAACATACAAATGTTCTTTACTAGCTGCTCATATTATACCAAAAGGGTAATTTTTAGCAAACAAAATTGAGAAATTTTGAAGACACTTCTGAGTTAATATAAGCCATTACTTTTGGATGATCCAATGACTTCTACCTATACTATTGATAGGTGCAACTATAAATAGGTGAGAGCCTATAAATGACTATATAGTGCTAATATGAACTTTGCATATTGCCATGAAAGCACACTGGTAAATAAGCAAAATGCAATTATTTTGGTTAACGCGATTTGTCTTTCTATTTGGCTAGGCTACGCCTCGAAGGCATGGTTCTTATGTTCAACTTCACTTCAAAATTCACATCTTAATAAAAAATATATTTCTTTTTGCGGGAAATAAATAGTACGTGTATTTTGATTGTGATCATCTTGAACATTCCCATCATAAATAAATCTTAAAGCAAGACCAACATTCCCATCATAAACACATAAATTTTGATTGTGATCCTCGGGCAAAAAAAAAAGATTTTGTTAAAAATCAAAATCAAACAGAATTCAAGTTCAGTTATTGTCTGAACTATTGTTTTGTAACTCCTAATTTCATCTTACCACATGCAGCTGGAGGTCCTGGGCAAGATCCGGCACCCTCACCTGCTGCTGCTGCTGGGCGCGTGCCCGGAGCACGGCTGCGTGGTGTACGAGTACATGGAGAACGGCAGCCTGGACGATGCTCTCCACCACCGCCGGAACGGCATGCCACCGCTCGCCTGGTACGACCGCGTCCGCGTCGCCTGGGAGGTGGCCACAGCCGTCGCCTTCCTCCACAGCGCCAGGCCAGACCCCATCATCCACCGCGACCTCAAGCCGGCCAACATCCTGCTCGACCGGAACCTCTCCAGCAAGGTCGGCGACGTCGGCCTCTCGACGGCGCTGCTCCACAACTCGGGCGCCGGAGGTGGAGGAGGCCAGCAGCAGTCCACGATGGTGAGGAACACGACGCCCGTGGGGACGTTCTGCTACATCGACCCGGAGTACCAGCGGACGGGCGCCGTGTCGGCCAAGTCAGACGTGTACGCGCTCGGCGTGGTAGTGCTGCAGCTACTCACAGGGCGGACATCGCCGCTCGGGCTCGCCCATGCCGTGGAGACCGCGCTGGAGGATGACGGTGACGACGCCTTCGCGGAGATGCTGGACGCAACCGCCGGGCAGTGGCCGCCGGAGGAGGCGCGGGAGCTGGCCGCACTTGCGCTGCGGTGCGCAGAGATGCGGCGCAGGGACCGGCCCGGGCTGCACGAGCACATCCTCCCGGCGCTGGAGCGGATCAAGGACGTCGCAGCCAGAGCCGCCAGGGAGACGAAGGCCCTTCTCGTCCGGACAGCATCATCGTCAGCGGCGCCGGGCCACTTCCTCTGCCCCATTCTTCAGGAAATCATGGAGGACCCATGCGTCGCCGCCGATGGATACACCTACGACCGGAAGGCAATCGAGACATGGGTGAGCATGAAGGACAAGTCGCCGATGACCAACCTCCGGCTGCCGAGCAAGAGCCTCATCCCCAACCACTCGCTCCGGTCGGCCATCATGGACTGGAGCTCCAAGAACAGATGATGATGCACACAAAAGTAAATGTTAGATAGACCTTGTGCAGAAATAGTCTTGGAAAATATAGATTTTGTGTTGTGTTGTGTAGGTACACCGAAATGTGCATGTGATTCCTCAAAAGAATATCAAAATGTGAATAAACAAAAAAAATGCTCTTATCATTTGTTTTATTTGCATTAAAATAGAAAACATCCACCAGGGAGACCTACTGTTCTACTAAAAAACATTTGTTTTCCTTTTTTTTGAGGGGAAAAACATTTGTTTTCCTGAGGTGTACCGTTTTGCAGACTTGTTGAGAATTACTGTAAGATATTTCAGCTACATATATCGGGGTGTGCATGTGATTCCTCACCATTTGGTTGCCAGCTTCTGTACATATTGTGCTGAAAAGAGAAGAGACCATACTGGCCATGTGGAATGACACCAGGTCCATTCATAAATAGGACTAGAATTCTGACGTTATGAAAGCCGGCAACACGCTACATTTTCAGCTTTCAGCTTCGACCAACAGCATTATTGTTTCAGGGTCATTTTCGCAGAGCTGGAGCTAAAGATACCTGGCAAAACTTAGTTAACAAACTCTGCTGCATGATACGTATAATTCAACCAAGTTTACCCTACTTCAGGTTTTCAATGTCTTGACAAATGCCTGCATCACAGAAGCTTAGAGGATTTTCAAAGCATTTCAGTATAAGAAACAATCTTTCTGGATCAGATAGTCCATAGCTTACCAAAATGTCGTGATCATCTTCGAGTTCGCTGCTCATTCAAGGTCACAATAACAAGACCTCTTCAACCTTTGACTGAAACAATGAAACTGGATCAGTTCCTTTTCTACGTTTTGTTCTCTCCCCTTGTCTTGTGTCGCTGGTGCCTGGACGGCTGCAGTATTGTATTCTACGCAAGTTTATTCTAGCGGCCTGCAAGCTAATCTTATAACTGATCACTAATTAAGTGAGCAGTCAAACCAAACAAAGAAGCTTTCCAAATGATGTTGCTAACAAGGAAGCTCTTGGAGGAGCCAAGAGCTAATTGCCTTTGGTTAGTCAGAGCCATGATCATCGTCCTGCTGCTCCTTGTCGGCTTCCCGTCATTCGCCGCAGCCCAAACTACATTGGCTCATCTCTGCGACGTTACCGACTCCAACATGAACGGTAGCACCTACCAAGGTAACCTTGAGCTCCTATCCAAAGTGCTATCCAGGAATCTCTCATCCAAACAAACTCTCCTCACCAAGGGCTTCGTCGGAACCAACCAAGACCGCACCTACGGCATCGCGGTGTGCCGTGGCGACATCGCTGCCCCCACCCCAGCCTGCCCCAGCTGCATCACCACAGCGTTCCATGATGCGTGGCGGCTGTGCGGGTCCCACAACACGCATCTCTTGTACGAGGACTGCATCGTCCACATCTCCGCCACGGACCTTATCTATGACCCCAATGTTGTGCTAAAAAGGCTGCTCATCTTTACGGACATCATAGTACAGATTTCGGTTCCCATGCCCATCGAGGTGAGCGCCAAGTACACCGAGGTCAACATTGATTACAACATCAAGGTGCTGCTTGAAGAGATTGCCAAGCAGGCGGCGTACAACTCAACCACAAGATACGTCACTGGCCGCATGGATGTGAACAACACATTCCCGCTACTCTACTGTCTGGCGCAATGCAATCTGGACCTACCACCGGATGACTGCTGGGACTGCCTCTACTATATACGGAGCACGACTAAGAGTTTCTTGTACCAGCAACGTGGTGAATGGATTGCTGGTACGTGGTGCAATCTAAGGTACAGCCCGTTTCCCTTCTATGAGGGCCAGCCAATGAAGCAGATCCCCTGGTCAGATTCTGTAGATCCAACACCAAACATGATGACACCCCAGCCAGCGCCAGGGCCAGCTTCTGTAGATTCAACACCAAACATGACGACACCCCAGCCAACGCCAGGGCCAGTTGGTGTACCAAGGCAGAAAGATGAGAATAATCCGGTTGTTTTGCCTGGTCCGAAACACAAGAGTAAGCAACAGGTTCTACCCCCGCCCCCCAAAAAAGGCCGTCTTCCTTTTTTGATATTCTAAAGAGCATTTACATGATCTCTATCTATCTTTTTTTTTTCTCTATTTACATTATTCCGAAGTCCAAACACATCTTTACGACCCTAAAATTGACTATAGTGCAGCATCCTTACAGTGCCAGGTCACCTTCAAATGGTACCCATCATACTCAAGCGTCGAGTTAAATGAAATTATACACTTGGTGGGTCTATATTTCTCTAATGGTATTGAGTAGATCTAAGGTAGTACTGGTTGTAATAATTTCACAAGAAACAAAATTCTATTTGAAATAATGAGATTCATATATATGATCGAACCATCAACCATGCGTTTTATTCCATCCATTTGGCAAGGACACACATGATCATAGTTGTCAAGTGTTATGGCGCTGCTAGAAGGAGGGGGCAAGAGGGCCGGCCGGGGGCCTTTCTACCCACGGCCGGGCAAGAAGGAAGGGATTTCCTTCTTAATTCTTGCTTGATTAGATTGATACATCTCCTCTCTTTATATAGAGAGGTTTACTTGACTCCCAAGCAAGACTTACTTGACACCTAAGCAAGCGACCTTATCTCTAATTAACCCTAAGACTAATGGGCCCATTAGGCCCATTACGTACTCTAACATCAAGACTTTCACAAAGCCTGAGCGACCTGGAATTCTACAACTCTTGCTGGAATGAAGGAAAGGTCAACTTGACGAATAGGTTAGCGTATGAAGAGTGAGCGGCTTGTATGAGTTATGCATATAGAGCACCTTCGGATATATAGATCTAATGGCCATGACTTAGTTTCAATGACATTGAAGGGCATAACCAGTTCATCTGGTTGATTGCTAAACATTGAGCAATGCTTCAACTTGCAAACTTACATTCGATGCAACATTAGATTCTATTACATGTCAGAATATTCTTCAAAAATAACGAAATAAGTCCACTTTCAACCCACTTTTCAACCTTGAGATTCGAAACCGTTTGTTTTCAACCTTGAGCTCCAAAACCATTTGTTTTCAACCTTGAACTGCTGAATCTTACTACTGTGTAATACTCCCTCCGTTCCTAAATACTTGTCTTTCTAGGCATTTCAACAAGTGACTACATACGGAGCAAAATGAGTGAATCTACACTCTAAAATATGTCTACATACATCCGTATGTAGTAGTCATTTGAAATGTCTAGAAAGACAAATATTTAGGAACGGAGGGAGTACATGCAAAGAATTTTCTAATGAACTAAGTAACTAACCGCCTACCTTTGTGATGAAATCTTTCATTTTAGGGCATGTAATAAAGGTTTTGATCATTACCACTATTGTGCTTCCACTAGCATCATTGTTCTGCTTCATGATTTGGTTTCGATTGATCAAAAGGCATGTAACAGGTCAGTTACAAAAATGATACTCTACTCACACATCTCTCAGGCCATTTAGATTCATAGATAGTTTGAATCAGCACTACCCAAAAGGAGTACACAAACTCTGATTTATGAATTTAGGTAAAGTGAGCTCACAGGAAGATGAAGAACTAGTCTGGGGAATAGGAAGGAGTTCAGAGTTCACGTTTTTTGACTTTTCACAAGTATCAGATGCAACAAGTAACTTCTCAGATGAAAATAAATTGGGACAAGGTGGTTTTGGCCCAGTATACAAGGTAAGAACACATTTATGCATGTAGACAAAGAGAAGAAGAAACCTAGCTTGCATCAATAGCTAAAATTGTACAACGCAGTTGGTTTTATACATGTACCTTTGACTTCACCCACAAAGAGGGGGTGCTCAGAAGATTTAAAGGCTTTTTATTTTGTGAGATGATATCACTGATCGAACTCTTTTAAACCTCCACAGGGTCAGCTACCGAAAGGATCGGAGGTAGCAATTAAGAGACTAGCTTCACAGTCAGGGCAAGGTTTCACCGAGTTCAAAAATGAAGTCCAACTCATAGCTAAGCTCCAGCACACAAATTTGGTTAGGCTCTTGGGATGTTGCTCCCAAGGAGAGGAGAAAATATTGATATATGAATATTTGCCAAATAAAAGCTTGGACTTCTTTATCTTTGGTATTACTTCTTGAGCTTCCTGTTACAGATTATGGGTTAACTCTGTCTACTAAAGCTATCACCCCTCCTCCCTCTCTAATATACATCTATTCTTAACTTGTGTGCAGATGAAATTAAAAAGGCTTTATTAAAATGGGATAAAAGAAAAGCAATTATCGAAGGGATAGCACAAGGACTTCTATATTTGCATAAACACTCTCGGTTACGTGTCATACACAGAGATCTTAAAGCAAGCAACATTCTTTTGGACAGTGAAATGAATCCTAAAATATCAGATTTTGGGCTTGCAAAAATATTCAGCTCAAATGATACTGAAGGGAACACAAAAAGGATTGCTGGGACATAGTAAGCTCTTTTTGCAAATTAGTCCATCCCACACAAGTCAGCCAAATACCAAAAACTAAAATAGAAGTTTATTTTTTTGTCCCTATATTTTCAGTGGGTATATGGCTCCCGAGTATGCTTCAGGGGGTCTCTTTTCGTTCAAATCTGATGTATTCAGCTTTGGTGTGCTAATCCTTGAGATTATCCATGGAAAAAGGAACTCGTGTTTCCATCAATTTGGGGACTTCTTCAACCTTCTTGGATATGTAAGTATTTTCTATAGGCAATATGCAAAATTACTTTTGTTCATCTGATGATCTTTAATGTAATACCTGTCTAAACTCTTGGTAGGCATGGAAGTTGTGGAAAGAGGAAAGATGGCTTGAGTTTGTCGATGAATCAATAGTTTCAGAGTCACATGCATCAGAGATAATGAGGTGTATCAACATCGCATTGCTGTGTGTGCAAGAAAATGCAGCTGATAGACCCACCACAACAACCGTGGTCACAATGCTAAGCAGTGAAAGTATGACCCTGCCTGAACCTATGCATCCGGCGTATTTCCACATAAGGGTAACGGAGGAAGAGCCGCCTAGTGCTAATGATGTGACAATGTCTGCTCTACAGGGCAGATAGTATCGTTCTACATGATGTGGTTTTGCAATGTCCCTTTGCTGAGGGGGACTCCTTCTGTTGTGACACTAAATTTCTGACAGAAACACACGCATATCTTTGGTTAAGCGTGTCATGAATTGTGAAGTGCAGTAAAGTCTACTCATGTTCAAACAGCAAAAAATTGTTAATTAGCGTGCATAGTGTGATGCTGAACCATACGCGGACGCCTCGGTTGCTAATTAGTCGTCAGTTTCGTATTCGTGAATGATGAATTGTGAAGCAGAGTGCTTCCTATTTCCTTTTTGTGTCGAAATGGTAATGGTTAGCTACAAACAAAGGGGGGATGCGCAGTAGGTTCAGATTATTCATCCAACCACGGAAGAGTTTGTACTGAAACCATAATCATAAGCATCCACAGTGCAGTTGCAGAATCTTTTCTCTGACAGGTATATGTGCTGAATATTGTTTTGACAGGTATTTGTAGTTTTGTACTGAATCGATTCAACGCAGTAGTCCCAACAATAAAAAGGTCCCCGGAGCTAACCTGGATTGATGGGTCGATTCGAGTAAGCGGAATCGCGGGCACCTTCGGAGGAGGAGGCGGGGAAGACGCGAGATGCCTCGCCGCCGCCTCGATCTTGGCACCGCGTCGGCATCCCGGGGCCGTCGCCGACCACCGCCAGATCCATATCGGGGCAGCCGCCGGAGGTCGCGGCGGCGGCGCGGCACTGGTCGCAGCGCTCGCACCCGCTGGGGTGGAACGAGCGAGGAACAGGGAGAGAGAAAGAGCCGCGCGCCGGCCTGCCTAGGAAAACGAAACGAGAAGTCTGAACTGCACTTTGCACCGTGAGAAAAAAGTACTCCCTCCGTTCCTAAATACCAAATGGTGACTACATACGGAGCAAAATGAGTGAATCTATACTTTAAAATATGTCTATATACATCCGTATGTGGTGACCATTTGAGATGGCTAGAGAGACAAATATTTAGGAACGGAGGGAGTACTCAGTAACATGATAATGTACGCCTAACTGTGGAGTCAGCACGTCCTGAACCCATGGGCATATGCACCCACTTTTTGAAAAAATGCATTTTAAACACATTTTAAAATGGATAATTAATTTGGTGCCCTTAGTTGTGTCCCCCCTCGGCAGGTTTGCCCCTAGTTTCCGAAAACCATCGTTCTTGCCCGAACCAGTTTGGTTTTCTTATGCTTTTGCCCTTCCGTCACGATTTCGTCCAGTCAGCGCCGTTTGACCACTACCGCCGCTAGTTTTTGGACACAGCTTGCCCCTCGGTCGACCTAACCAACTCATTCCCACTCTCACTCTATCGTTCCCCATTCTCACTCTCTTTCCCCCGTCAGAAACCCTAGTCGCCATTGGCGGCTCACCACCAGATCCACAAACCAATCCTTGCACCACATCCATTTCCAGGCCAGGCGATGGGGGAGGATGGAGAAACCCTAGGTGGCGGCCGCGGGCGCCGCAAGAAGGGCACCGCATCGGCACGGGAGGGCGGCACATCGCAACGCAAGGGCCGTGGTTGCGTGCACGGCCAGACGGTGTCCCCATCACCATTGGATGGCGGAAATGGCGGCGGTGGCATCGTCGACGGTGGCAAGAGCAGCGCATCGGCACGGGAGGGCGTTGAAGGCGGCTTTGGTGGCAGTCAGGGCAGCAAGGGCACCACATCTACACGTCAGATCCCGGCAGGGTAAGTTTCAGTCTCAGATCTACTCATGCTTAGTGGATTCAGATAAGTTTTAGGCTAGCTTTGGTTCAATTGCTCATGGGAGATGGTATGCTCATTACTGTAGGATGGATCCATAGGTTGCATTCTTTCTGTCTGCTAGAATGGAGACGACAGTTATCGTTTCTGCTAGTACGGAAGGAAAGGAGATCGGATTCACATTTCCATTAGTTGTGGGTAGCAGTAGTAGGTCATTTAATGACTTTAGGGCTGCTATTTGTGCCAAGTATCCATGGGGATTGTTTGATGCTGTTGAAATTAGATATTGGGATAGTTTAAAGGAGTGTTGGAACCCTCTACAGTGTGATGATGAGTTAGTGTGATGTTTGCAAGTAATGCAGAGACAAGGTCATGCAATCTGGAAATAACAGTAATTCAG
The DNA here is from genome assembly GCA_021437245.1 of Aegilops speltoides. Lineage (NCBI taxonomy): Eukaryota > Viridiplantae > Streptophyta > Magnoliopsida > Poales > Poaceae > Aegilops > Aegilops speltoides. Next base: position 47,602,890 of record CM038147.1, on the reverse strand, counting down.
AGAAAGAGAGTACAAAGGTGTGAAAAAACTGCTGGAGGGATAGGGGGTAGAAAAAGGGGTAGGCCATGTGGATCCAGGACAGCTGCTAGTACTCCTAGTGCTCCTAGAACTAGTGCAGCAAGTGCAAGTACCACTCCAGCTACTGCTGAATGTGGCACTAATAGACCAGAGGATCAGCTTGATCCAGTTGTGGAAGAGGCACTGCCTGATGCACCTATTTTACCTGATGAGGAGGATGAGAAACTTTACCCAGGTTATGTCCAGCACAACAATGATGAGCATACAACACGTGAAGAGTACATTCCTGCAGAATTTTCAGATACTGATGATGATGAGAGGCAAGAGGATAATGACATGGGAGCTTTTGAGGATGCAGATGAGGATAGACCTGTAATGATGTATGATAGAGATAATCCATCCATTGAGGAAGGTGTGGTCTTTCCTAATGCAGTTGATTGCAAGAATGCAGTTGGAACATTCTCAATCAAGTCTGAAAGTGAGTACATTACACTTAAGAGTGACCCAACTAGGTTTACTGTGAAATGTGCCTATGAGAGGTGTAAGTGGAGGCTGCATGCATCTCGATGAGGAGGAGCACTCTGTTTGATCTTGTTTTAGTAATGTGTTTTAATAAAATGTGCCTTTTGTTTTACTAATATTATCTGTTGATTATTTGTTTTATTTTCAGATCAAAGTGAATCCCCACCCTCACACATGTCCTAGTGTGAATAGATCTCAGAGATTGAGAGCTGCAAAAAGAAGGTGGATTGCAGATGCTTCTATGGCTTGGATCAGGAAAAATCCAGGGATTGGAACAAAGGAAATTCAGGGTAGGTTGTTAGAGAAGTATGGTCTTGAGGTGCCATACAGCAGATGTTACTATGGTAAGGAGATGGCACTTGACAAGATCTATGGTAAGTACAGTGATAGTTTCCAGTTACTTTATGCATTCAAAGCTGAAGTAGAGAGGGCATCACTAGGAAGTGTTGTTGACATAGACAAGCACACAGTGGAGTACAAGTTAAAAGGAAAGAAATTCTACAAGGAGTGTTTTAGAAGGTTTTTTGTATGCTTCAAAGCTTGTCAGAAAGGGTTCTTGGAGGGGTGCAGGCCATACTTGGTTGTAGATGCAACTGCATTGCATGGTAGGTTTAGGGGCTAACTTGTAGCAGCATGTGCTCTAGATGCTCATAACTGGTTATTTCTGAAGGAAATATGCCCTAGAGGCAATAATAAAGTTATTATTTATTTCCTTATTTCATGATAAATGTTTATCATTCATGCTATAATTGTATTAACCGGAAACATGATACATGTGTGAATGCATAGACAAAACAACATGTCACTAGTATGCCTCTACTAGACTAGCTTGTTAATCAAAGATGGTTATGTTTCCTGACCATGAACAAGGAGTTGTTATTTGATTAACAAGGTCACATCATTAGTAGAATGATTTGATTGACATGACCCATTCCATTAGCTTAGCACACGATCGCTTAGTATGTTGCTACCGCTTTTATCCATGACATATACATGTTCCCGTAACTATGAGATTATGCAACTCCGTTTACGGAGGAACACTTTGGTGCTACCAAACGTCACAACGAATCGGGTGATTATAAAGGAGTACTACAGGTGTCTCCAAAGGTAGATGTTGGGTTGGCGTATTTCGAGATTAGGTTTTGTCACTCCGATTGTCGGAGAGGTATCTCTGGGCCCTCTCGGTAATGCACATCACTTAAGCCTTGCAAGCACTACAACTAATGAGTTAATTGTGAGATGATGTATTACGGAACGAGTAAAGAGACTTACCGGTGACGAGATTGAACTAGGTATTGGATACCGACGATCGAATCTCGGGCAAGTAACATACCGATGACAAAGGAACAACGATGTTGTTATGCGGTCGACCGACAAAGATCTTCGTAGAATATGTAGGAACCAATATGGGCATCCAGGTCCCGCTATTGGTTATTGACCGTGAATAGTTCTAGGTCATGTCTACATTGTTCTCGAACCGTAGGGTCCGCACGCTTAAGGTTTCGATGGCGATGTTATTATGAGTTTATGTATTTTGATGTACCGAAGAAGTTCGAGTCCGGATGTGATCACGGACATGACGAGGAGTCTCGAAATGGTCGAGACATAAAGATTGATATATTGGAAGCCTATGTTTGGAGTTCGAATGGTTCGGCGAAAACAGGAATTTCTGGAGTACCGGAGGTTACCGAACCCCGGGGTAAATGGGCCTCGGTGGGCCTCGAGGAGAAGAGGAGGGGCCGGCCAGGGGTGGTGGCGCCCTCTCCCCCAGTCCGAATAGGACAAGGAGGGGGGGCGCCTCTCCTCTCTCCCTCCCCCAAACCTAATCCAACTAGGAAGGGGGAGTCCTACTCGGTAGGAGTAGGACTCCTCCGGCAGCGCCTCTCTAGGCGGCCGGCCTCCCCCTCCCTCCTTTATATACGGGGCAGGGGGCACCCTAGAACACACAAGTTGATCCTTGAGATCGTTCCTTAGCCGTGTGCGGTGCCCCCTCCACCATATTCCACCTCGGTTATACCGTCGAAGCTTAGGCGAAGCCTGCGCGGTGAAACATCAAGATCGTCACCACGCCGTCGTCGACGAAACTCTCCTCGACACTCGGCTGGATCGAGTACGAGGGACGCCATCGAGCTGTACGTGTGTCAAGAACTCGGGGCGCCGAGTAACGGCGCCGGATCGGTCGGATCACGAGGAGAACGTCGACTACTTCCTCTACGTTGTGATCGCTTCCGCTTCGGGTCTACAAGGGTATGTGGACAACACTCTCCCTCTCGTTGCTATACATCACCATGATCTTGCGTGTGCGTAGGAAATTTTTGAAATTACTACGTTCCCCAACAAATGGCATCCGAGCCTAGGTTTTTCTATGGTTTGATGTTTTGCACGAGTAGAACACAAGTGAGTTGTGGGCGATACAAGTCATACGCCTACCAAACATGTCATACTTTGGTTCAGCGGTATTGTGAGATGAAGCGGCCTGCACCGACATTACGCCAGACGCTTACGCGAGACTGGTTTCACCGCTGCGAGCACTCGTTGCTTAAAGGTGGTGGTGGGTGCTGTCTCTCTCACTTTAGTTGAACCGAGTGTGGCTACGCCCGGTCCTTGAGAAGGTTAAACGGAGTCTATTTGACGAAGTATCGTTGTGGTTTTGATGCGAGGTGAGACTGGATCTTGCTTAAGCCCGTAGCAGCCACGTAAAATTTGCAACAACAAAGTAGAGGACGTCTAACTTGTTTTTGCAGGCATGTTGTGATGTGATATGGTCAAGACGTGATGCTATATTTTATTGTATGAGATGATCATGTTTTGTAACCGGTTATCGGCAATCGGCGGAGCCATATGGTTGTCGCTTATTGTATGCAATGCATCGCATCTGTAATGCTTTACTTTATCACTAAGCGGTAGCGATAGTCGAGAAGCATAAATTTGGCGAGACGACAACGATGCTACGATGGAGATCAAGGTGTCGCTACCGGTGACGATGGTGATCATGGTGGTGCTGCAAGATGGAGATCATGAAGCACAAGATGATGATGACCATATCATATCACTTATATTGATTTGCATGTGATGTTTATCCTTTTATGCATCTTATCTTGCTTTGATTGACGGTAGCATTATAAGATGATCTCTCACTAAATTATCAAGAAGTGTTCTCCCAGTATGCACCGCTGCCAAAGTTCGTCGTGCCCGGACACCACGTGATGATCGGGTGTGATAAGCTCTCGTCCATCTACAACGGGTGCAAGCCAGTTTTTGCACGCAGAATACTCGGGTTAAACTTGACGAGCCTAGCATATGCAGATATGGCCTCGAACACGGAGACCGAAAGGTCGGCGTGAATCATATAGTAGATATGATCAACATAAGATGTTCACCATTGAAAACTACTCCATTTCACGTGATGATCGGTTATGGTTTAGTTGATTTGGATCACGTGATCACTTAGATAACTAGAGATGTCTTTCTAAGTGGGAGTTCTTAAGTAATATGATTAATTGAACTTAAATTTATCATGAACTTAGTACCGATAGTATCTTGCTTGTTTATGTTTTATTGTAGATAGATGGCTCGTCTTTGTTGTTCCGTTGAATTTTAATGCGTTCCTTGAGAAAGCAAAATTGAAAGATGATGGTAGCAATTACACGGATCGGGTCCGTAACTCGAGGATTATCCTCATTGCTGCATGAAGAGTTACGCCCTGGATGCACCGCTGGGTGCGAGCTCGCTGCCGATGCAACCGACGACGTTAAGAACGTCTGGCGAGCAAAGCTGATGACTACTCTATAGTTCATGTGCCATGCTTTACGGCTTAGAACCGGGACTTCAACGACGTTTTGAACGTCATGGAGCATATGAGATGTTCCAGAGTTGAAGTTGATATTCCAATGTAATGCCCGGATTGAGAGATATGAAGTCTCCAATAAGTTCTATAGCTGCAAGATGGAGGAGAATAGTTACATTAGTGAGCATATACTCGAATGTCCGGGTACTATAATCACTTGACACAATTGGGAGTTAATCTTCCGGATGATTGTGTCATTGATGTAATTCTTCAATCACGCCACCAAGCTACAAAGGCTTCGTGATGAACTATAATATGCAAGGGTTAGTAAAGACTATGCTCGAGCTCTTCGCAATGCTAAAAGCTGCGGAGGTAGAAATCAAGAAGGAGCATCAAGTGTTGATGGTCAATAAGACCACTAGTTTCAAGAAGAAAGGCAAAGGGAAGAAGAAGGGAACTTAAAGAAGAACACAAGCAAGTTGCTCAGAGAAGAAACCCAAGTCTGGACCTAAGCCAAAATCGAGTGCTTCTCCGCAAGCGATCGGTCCTTTGGAAGCGGAACTGCCCCAAGTATTTGGCGGATAAGAAGGATGGCAAGGTGAACAAAGGTATATGTGATATACATGTTATTGATGTGTACCTTACTAGAGCTCGCAGAGCACTGGTATTTGATCTTGGTTACATTGCTAATATTTGCAACTCAAAGCAGGACTACGGATTGCTTAACACGGCAAAGGACGAGGTGACGATGCGCGTGGGAAATGGTTCCAAAGTCGATGTGATCGCGGTCGGCACGCTACCTCTACATCTACCTTCGGATTAGTTTTAGACCTAAATAATTGTTATTTGGTGCTGCGTTGAGCATGAACATTATATCTGGATCTTGTTTGATGCGAGACGGTTATTCATTTAAATCAGAGAATAATGGTTGTTCTATTTATATGAGTAATATCTTTTATGGTCATGCACCCTTGAGGAGTGGTCTTTCTTATGAATCTCGATAGTAGTGATACACATATTCATAATGTTGAAACCAAAAGATGCAGAGTTGATAATGATAGTGCAACTTATTTGTGGCACTCGCCGTTTAGGTCATATCGGTGTAAAGCGCATGAAGAAACTCCATACTGATGGACTTTTGGAGTCACTTGATTATGAATCACTTGGCACTTGCGAACCGTGCCTCATGGGCAAGATGACTAGAACACCGTTCTCCGGTACTATGGAGAGAGCAACAGATTTGTTGGAAATCATACATCTGAGATGTATGTGGTCCGATGAATGTTGAGGCTCGTGGCGGATATCGTTATTTTCTCACCTTCACAGATGACTTAAGCAGATATGGGTATATCTACTTAATGAAACATAAGTCTGAAACGTTTGAAAAGTTCAAAGAATTTCAGAGTGAAGTTGAAAATCATCGTAACAAGAAAATTAAATTTCTACGATCGATCGTGGAGGTGAATATTTGAGTTACGAGTTTGGTCTACATTTGATACAATGCGGAATAGTTTAGCAACTCACGCCACCCGAACACCACAGCGTAATGGTGTGTCCGAACGTCGAATCGCACTTTACTAGATATGGTGCGATCTATGATGTCTCTTACAGATTTACCGCTATCGCTTTGGGGTTATGCTCTAGAGACGGCCGCATTCACCTGAATAGAACACCGTCGAAATCCGTTGAGACGACACCTTATGAACTATGGTTTAGCAAGAAACCAAAGTTGTCGTTTCTTAAAGTTTGGGGATGCGATGCTTATGTGAAAAAGCTTCAACCTGATAAGCTCGAACCCAAATCGAGAAATGTGTCTTCATAGGATACCCAAAGGAAACAGTTGGGTACACCTTCTATCACAGATCCGAAGGCAAGACATTCGTTGTTAAGAATGGATCCTTTCTAGAGAAGGAGTTTCTCTCGAAAGAAGTGAGTGGGAGGAAAGTGGAACTTGATGAGGTAATAGTACCTTCTCCCTTACTTGAAAGTAGTTAAATCGCAGAAACCGGTTTCGAGACACCTACACCAAGTAGTGAGGAAGTTGATGATGTTGATCATGAAACTTCAGATCAAGTTACTCTGTAACCTCGTAGATCAACCAGAGTAAGATCCGCACTGAGTGGTACGGCAATCCTGTTCGGAAATCATGCTACTAGATCATGATGAACCTACGAACTATGAAGAAGCGATGGTGAGCCCAGATTCCGCAAAATGGCTTGAGGCCATGAAATCGAGATGGGATCCATGTATGAAAACAAAGTATGGACTTTGGTTGACTTGCCCGAGGGTAGGCAAGCAATAGAAAACAAGTGGATCTTCAAGAAGAAGACCGACGCCGACGGTAATGTTTCGTCTATAAAGCTCGACTTGTTGCAAAAGGTTTTCGACAAGTTCAAGGGATTGACTACGATGAGACCTTCTCACCCGTAGCGATGCTTAAGTCCGTCCGAATCATGTTAGCAATTGCCGCATTTTATGACTATGAAATTTGGCAAATGGATGTAAAGACCGCATTCTGAATGGATTTACGGAAGAAGAGTTGTATATGATGCAACCGAAGGTTTTATCGATCCAAAAGGAGCTAACAAAGTGTGCAAGCTCCAGCGATCCATCTATGGACTGGTGCAAGCATCTCGAGTTGGAATAAACGCTTTGATAGTGTGATCAAAGCATTTGGGTTTGTCTGAGACTTTTGGAGAAGCTTTGATTTACAAGAAAGTGAGTGGGAGCTCAGAGCATTTTCGATATTATATGTAGATGACATATTGCTGATCGGAAATGATATAGAATTCTGGATAGCATAAAGGGATACTTGAATAAGAGTTTTTCAATGAAAGACCTCGGTGAAGCTGCTTACATATTGGGCATTAAGATCTATAGAGATAGATCAAGACGCTTGATTGGACTTTCACAAAGCACATACCTTGACAAAATTTTGAAGAAGTTCAAAATGGATCAAGCAAAGAAAGGGTTCTTGCTCGTGTTACAAGGTGTGAAGTTGAGTAAGACTCAATGCCCAACCACCGCAGAAGATAGAGAGAAAATGAAAGATGTTCCCTATGCCTCAGCCATAGGCTCTATCATGTATGCAATGCTGTGTACTGGACTGATGTGTGCCTTGCTATAAGCCTAGCAGGAGGTACCAAAGTAATCCAGAGTGGATCATCGGACAGCGGTCAAGAACATCCCTGAAATACCGAAAAGGACTAAGGATATGTTTCTCGTATATGGAGGTGAAAAAGAGCTCATCGTAAACGGTTACGTTGATGCAAGCTTTGACACTGATCCGGACGATTCTAAATCGCAGACCGGATACGTATTTACACTAAACGGAGGAGCTGTCAGTTGGTGCAGTTCTAAACAAAGCGTCGAAAGGGATCTACATGTGAAGCGGAGTACATAGCAGCTTCGAAGCAGCTAATGAAGGAGTGCGGATGAAGGAGTTCATATCCGATCTAGGTGTCATACCTAGTGCATCGGGTCCAATGAAAATCTTTCGTGACAATATTGGAGCAATTGCCTTAGCGAAGGAATCCAGATTTCACAAGAGGACCAAGCACATCAAGAGACGCTTCAATTCTATCCGGACTTAGTCCGTGGGAGACATAGAGATTTGCAAGATACATACGGATCTGAATGTTGCAGACCGTTGACTAAGCCTCTTCCACGAGCAAAACATGATCAGCACCAAGACTCCATGGGTGTTAGAATCATTACTATGTAATCTAGATTATTGACTCTAGTGTAAGTGGGAGCTGAAGGAAATATGCCCTAGAGGCAATAATAAAGTTATTATTTATTTCCTTATTTCATGATAAATGTTTATCATTCATGCTATAATTGTATTAACCGGAAACATGATACATGTGTGAATGCATAGACAAAACAACATGTCACTAGTATGCCTCTACTAGACTAGCTTGTTAATCAAAGATGGTTATGTTTCCGACCATGAACAAGGAGTTGTTATTTGATTAACAAGGTCACATCATTAGTAGAATGATCTGATTGACATGACCCATTCCATTAGCTTAGCACACGATCGCTTAGTATGTTGCTACCGCTTTTATCCATGACATATACATGTTCCTCGTAACTATGAGATTATGCAACTCCGTTACCGGAGGAACACTTTGGTGCTACCAAACGTCACAACGAATCGGGTGATTATAAAGGAGTACTACAGGTGTCTCCAAAGGTAGATGTTGGGTTGGCGATTTGAGATTAGGTTTTGTCACTCCGATTGTCGGAGAGGTATCTCCGGCCCTCTCGGTAATGCACATCACTGAAGCCTTGCAAGCACTACAACTAATGAGTTAGTTGTGAGATGATGTATTACGGAACGAGTAAAGAGACTTACCGGTAACGAGATTGAACTAGGTATTGGATACCGACGATCGAATCTCGGGCAAGTAACATACCGATGACAAAGGAACAACGATGTTGTTATGCGGTCCGACCGACAAAGATCTTCAGAGAATATGTAGGAACCAATATGGGCATCCAGGTCCCGCTATTGGTTATTGACCGTGAATAGTTCTAGGTCATGTCTACATTGTTCTCGAACCGTAGGGTCCGCACGCTTAAGGTTTCGATGACAGTTATTATGAGTTTATGTATTTTGATGTACCGAAGAAGTTCGGAGTCCCGGATGTGATCACGGACATGACGAGGAGTCTCGAAATGGTCGAGACATAAAGATTGATATATTGGAAGCCTATGTTTGGAGTTCGGAATGGTTCCGGACGAAAACAGGAATTTACCGGAGTACCGGGAGGTTACCGGAACCCCCCGGGGGGTAAATGGGCCTCGGTGGGCCTCGAGGGAGAAGAGGAGGGGCCGGCCAGGGGTGGCCGCGCGCCCTCTCCCCCCAGTCCGAATAGGACAAGGAGGGGGGGGGCGGCGCCCCCTCTCCTCTTCCCCCTCCCCCCAAACCTAATCCAACTAGGAAAGGGGGAGTCCTACTCCCGGTAGGAGTAGGACTCCTCCCGGCGCGCCTCTCTAGGCCGGCCGGCCTCCCCCCTCCCTCCTTTATATACGGGGGCAGGGGGGCACCCTAGAACACACAAGTTGATCCTTGAGATCGTTCCTTAGCCGTGTGCGGTGCCCCCCTCCACCATATTCCACCTCGGTTATACCGTCGCGAAGCTTAGGCGAAGCCCTGCGCCGGTGAAACATCAAGATCGTCACCACGCCGTCAGGTCGACGAAACTCTCCTCGACACTCGGCTGGATCGAGTACGAGGGACGCCATCGAGCTGTACGTGTGTCAAGAACTCGGGCGCCGGAGTAATGGCGCCGGATCGGTCGGATCGCGAGGAGAACGTCGACTACTTCCTCTACGTTGTGATCGCCCGCTTCGGTCTACAAGGGTATGTGGACAACACTCTCCCTCTCGTTGCTATACATCACCATGATCTTGCGTGTGCGTAGGAAATTTTTGAAATTACTACGTTCCCCAACAAAGGGCATCCGAGCCTAGGTTTTTCTATGGTTTGATGTTTTGCACGAGTAGAACACAAGTGAGTTGTGGGCGATACAAGTCATACCGCCTACCAGCATGTCATACTTTGGTTCAGCGGTATTGTGAGATGAAGCGCCTGCACCGACATTACGCCAGACGCTTACGCGAGACTGGTTTCACCGCTGCGAGCACTCGTTGCTTAAAGGTGACTGGTGGGTGCCTGTCTCTCTCACTTTAGTTGAACTGAGTGTGGCTACGCCCGGTCCTTGAGAAGGTTAAAACGGAGTCTATTTGACGAAGTATCGTTGTGGTTTTGATGCGTAGGTGAGACTGGATCTTGCTTAAGCCCGTAGCAGCCACGTAAAATTTGCAACAACAAAGTAGAGGACGCCTAACTTGTTTTTGCAGGCATGTTGTGATGTGATATGGTCAAGACGTGATGCTATATTTTATTGTATGAGATGATCATGTTTTGTAACCGGTTATCGGCAATGGCAGGAGCCATATGGTTGTCGCTTATTGTATGCAATGCAATCGCTTCGTAATGCTTTACTTTATCACTAAGCGGTAGCGATAGTCGAGAAGCATAAATTTGGCGAGACGACAACGATGCTACGATGGAGATCAAGGTGTCGCGCCGGTGACGATGGTGATCATGGTGGTGCTGCAAGATGGAGATCATGAAGCACAAGATGATGATGACCATATCATATCACTTATATTGATTTGCATGTGATGTTTATCCTTTTATGCATCTTATCTTGCTTTGATTGACGGTAGCATTATAAGATGATCTCTCACTAAATTATCAAGAAGTGTTCTCCCCGAGTATGCACCGCTGCCAAAGTTCGTCGTGCCTGCACACCACGTGATGATCGGGTGTGATAAGCTCTACGTCCATCTACAACGGGTGCAAGCCAGTTTTTGCACGCAGAATACTCGGGTTAAACTTGACGAGCCTAGCATATGCAGATATGGCCTCGAACACGGAGACCGAAAGGTCGGCGTGAATCATATAGTAGATATGATCAACATAAGATGTTCACCATTGAAAACTACTCCATTTCACGTGATGATCGGTTATGGTTTAGTTGATTTGGATCACGTGATCACTTAGATAACTAGAGAGATGTCTTTCTAAGTGGGAGTTCTTAAGTAATATGATTAATTGAACTTAAATTTATCATGAACTTAGTACCGATAGTATCTTGCTTGTTTATGTTTTATTGTAGATAGATGGCTCGTCTTTGTTGTTCCGTTGAATTTTAATGCGTTCCTTGAGAAAGCAAAATTGAAAGATGATGGTAGCAATTACACGGATCGGGTCCGTAACTCGAGGATTATCCTCATTGCTGCATGTAAGAGTTACGCCCTGGATGCACCGCTGGGTGCGAACTGCTTCTTGCCGATGCAACCGACGACGTTAAGAACGTCTCGCGAGCAAAGCTGATGACTACTCTATAGTTCAGTGTGCCATGCTTTACGGCTTAGAACCGGGACTTCAACGACGTTTTGAACGTCATGGAGCATATGAGATGTTCCAGAGTTGAAGTTGATATTCCAATGTAATGCCCGGATTGAGAGATATGAAGTCTCCAATAAGTTCTATAGCTGCAAGATGGAGGAGAATAGTTACGTTAGTGAGCATATACTCGTAATGTCCGGGTACTATAATCACTTGACACAATTGGGAGTTAATCTTCCGGATGATTGTGTCATTGATGAATTCTTCAATCACCGCCACCAAGCTACAAAGGCTTCGTGATGAACTATAATATGCAAGGGTTAGTAAAGACTATGCTCGAGCTCTTCGCAATGCTAAAAGCTGCGGAGGTAGAAATCAAGAAGGAGCATCAAGTGTTGATGGTCAATAAGACCACTAGTTTCAAGAAGAAAGGCAAAGGGAAGAAGAAGGAACTTAAAGAAGAACAGCAAGCAAGTTGTTGCTCAGAGAAGAAACCCAAGTCCGGACCTAAGCTGAAATCGAGTGCTTCTACCGCAAGCGATCGTCATCGAAGCGGAACTGCCCCAAGTATTTGGCGGATAAGAAGGATGGCAAGGTGAACAAAGGTATATGTGATATACATGTTATTGATGTGTACCTTACTAGAGCTCGCAGAGCACTGGTATTTGATATGGTTACATTGCTAATATTTGCAACTCAAACAGGACTACGGATTGCTTAACACGGCAAAGGACGAGGTGACGATGCGCGTGGGAAATGGTTCCAAAGTCGATGTGATCGCGGTCGGCACGCTACCTCTACATCTACCTTCGGGATTAGTTTTAGACCTAAATAATTGTTATTTGGTGCTGCGTTGAGCATGAACATTATATCTGGATCTTGTTTGATGCGAGACGGTTATTCATTTAAATCGAGAATAATGGTTGTTCTATTTATATGAGTAATATCTTTTATGGTCATGCACCCTTGAGGAGTGGTCTATTTCTTATGAATCTCGATAGTAGTGATACACATATTCATAATGTTGAAACCAAAAGATGCAGAGTTGATAATGATAGTGCAACTTATTTGTGGTAATCGCCGCTTAGGTCATATCGGTGTAAAGCGCATGAAGAAACTCCATCTCGATGGACTTTTGGAGTCACTTGATTATGAATCACTTGGCACTTGCGAACCGTGCCTCATGGGCAAGATGACTAGAACACCGTTCTCCGGTACTATGGAGAGAGCAACAGATTTGTTGGAAATCATACATCTGTATGTATGTGGTCCGATGAATGTTGAGGCTCGTGGCGGATATCGTTATTTTCTCACCTTCACAGATGACTTAAGCAGATATGGGTATATCTACTTAATGAAACATAAGTCTGAAACGTTTGAAAAGTTCAAAGAATTTCAGAGTGAAGTTGAAAATCATCGTAACAAGAAAATTAAATTTCTACGATCCGATCGTGGAGGTGAATATTTGAGTTACGAGTTTGGTCTACATTTGATACAATGCGAATAGTTTCAAGCAACTCACGCCACCCGAACACCACAGCGTAATGGTGTGTCCGAACGTCAGAATCGCACTTTACTAGATATGGTGCGATCTATGATGTCTCTTACAGATTTACCGCTATCGTTTTGGGGTTATGCTCTAGAGACGGCCGCATTCACACTGAATAGAACACCGTCGAAACCGCTGAGACGACACCTTATGAACTATGGTTTAGCAAGAAACCAAAGTTGTCGTTTCTTAAAGTTTGGGGATGCGATGCTTATGTGAAAAAGCTTCAACCCGATAAGCTCGAACCCAAATCGGAGAAATGTGTCTTCATAGGATACCCAAAGGAAACAGTTGGGTACACCTTCTATCACAGATCCGAAGGCAAGACATTCGTTGTTAAGAATGGATCCTTTCTAGAGAAGGAGTTTCTCTCGAAAGAAGTGAGTGGGAGGAAAGTGGAACTTGATGAGGTAATAGTACCTTCTCCCTTACTTGAAAGTAGTTCGTCGCGTAAACCGGTTTCGAGACACCTACACCAAGTAGTGAGGAAGTTGATGATGTTGATCATGAAACTTCAGATCAAGTTACTACAGTAACCTCGTAGATCAACCAGAGTAAGATCCGCACCAGTGAGTGGTACGGCAATCCTGTTCGGAAATCATGCTACTAGATCATGATGAACCTACGAACTATGAAGAAGCGATGGTGAGCCCAGATTCGCAAAATGGCTTGAGGCCATGAAATCTGAGATGGGATCCATGTATGAAAACAAAGTATGGACTTTGGTTGACTTGCCCGAGGGTAGGCAAGCAATAGAAAACAAGTGGATCTTCAAGAAGAAGACCGACACGACGGTAATGTTATCGTTTATAAAGCTCGACTTGTTGCAAAAGGTTTTCGACAAGTTCAAGGGATTGACTACGATGAGACCTTCTCACCCGTAGCGATGCTTAAGTCCGTCCGAATCATGTTAGCAATTGCCGATTTTATGACTATGAAATTTGGCAAATGGATGTAAAGACCGCATTCCTGAATGGATTTACGGAAGAAGAGTTGTATATGATGCAACCGAAGGTTTTATCGATCCAAAAGGAGCTAACAAAGTGTGCAAGCTCCAGCGATCCATCTATGGACTGGTGCAAGCATCTCGAGTTGGAATAAACGCTTTGATAGTGTGATCAAAGCATTTGGGTTTGTACTGACTTTTGGAGAAGCTCAGATTTACAAGAAAGTGAGTGGGAGCTCAGAGCATTTCGATATTATATGTAGATGACATATTGCTGATCGGAAATGATATAGAATTCTGGATAGCATAAAGGGATACTTGAATAAGAGTTTTCAATGAAAGACCTCGGTGAAGCTGCTTACATATTGGGCATTAAGATCTATAGAGATAGATCAAGACGCTTGATTGGACTTTCACAAAGCACATACCTTGACAAAATTTTGAAGAAGTTCAAAATGGATCAAGCAAAGAAAGGGTTCTTGCCTGTGTTACAAGGTGTGAAGTTGAGTAAGACTCAATGCCCGACCACCGCAGAAGATAGAGAGAAAATGAAAGATGTTCCTATGCCTCAGCCATAGGCTCTATCATGTATGCAATGCTGTGTACCTGACCTGATGTGTGCCTTGCTATAAGCCTAGCAGGAGGTACCAAAGTAATCCAGAGTGGATCATCGACAGCGGTCAAGAACATCTGAAATACCGAAAAGGACTAAGGATATGTTTCTCGATATGGAGGTGAAAAAGAGCTCATCGTAAACGGTTACGTTGATGCAAGCTTTGACACCGATCCGGACGATTCTAAATCGCAGACCGGATACGATTTACACTAAACGGAGGAGCTGTCGGTTGGTGCAGTTCTAAACAAAGCGTCGAGCAGGATCTACATGTGAAGCGGAGTACATAGCAGCTTCGGAAGCAGCTAATGAAGGAGTGCGGATGAAGGAGTTCATATCCGATCTAGGTGTCATACCTAGTGCATCGGGTCCAATGAAAATCTTCTCGTGACAATATCGAGCAATTGCCTTAGCGAAGGAATCCAGATTTCACAAGAGGACCAAGCACATCAAGAGACGCTTCAATTCTATCCGGACTTAGTCCGTGGGAGACATAGAGATTTGCAAGATACATACGGATCTGAATGTTGCGCACCGTTGACTAAGCCTCTTCCACGAGCAAAACATGATCAGCACCAAGACTCCATGGGTGTTAGAATCATTACTATGTAATCTAGATTATTGACTCTAGTGTAAGTGGGAGATCAAGGAAATATGCCCTAGAGGCAATAATAAAGTTATTATTTATTTCCTTATTTCATGATAAATGTTTATCATTCATGCTATAATTGTATTAACCGGAAACATGATACATGTGTGAATGCATAGACAAAACAACATGTCACTAGTATGCCTCTACTAGACTAGCTTGTTAATCAAAGATGGTTATGTTTCCACCATGAACAAGGAGTTGTTATTTGATTAACAAGGCCACATCATTAGTAGAATGATCTGATTGACATGACCCATTCCATTAGCTTAGCACACGATCGCTTAGTATGTTGCTACTGCTTTTATCCATGACATATACATGTTCCTGTAACTATGAGATTATGCAACTCCGTTTACGGAGGAACACTTTGGTGCTACCAAACGTCACAACGAATCGGGTGATTATAAAGGAGTACTACAGTGTCTCCAAAGGTAGATGTTGGGTTGGCGATTTGAGATTAGGTTTTGTCACTCCGATTGTCGGAGAGGTATCTCTGGGCCCTCTCGGTAATGCACATCACTTAAGCCTTGCAAGCACTACAACTAATGAGTTAGTTGTGAGATGATGTATTACGGAACGAGTAAAGAGACTTACCGGTGACGAGATTGAACTAGGTATTGGATACCGACGATCGAATCTCGGGCAAGTAACATACCGATGACAAAGGGAACAACGATGTTGTTATGCGGTCCGACCGACAAAGATCTTCGAGAATATGTAGGAACCAATATGGGCATCCAGGTCCCGCTATTGGTTATTGACCGTGAATAGTTCTAGGTCATGTCTACATTGTTCTCGAACCGTAGGGTCCGCACGCTAAGGTTTGATGGCGATGCTTATTATGAGTTTATGTATTTTGATGTACCAAGAAGTTCGAGTCCCGGATGTGATCACGGACATGACGAGGAGTCTCGAAATGGTCGAGACATAAAGATTGATATATTGAAGCCTATGTTTGGAGTTGGAATGGTTCCGGCGAAAACAGGAATTTATCTGAGTACCGGAGGTTACGGAACCCCGGGGTAAATGGGCCTCGGTGGGCCTCGAGGGAGAAGAGGAGGGCCGGCCAGGGGTGGGCGCCCTCTCCCCCAGTCCGAATAGGACAAGGAGGGGGGGCGCCTCTCCTCTTCCCTCCCCCAAACCTAATCCAACTAGGAAGGGGGAGTCCTACTCCCGATAGGAGTAGGACTCCTCCCTGCCGCCTCTCTAGGCCGGCCGGCCTCCC
Source organism: Aegilops speltoides (assembly GCA_021437245.1). NCBI lineage: Eukaryota > Viridiplantae > Streptophyta > Magnoliopsida > Poales > Poaceae > Aegilops > Aegilops speltoides. The sequence goes on along the minus strand of CM038147.1, from coordinate 47,586,650 downwards.
CCCTCCCTCCTTTATATACGGGGGCAGGGGGGCACCCTAGAACACACAAGTTGATCCTTGAGATCGCTCCTTAGCCGTGTGCGGTGCCCCTCCACCATATTCCACCTCGGTTATACCGTCGCGAAGCTTAGGCGAAGCCCGCGCCGTGAAACATCAAGATCGCCACCACGCCGTCAGGTCGACGTGAAACTCTCCTCAACACTCGGCTGGATCGGAGTACGAGGGACGCCATCGAGCTGTACGTGTGTCAAGAACTCGGGGCGCCGGAGTAACGGCGCCGGATCGGTCGGATCACGAGGAGAACGCACGACTACTTCCTCTACGTTGTGATCGCCCGCCGGGTCTACAAGGGTATGTGGACAACACTCTCCCCTCTCATTGCTATACATCACCATGATCTTGCGTGTGCGTAGGAAAATTTTTGAAATTACTACGTTCCCCAACAATTTCCTGTTGCATATGGTGTTCTTGAGGTGGAGTCAACTGAGAGCTGGACTTGGTTTTTCAAAAACCTGAAGGAAGCAATAGGACACCCTGAAGGTTTAGTCATACATATTGATGCTTGCAAAGGGCTGGAGAGTGCTGTTGATGATGTTTACCCAGGAGTGGAGCACAGAGAGTGTATGAGGCATCTTGCCCAAAATTTCAGCAAGAAATTCAAAGGAAAATTTTATGATGACAATCTATGGCCTTGCTCACTAACTTACAACATTAAGAAGCACAACTTTCATCTGAACCAGCTGAAGAGCAGACCAAAAGTAAAGGAATATCTTGAGTAGCACCACACAAAAATCTGGGCTAGAGCAAGTTTCACTGAGTTTAGCAAAGTTGACTATGTAAACAACAACCTTGCTGAATCATTCAACTCCAGAATCAAGAAATACAAGGGCCTACACCTAGTTGACCTGCTGGACAAGATTAGGCAATATATTATGGAGAAGTTTGACTTAAGAAAAAGAATTTGCATTGACCATTTCATTGGGCACTACATCTTACCATCAGTAATGAAGACACTAATGGAGAAAACTAAAGGTTTGGAGATGACTATTGTTAGAAGAAGCCCAACAGAAGCTGAGGTAACTGCAACAAATAGAGAGAAGAGAGAATGGAGGTACCCAGTAGACCTGGAAAAATGGACTTGCAGTTGTAGACAGTGGCAGGTCACTGGTAAGCCATGCATCCATGCTCTTTTCTTTATAACTGCTCTAAGAGGTGATGCTAGTGCTATTGACAAGTATGTCCATAAGTACTACTCTGTTGAGATGTTCAAAGCTACATATGCTGAAAACCTACCTGCTTTGGAAGGCAAGCAACAGTGGGACACTGTAGATCCTGGTTTCAAATTATGTGCTCCTGTTCAGAAGCAAGCACCAGGCAGGCCCAGAAAGCAGAGGATTAGAGCTAGCAGTGAAGGAAAGGGCCTTGGGCCTAGGAAGAAGAAGTGCAAGATGTGTGGAAGATATGGACACCAAGCCAAGGGCTGCACACAATCTGTAGATCCAGCATTTAGAGAAGAAGAACATTGGGGTGCTGAAAATGCAGATGATCATCCTACAGCTAATGAGCCAGCAGAAGCAGAAGTGCAAGATGAGGATGAGGATGAGCCAGTACCTGATGTTGTCCAGCAGCAAATGCCACCACCAAAGGAACCATCACATGAAGCATCTACACAAGCAAGTGTAGTAAGGTATGTCCAATTCCCAAATCCATAAATCTTATCTTAATGGATACCTTACAAATTGTGACATGTTTGCAATTGTTTTAGCCCTAGGAAAAACTACAAAAGAGCAGCAGATAGAGGAGCTTCTCCGAATTGTGTGAAAGAGAAGAGAGGTGGAGGATTGCAACCAGCAAATACATTCTGCTCAGCTACTGGAAGCAGTGTTGACAACAAGGTTATTTCTCCTTTAAAGAAAGCACCAGTAGCATTTGAAGCTCCACCCACTGCCCCTAACCCAGCTAAGAACACTAGAAGCAAGGCAAGGGAAGCTCCAAACCCAGCCAAGAACACCAGGAGCAAAAAATTAAAGTTCTAGATGTTTAAATATTGTGCTCTACTTGTTTTGATGCTGTTATGAACTAGATGTCGATCTGTGCAATTGACTATGTGAACTTCTGAGTGCTTAATGCACTGGCTATTATGCATTGACTATTATGCACTTGCTTAATGTTTGTTGCTTGCTTAATGCACTGTTTGCTGCTTGCTGTTATCTCCTTTGTCCATCAGTATTTTGTTGTTCAACTTCATGTTGATTTGTTTCTACACCATCCACATTTGGTCTCATCACATAAGATTTGTCGTCGACGTCGTCGACGACAAATCTTCATCTACCATCCACATTTGGGACGTCGACGACAAATCTTCATCTACCATCCACATTTGGACTCATCACATAAGATTTGTCGTCGACGTCGTCGACGACATCAGATAAAGTGACATCTACCATACCAGTACAACAAACATAACAATTCCAACTAACAGCAATGCCCACACCAGCAACATCTCATCTCTCTCTCTAAGTTTCTTCTTCAAAGCCCTGTTCTTCCTTGCCAGCTCCATGTTTTCCTTCTTCAGATGGTGACATTTGATCCAACTGCCTTCAACCTCTGCATGCAAGTCTTCAAAAGCAAGGGCAACACGCAATGGAGGAGCTGGGTCAACCCACACCACCCATTCACACTCTTCTGGTAATTAATTGCAAGTCAGAGTAATCAACATTAGAGAGTACAAATCAACAAAAACTAAATCTATCACAAATTCACAAAAACTTACATCTAATGGACAACCTAAAAAACGGCGGCCACTGCTAGCTCCTCCCCATGATACACGGCGGGCAGGGACAAGGCCATGGCCAGGGCAGCGATGCTTCGACAAAAACTCCAAGCCGGAATAGGACTCGTCGGGAAGATAAAACTCTGACGAATGTTGCATAATCCCGACCCCATCGACCTAAAAGATAGGTAAAATTTCCCCCAAATGTCACAAACCCTAGAAATCCCTAGATTCAAGTGGGATGGGGTGGAGGAGCACCAAATTCATAGATTCAAAGGACTACTTACCTCTCCGGTCGCCGGTGAGAAGGAGGACGACCCCGAGCTCGCCATGTGCACCGCTCCTTTCTGTCCCACTTCCCGCTTCCCGCTCCAAACTTGTCGTGCCTTCCCTCCCTCTGTTCTTCACGCGAGCTAGCTGAGGACGAAGGGGTACTGAGGGTTATCCGCAAGAGGGGTAAAAATGTCCAAAAACTACCGCCGGTAGCGGTCAAACGGCGCTGACTAGACGGAACCGTGCCGGAAGGGCAAAAGCATAAGAAAACCAAAGTGAGTTGGACAAGAACGAGTGTTTTCCGAAACTAGGGGCAAACCTGCCGAGTGTGACACAACTAAGGGTATAAAATCAATTTACCCATTTTAAAATGTCGAAAAATTCAAAAGAAAATCTCACGCATACATGATCACCAATGTGTGTGTGCGCGGCACAAAGTTTTGGTGAAAAAAATGTTTTTTCCTTCAGTCTCCGCAAAAAAAGACAAATTTCAATGTTTCTAAATAGCGTTTTACAACGCAATTTTTTGTCTTTTCTGCACAGGCCACAAAAAATTTATTTTTTCATGAAACTGTATGCACGCACAAAAACATGAAGACGTATCTGTGCAATCTTTTTCAGACTTTTTTAGCATTTAAAAAATGTGTTTTTTTAAATTGCTTCATATGTACCCAGATTCATCGATGCACTTCCCCCTAACTATGCCAGCCCACTCGCATGCATATGTACTTACCCTTCAATTTAGAGCGTCAAGTATGAGATCCTCTATTGAGGGTTGAGCCAACTCAAGGTGCGGATGCCTGCTTTGACCAACAGGTTATCGGAACTTGCATTTTGCAGGCTCTACTTGGACCAACAGGTAACGGTTCCCCTCAAAAATAAAAATAATAACATGTAACAGTTCAAAGTAGGCCAACACAGGTTTACAGCTGACACTACTAGGGAAAACGCTATACACAGAGGTATAGCAGTAGCGTTGGTCAAAACTCGGCGCTAACGCTACTTAGTAGTAGCGGTTGTTGCAAAACCACGCTACAATCATTATTTTAGCAGTAGCGCGTCTTCACAGAAAAGCGCTGCTACTAAAATTCCCTCACTAGTGCCGGTAGGCTAGGAATAGTAGTAGCGGTTCTTCCAGAAGCACGCTACTGCTAAAAATATTGTAGCAGCGCGTTTCTGCTGTAGAGCGCTACTGCTATGTAAAAGAAAATAAATATAAAAATAAGTAGAAAAGTAAATGAAAATGAAAGAAATAGAAAAAGGAGAAATGAAAAAAAAGAAAATATAAAGAAAACAAAAGAAAACAGAAGGGATAGCTGTAGCGTGTTTCCCTGGAACACGCTATAGCTATCTTAGCTATAGCGCGTTTCGGCAAAACGCGCTACTGCTAGTTTGACTCAAATCCCGGTGGCCCGGGCTCAAAATTTCGCTAAGTCCTTTCCCCCCTCTCTACTCCCCTATCCCCAATCGCTCCATCGCCGCCGCCGCCGCCGCCCGACCACACCGCCACCGCCCGAGGCCGCCGACCACACCGCCGCCGCCCGCGCCGACCACACCGCCGCCCGAGGCCGCCTCGACCTCACAGCCGCCGCCCGAGGCCGTCGTCGACCTCACTGTCGCCTCCCTCGAGCTCACCGCCGCCGCCCTCGACCTCACCATCGCTGCCCGAGCCAGAGCCTGCCCTCGCCACCGACCGTAAGGCTATGCCTCTCCTGTCCCCTACCCTCCTATTTCTCTCTGCTAGGGCAATTATATATATGTTGATACTGTGTTGATGTTCATATGAACCCTAGGTGTTCATATGAACCCTAGATTTTTTTTAGGTAAGTAGGCATTTTATAGTATTTAGGAAAAATGATTAGCAATTTTTTTAGGAAATTATCTAGGGCAATTTTTATGAAAATTTCTAAACAGTAATTCCATTTAGCTTTAAAGTAATAGAGGGTATATAAATAATAGTAGCATTTAGATTTAAATTAGCAGAGGGTATAAACAAAAAACACTTAGCTATAAAAAAATATTTTGACTACGGACCTGAATTTGTTCCAAATTTCATTCAAATGAAATTTGAATTATTTGGACTATGGACCTGAATATTTTTGAAGAAATTGGGTGTAGGTACTAAGGTCTTGCTGTGCAAATTTTGGTGATGTCAAAAGGGTTAGAGAAAATGTAGTTCCTAGACTTTTAGCTTTAGACAAAAAACAAAAGTATTTAGCTATAAATAAAAACAGTAGCTATGGCATTTAGCTATAAACAAAAAACAGAATTGTTTTAATTTTCAAAAACTTGGTCAAACTAATTGTTGCTATGTAAACAAAAAACAAGATTGTTTTTATATGATATATGTCATTGATGTTCATTATCATATTCCATTATTGTTGATTATATCTTTTCATTGAAGTGGCCATGTTATATGCAAATTCCTCAATAGTGTTTGCTCATGTTATATCTTTTCATTGAAGTTGTTCGATTGTGCCCAAGTGGCTTTGTTGTTTCCAGGGAATGATGCTGAGTGGCCTATGTTTTGCCGGAATGTTGATTCATTTCTGTTCCGGCAAATTTCAGATTCTCGATTTGTCCACTTTTTAGCAAAGGTCATGCCGAAACTTTCCGTGAATTTTGGCATGACTTGTGCTACAAACTAGGACATATCGAGTGCCCAGGATTTGCCGCACCAGGAAGGAGTCAACATTCCTGCAAAATAATAGTCCTTTTTTATATCATTATTCATTTTATTAGGTCTAGAATTAATTGACTAGATTTAATCATAGGAAATATGGCTAGCAACGATGAAGGACAGGGTTCTGGTGATTGCGACGACATCTACCGGGCGGCAGACGAATTTTTTAACCTTACCAACGATCAACAGATGTTGTTACTGGGCCCACCGGTGGCATCGGGGACTGAGACCGACACGCAGACCGGTGCTGAGATTGAGACCGGCGCTGAGATTCAGACCTGCATCGAGACCGGCGCTGAGACCGGTGCTGCCTCGGGGAGCGGAGCCGGTGTAGAACCGAAAGCAAAGAGGCAACGAGTTCCTAACAAATTCAGGACTACTAGACTGGTGGTCATGGAGGTGGACGACGACAATTTTGAGCCAAAGGCGCCCGAGGAAGCGCGCCGCTGCTACGGCAATCAAATAGGCTGCATCATATGGACAACCGCCACCATCAACGATGAGAAACTACATAAGATAGAAAATATGAGGAGCTCCCTCCTAAAGAAGTTTCACCAGATATTCTTGTTCCCGGGCCAGAATGAGAAGGATTATGAAGATCTAGACGAGGACCCGGCAATGAAGAAGATAAACAAACACGCCATGACCAAGTTTAGCGACGCGTTGGCCGCCTGGAAAAATCGAGTGAAAGCAAAGATCAACGACGGGGAACCCTGCTCTGAGATTGTAAAGGATAATCCGACAATCACGGAAGAGCAGTTTCAAATATTCAAGAAGGCTTGCAAGGCCGAAGCTGCCAAAAAAAAGTCTAAGTACATGAAGGGGCTTCAAAAGAGGAACATTGGTAGCCACCACCTCGGAAGCCGTGGTTACGGCGAAAAGAGGTCCAAATGGGCCAAGGAGGACGCGGAAGCCGCAAGTCTGGGCATCCCAGACCCCTTGGCGGATTTCACCGTCCCGCAGGAGCGTGACGTCCTGAGGGCCCGACACCGTTGGGACCCAGTGAAGAAGGTTTACGAGACAACACCGGTCATTACGGAGTTCATGAGACTGCTGGTAATTTTAGTTTCTGATCAATTCGACTGCACATGTTAGTCATATTTGTAAACGATCCTTGTGCCTTTTGCAGAGAGAGCAGCACCGAATTGCAGCCGAAAGCGACTCGCCGTCTAAGGCATTGGCGAGGCCCAAGTGGGACACTCCATTCAACCGGGCGTTGAACATATTGAAACAACAACCGGTGGATACTCGACCATCGTATGGACGCGTGCACAGTGGTGGAGACGGCGCCACGTGGAAGAAGTACTACCGTGAGACCACGGAGGAGAGAAAGGAAAGACGGAGGTTAACTGAAGAAAACATCGACAAGAAGGTTAAGATTGCGGTTGAGAAGAAATTATCTCAGACAGTCGCAACAGCGGTAGCTGCCGCAAAACAGGCGATTGCATATATATCTACTAACTTGGTGACGGGCGTTTTCACTTGGACAAGGCAAAATCCAGAAAAAAATGCAGAGGACTTTCCCCTTGCTGACTTCTTGGGAGCACCTGCTCCCGCACCGGCTCCCGTACCTACTCCCGCACTGCTCCCTGACCGCCCCAGACTGCTCCCCAGACCGGACGTGCTCGGTGGTGCCTCCTCTTTGGCTGAGCTCGACGCCCTCACGGTATTTGTCACATCGGCCCCCTTCAATATAAATGTATAATCTCCCGTTTTCGTTACCTTTCGGATGTCTCACGTCGCAGACTTTTCTTTGCAGGCCGACGAAACCCCGTGCACCATATTGTACACCATCGGTGAACAGAAGGTGGACGTGGGGAAGGCGATGATAATGGAGCCGAAGGAACCATTGTTCCACAGCCGGCCGATCCCCCCGAGCGTCTTCAAGGTTTCCGTGGCCAGTGTCAAACCAGGCCACGAGAATTTGCCTCCTCTAATACTAGTGGGGGATGACGATGAGACCCCGCGGCGACTTGGTGATTGTTGCAATGGGTGGGTCCTGTTGTGGCCAAAGAGTCTGCTTTGTCTGGAGGCGGCCGGGAGCACACCCACGAGCACGTAGCCTTAGCAAGGTATGAACATCAACACCCCACCTACCCAATTAGCGTCGGGTGTCGGGTTGGGTGATAGCGGACGGGGTAAGCAGGTGGCTCCATTAGTCGCTGATGACGTCGCCATGGATGAGGATGAGGATGACGATGGCGCTGAACAAGATGTCTATACCTGGCGCCTCGTGGTTTGAGCGTCATGAGTCGATGCTCAATTACCGTCTCAACAGATATTGACGACCTTCCGTAGTAAAGAAGTCTAGGAAGAGAGCGAGGAAAGGCAAAAAGCTGATTCTATGATCCAGCCGCCAAAGAGCCTCGGCCAGACGTGTAGATATCCCCGATGCGGATAAATGGCATATACCCGGTCAACCAATCCTACCTGAAACAGCGCTACGGGCCAGATTCGGCGATCTAAGGAGACTTCATGATGATGTGTTGCGGGTAGAGAAAGGCCTCATCGCCTCGAAAGATCCAGGATACCCACTCTACGTGGTTAACGTTCCGCGGCACATGTCGTACGTCGACAGCTTCCCCGCGGATAAGTTCTTCCTCCAATTCGATACATATTCGACATGTTTCACGTGAAGAAGCTGGATTTTACGTTTGTCCGCCTTTATGCCTTGCACATGAACTACATCACTAGGGTTGAGCAGATACGTCATATCTGTGTCGCTGACCCGTACTACATGCACGAGGGCTTCTTGGAAGTCTGTGTAGAGCAGCGTGAATACGCGAGGGATTACATCGTCAGTTTCATGCTCGCCAATAAGGACAAGGAGGCGATTCTCGTGCCCTATCATCCCGTGTAAGTCATCTGCGCTGCTATCCTTCCTTCGATTTCAATAATTCATTTGCACGGTGGAGGCTAATTAATTTGAGGTGTACTTATTTTTGCTAGTGGGGGGCGCCGTCCTCATCATGCTCTACCCCCGATTCTCCCACGCTCTTTACTTGGACTCGCCAAAGAACATTCACAAAAGGATTACACCCACATCAAAGATGTTCTCGACAAAGGCTATGCTTTACTACCAAGCAAGGGGTGGAGAGGTTAGGGACAAGAAGAGAAGGGCGGCGGGGCCGCCTTCACCATAAGATCGACTTCTGCTGCATCCAAGAACCGAACGATTCTCTTAATGATGGATTCTATGTCCTACACCACATCTTTGGAGTACGACGGGATCACCAGAACCTTCACATGTCACCTAGATCTGGCGATGCCCATATTCTGCAATGGGCAAAGGACATAGGAGATATCGAGGATCATCGACTTCGAGCTGAGTTCTATAACATCCAACGCGAACTTGCCCAAATCATCATGAATGAGGTCGTCGGAAAAACAGGGATGTTCTACGCAGAAGGACAAATGTCGCGGGAAGACATACAAACATGGATAGCCTCTCAGCGTCTCGACATGAAGCCTTTCACTAAGCTCGAGGACTATCTCCCTGACATGGATGGATGGCATGACATGATGGAGTGATTGTCGATATATGACAATGTGTCCGTTTAGTCCATACTTTCTTTTATGACAAAACTTTAAGTTATGCACGGTGAAACTTTATTTTTGATGTAATTAAACCGTCCTCTTCCTCGACTAGCGAAAATCACTCTAGTTAGGGCATTTTGGGTACGATGAACTTTGTTATTTATGCTTATGATATGTTGTTTCTATTTTTGCCAAGTCTGTCTCATTCTGTTGCTCAACTATATATGTTGCATATCATCGATTCATGTGACGATGCAGGTGCATAGATCATAGATGGCGAAGAAGTGCTACGCCAGGAGTATATATACGACAAGTGGCTGGAGTGTCAGGCCCAGGTGTACCGGTTTATGGTTTCCGAGCGACACGCAGTAGTTAGTTTAGGTTCACGCTAATGCGAGAGAGGGATACGAACTCATGTACTCAAAGTGATAGCTATTCTCGCGTATACCATTGTTTAGATGGATGACGATGTATTTGCAAGTAATCGAGACTTGTATCGCTATTTTCGAGATTGATGACGAGAGACCACTTTGTGTTGGATGATGATTATGATGATGACATGATTTGATGAGACTAATTGCATGTATATGCTATGATTACATTTGTATGTGGATGATATGCTAAAGATTATTGTATAAAGTCTATTCAAATACAAAACAAATAAAAAACAAATATGCAGAAAAAAAACTAATAAAACTAGTAGTAGCGAGGGGGGAAATTTAGCAGTAGCGCCACCTTACTAGTAGCGCTTCCCTGTAAACAGCGCTGCAGATAATATCAGTAGCGCCCTTTTCTAAAGAGCGCTGCAGCTATTCATGTGTAGCAGTAGCGTGGGTCAACAGGCGCTCTGCTATACGTTACTCAGAAGGCTTATTAGTAGCGCTGTACCAGCGCCATCGAGAGGGCAAAACCCGCGCTGCTGCTAGGCTTTTCCCTAGTAGGGTGAGCAAATACATATTTCTCAAAAAAAACTGAGCAAATAGTACATGTAAAAAATTGTAAGATTAGTAGCATGGCATGGCTACACATGAAGAGAAATAGTTCGGCAGTTACTGCATAAAGGTATTAGTACTAAAAAAAAGCTAAATAGACATGAACAGCTCTGAAACATCCACTCCAATACTTGCTTGAGTTGAGCACCACACAACAGACAGGAACAGCTCTGATGGAAAAGAAGAAGAAAAGATGGGGAAAAAATTGGAAAAGAACGGAGCTTGGTATGTAACAGGAAGAATGTAAAAAAAAAAAATCTAAAGTGACCCGATGAAAAAATCTATATCTATATCTCTCCCTAATAATAAAGCACGGATTGGGTCTCCGGGTTCACCGTCACAATATGTTTTCTTTTCATGTCATAATACGCTTTTGCGATTTGTATAGATAAAATTTCTTTATAAACGAGGTGGTACTAATTTTATAAAAATTTTATCCATGGTCTAATAAAATTTAGTCCGAAGGCCGCTACGCGCCCAACAGGCTGGGCCTCAACCTGAAGTTCCGCACGCTACCTGGGCCACATCTTCAAGATGGAAAAACGATTCCTGATGGCCGGCTCCTGCGACCGTGAGAACAGAAAAAGAATGAAAACTAATCCAATGCAATTGTGAATCAAACTCCCAACCTTGGCTTCCATCTATGGGGAAGTAGCCAGCCGCACGGTACTATGATAACATGAGATTCGATTTCTATTAGTCCCATATCGCTTCTTTAAATAAAATCAGCCAAGAGTCCCACTCAAAAAGAAAGAAAAGATAACATAGAGGCAAGGAGGGGACAATCCAGACGCGGCGGATGGCGGGATTCGACGGTCGGCGAGGTGCTCGTGCTGCCGGCGACGAACACACCACATAGAGGCAGGCAGGGAGGGGCCTGGGCGGTGATCGAGGTAGACTATGTCGGCGGCGGCTGCACATCGGGACTGGCGATGAGGAGGGTGCGGTGGCTTGTGTTGATGGGGATGACAGATCCAGAGTGGAGGCCGGCTTCGGACGCGGCGGATGGCGGGGTTCGTCGGTCGGCGGGGTGCTGGACGCTGGTGCTGCTAGCGGCGAACACAACAAAGAGCAGAGGAACTCAGGTACTACCTCCGTCTCGGTGTATAAGTCATTCGCGTAGTTCTAGGTCATCGATTTGAAGAATTAAATATGTGCTATATGTCATGAAAAGTATATCACTAGATTTCTACACGGATGTAGTTTCTAAATATATATTTTTTGTCACATATAATACATATTTAGATAGTTAAATTGTCGACCTAGAACTACGCGAATGACTTATACACCGGGACGGAGGGAGTACCAGCAGCACAGTCCGCCACCAGCTTCTCTCTTTCCATGTCGCGGACAGCCGCAGACTTTGACCGCACGCACGCTGCGATCGTTTAGGACCCCACACCGGCACGTTGCCGGGACACTTGCGGAGCTTGCCGGCAAAGGCGCAGTACTGTGCGAGCACATCGGTGCGGCCCTTCTCGATGGCGGTGGAGCCGGCGTCGGCGAAGGCCTACATGGTGGCCATTTGAATCTGGTAGTGGTATGTGATCCTGTTGAGGATGGACAGGGGATGTACTGACGCCTGACAAGACATGGACGGCCAGCGTTGTATACGGGTTTAACTCCATGCAATCAAGTTGAATCGTTGAATCGGTAACGAAGAGTTTGCTTGGTAGCCTTGTGGATTCTCCCCATCAGAGAGAGTAGGCTGGTAGTAGACAATGCGGCGTGTCCGCTTGAACCCGTTTGTGATGATGCAGTCAGCCCAGTGGCAGCTTTGCGGTCTTTTTGTCTGACGGCGGAGCGGCGGGATGACTCGTCCATCTTGCAACCTGACGCAAGGGCGCGGCAGGCGCGGGACGGGGGAGGAGCTGTGGCATGCGGTGCGGTCGCTGCGCTGCGGAGACGTGGAGGTGGATTGGATTGGGTCTTCCCTGACGAAGACAATCTTCATCAAACCTGATGAAGATTGCAGCTATAGCTGCATGGGCGCGACCCACAAAAAATGTAGATGTACATTTTTCTTGCGGGAAGAAAAAATGTAGATGTACATGTACGTACAGGATGCTCATACTCTTAAGGAAGAAACTAACTACAAACGTGAGTGTTTGTTTTGCCACAAAGATAATCCTATTTCGGGTACAATGACCAACCAAGATTATGTAAAAAATAGACTTTGTGTCAGAAAATTAAATAAACTCAAAATGTCAAAATAAATTTTCAATATCTCTAAGAAAAAAATGAATTTGTGGTAACCTAAAATAATTATTAGCCTCCTTAGATTTCCTCAATTTAAAATTTTACCAGCATAATAATTCAAAATTTTGTTGGAAATGTCATCAATGAGATTTTGTATAGTAAGAAACTCTCTTATTTTGTGCACAAAGACTACAACTAACATGCTAAAAAATCGACACTAGCAGTAGATACTCTATAGCTATAAATCTATGTATGAAATAATGCATGTCTTTGTAACTATTTTTGGCACCATTAAAGTTGAATTGTAAATTAAGCTTGCACTGCTTATGCTATTAGTGCTTCACCATATTGAAATGATGGGCATGTACCCGTGGAGTGTCTTAAACAATTATCATTATGCCAAGGATTTTATTTCTCCCGTTGCAACGCATGGGCCCTTTTGCTAGTACCTACTATTAAAGGGAATAGGTATTCTTGGTTTGGTTCCACTTTGTTTCGTCCTATTTCAAATATTTTTACGTGCATTATTTTATTTAGTTTTTCCGTTTAACGAATAGATGTGCAAACAAAGGAAACCGAGACGATACGAACGAAACCAAGACGTACATGAAACTTAACTAAAACAAAGCTGCCGGCCGGCTGGCCACACATCGTACCTGACCCAAGAAATTATACATGGAAGGTGGAAAGTGGACACGTTTATTACAAAGAGTCCAATTCCTATTTAGACACCTACAGTATATTGGTCCATTACGTCGGCATCTCCGCTGGAGAAAGTTCATGGTGTTGTAGAGGAGCTCCAATCCGTGGTGGCGGCGGCAGTCTAGACGGCCTGTTTGGCGGGCTCTACCGTGTTACTTGATCAATTCTTCATGTCACATCAAGAGGATCTGTTGCTACCTTAACAAAGTGCGCCAAGAGGTGCATGCTTCATGCCACTGTTTCTCAAATGCGTCGCTACCATCGGGATCATCCTCCTCGCAGAACATATTAGAAGTTCGCTCTGGTGCTTTCGGCCAACATACACATGTACGGTACATGCTTGATTACTCCAAGTCGATGGACGTTATGAAGACATAATACATGGCAACAGAGCGCACAAACCTAAGGAAGCAGCTGGATTGATTCTTTCCTAGCTAAACACATGTACGCAACAAACTAGCTACGAGCTGCCGGGTGCCGGCTAGATAGATTCTTTCCGGGCTAAGCACATGAGTACATGTTAAGCAGGCTGTGGTAGATCGATCTGGCAGCGATTCCACGGCTCGATTAATTGCTCCCTAAGAACTTGCACGTGAGTCAACTTATAGATGCACAACCCTAGCTTCAATGAGCCGAGTTAGTCTTTTATTAATAACTTCTTGAGTTTATTTTATTTTCTGCTCTTCCTACCCGAGCGTTCATGCATCAGATTTCCATAGCTAAACTGACTACACAGTAAGTTACTGTTCTAGAAGGAAGGGGAAATGAGGTATTTTCATATTCCTACAATTCTATTTTTTCGCTGGCTCATGTATTTCTATCTGACATATATAGGTTTTGCGTAACTCTAGGCGTGCTACAGAATATTTTGCAAGAACTGGGATCCTCTCAGCGCAATGCAGATCAGCATGCATGCTACCTTTCTTTGTTCATTTTCAATGAGAATTACCTTTCTTTGTTTATCTGCAAGGCCAAATTCATATTTATTATTTTTCATCATGCTTTCAGAAAAACAGATACTTACTTATGCTGATTTGCGTATCTTGGTATATGCAAATGAGAAACTGAACAACTACCCGTGCAAGCTCACATTGATCAATCAAGGTTAGCTTTTCTATAGTATTAATTGTTGAATAGTCATGTAGAGTAGCCTTTTACAAAGATGGTGAAAGCACACAATTTTTATTCATGTGGGGATAATTAATGTGTATCATAAATCAAATCATTGCTTATGTTTTAGGGTGTGTTTTGGCTTAAGTCGTCACTTGCTTACTGGCATAGGAGAGTGAGGTGATTTTTCCTCCCGTTGCAACGCACTAACATATTTAGGTGGCACCGTTCAGATGTTATTATGCCATGATGACAGTCGTTTCGACGGACAATGGGCACAATAATTTCTCTCCCGTTGCAACGCACGGGCATATGTGCTAGTAAAAAATAAAAGAAACAAAAGGTTCATCCACACGGTGAAGATGTGACGATTCTCCCTGCCTAGTCCCGTCCTAGCGGTGCGTCTCGCGTCAATGAAGGACGTGTAGAGGTGTGTCACCAATGGATCTTGCGGGATTCTGTCGGTGTTTGTCTTTGGTGGATCTGCCTGCATCCAATATTCATTCGTGTGCGTTCATGTGTCCTTCCAATTCACTTTTTTTTATCGACAACGGTTACTCTTCTGGTGCGCTGGTCTTTTGGGGCCTTAGCACGACAACTTTTTGACTGTCTACTACAAGAAGTTTTGCCCGGCTCCATTGAGGGAAGGGTGATGACGGTGGCGTGCCTTCGGCTCACTTCCGTGCTTGTAGTCATCGTTAGGTGGCCTACGAACATGGATATAATTTTTGTTGCTTCTCGTGCTTTTTGGTATTGCAATGATGATGTTTGATGAATGGGTAGATCCAAAGTTCCAAAAATAGAGTCCAGCATTTTTTTGAGGACTCGTTAGGCGTGTCCAGCTATTCCTTCTTACCAGGAGGCAGGAGTTCTTTAGGGATTTTCTTGGTCCGCTCAATTTTTTGGTCGCTCAGTTTTTCTTGGTTCGCTCATTTTTTTTACAAGTTCATGAAATAAACATGTGATTTAAAAAAAACTTCATGAATATTTTCAGTTACATAAACATGTTTTAAATGTAAATATGTTTTGAAAATTTGAGAACAAGGTGGATATTTTCTGAATAAAAGTTTGCACCTTAAAAACAAGTGCGGACATTAAGAAAAGTTGTGAATATTTTCTTAAAAAATGATTTTTTAAGTGTAAATGCTTTTTAAAGGGAACATTTGTTTCAGAAGACACAATCATTTTTTTAAAGTGAACATTTTTGAAAATTTGTAAACATTTTTGAAGAAAATAAAAAAATTAGAAAGAAGAAAGAATGGTGGTTCCAAAGAGTTGAATCTGGTTTGATCCCTAAGCATGAATAGCCCTAAGTGTCTCGGTAGTATTAGAAGAAAATCTTCGGAGGTACCGAGACTCACAGAGAGTCATAGGAAGATTGGCTAGAGAGTGAATTTTGGATAACTTTGGCTTCGTATCAGTTGTTGGAGTTCAAGTCAAAGTATTTGCTAGCTACGTTTTTGCTTATGCACCCGAGGGTGAACAGTAATTCAGTTCAAATAGTAAAAAATCCAAATTTTTGTGTGATGGTAGATGCTCATTTGCATAAAATCCGTGCCAAATTTCATTGAGTTTGGACATTTAAGTTGTTCTCAGCAAAAATGACAAATTTGGGAGCCTGAATAAAGTTTACTGTTCACATACTGTTTTGACCAATATTATCTTTTTTGCCATGAGCTCCTCGGATGTTCGAATAAGCTGAAATTTGGTACAAACATCACATTGCAAAATCTTCCGCTAAAAAATATTCATAAATTTTTTATTTTGTTTTTTTAAAAAAATAACTGTTCACCGGGTGCAGATGAGCCCAAGCACCGAATTGAATATCCGATTTCTCTGGCCCATTGCACGTTCCAGACGAATCCAATCATAGAGTGAAAAACTAGTCCAATGGGAAGCTAAAGAAGCAGTAGTCTGATTTGTAGCGGTTCCAAAAGTACAACACCAGATTTGTTAAAACACCATTCAAAATCGTCGCAGATGTCATGTCATTGTCATTCCAGAACAAAACTAGAGAACACCACAAGTCACCCATGATCGCAATAGAAGAGCAGAGAAAAACACTACATGATAAAAAGTGAACATAAGGTACTCATAATTGCTAAGTTCTCAGGATGACATTTGACCGAGGCAAGGCTCTGCCATATGCCTACAGGAACTGTCGATGTGGTGAGCAAAAATCATGCTATCTTGCCTCCCAACCTCCAGCGGCCCAGCCCAAGTGCCTTGCTTCAACCTATAAAAACAAAGTTGCAATTATCGAATATAGCTGAAATGACTACAAGGTGAAAAGGACACAGTCAACATAACTCATACCGTACATGTACTTCTGAAAGGGTCCAGGTTTTCTACCGACAGGCACGCATTTCGGCAATGTTAATTTCCCTGTTTAGCTTTAGCATACGAAGACCTGGCAGAAAGATCAGAGAGACAGTAAATCTATAGATGTACATGCGCAGAAGAAGGGTTCAAGTAAAAAAAGAAAAACAAATGAACATCTTGCTAAATAAAGTTGTATGGTTGAAATATAATTTAATAACTGCACTTAAACTATAATTCACTTTTCCTGCACAAGGTAGAATGTGTCTTATTTCTTAAACGACGCTTCTTAAAAATGTAGATACATAAGAACTAGGTATATGAACTCAAGGGCCAAGGTACTCACTGAAGCTCCCACTCCGGCGTACCCAAATCTTCTCAAGCGGTATGTCATTAGCCTTAAACAACTGTGCCAGCATATGGACTCTAGGATCATCCTTGGTGCATTTGATCTTCACCATTCTAAGGTGTTTGCAAGCAAATGATCCTCCGTTTGGTTTAAATCTTCCCAATGCATTTTGGATGTCAAAGTTCTTTCAGAAGGACAAAAAGAATATTATTAGCTTGATGAACTGTCAGCAAAAATCATGAAGCAATGTATCAAAATGCAAACATTGAGAAAATAATGTACGCACCATTTCAAGTTGAAGAAAGAGATTCTCCAAGTAAGGTGTATGCTGAAGTAAGCGAACTAGTATGTCAAAATCAGCACCCCTACTGATACACCATTCACCAAGGGACAAAGTCTTCAGGTTGTTATAAGTTGGACAACTTACTGATTCCCTCCTCAGAACCACCTTCATATTTTTGTGAAAGTGAGTTGTTTCATATACAGAAACAAATGGACAATGATGGTGATGCAATTGTGTATGTGAACATAGCAATGTAATAGTGCGTGGAAATAGGCATGTAACTGACACTATGATTATGCAATGTGCTGAAACAAAATTATATGGTAATTCAAGAATCACCAAATCACTTCCCAAAAGAATTACTGCAAGCATCAAATATGACACTAGGCGTTTTGAAGTTTTAACAATCTTTTGATTTCACCTACAATGTCGGATACTAGAAACATTACAAACGTTCTCCTGATCCTCAAGATAAACTAGTTTTCTGTCAAGCCAATCATGAAACACAAACAAGATGTCACGTGTAAGCAGCAGTATCGAGAAGTAGAAAAGCTCATACCACTAGCACTGCCAGTTTGCCACTGATATGATCTGTTAAGTAAAGTTCAATTTATGAAACCTTTAAAGTCATCAAATCAATCGCAGGCTAGGAATAAAAATTATTGCATTTTATATGGAAAAGTCCAATGTACAGAAGTCCAGATTAGACTTACTATAAAACCGATTATTTAACCCCCTCAACTTTGGTTTTGATTACATGGCATCCGACATGCCTCGCTGAGAGACCAAGTAAATGGGTCATGTCAGTAAGCCACTTGCCACTTCCCAAAGTGAGGCAACAAGTTGATTAGAAAGTGAAAGAAATTGTTCTCTCAATATTCCTTATCCACCTGTCCCTTGTCTCCTCTCTAATGGGTTCAACTCGTTTGCTGACTTAACACTAATCTGGATGATACATAACCCGCCAGCAAGGCAAATTTGCTTTTGAAAACACTGCCAATGGGTGATTAGTAAAAAAAATGAAGGTTGACAGGATTATATGACTTGTTTTAACCTGTGTTTCTGTGTAAGTTGACTGTTCTCCATTTTGCTAGAACGAGTAAAAGACTGGCAGCCAATGAGGTAAAATGCAATACGACTCCCTAGCTATATTAGGTCTGGCCAGTATGATTTACAGCACAGATCACTAGTTCAATGAACTGATTAAAGAATATGAATGTATACCAAGTGCTGCATGACTAACAATTATTTTCTAAGACAAGTCGTTCTCATCCATAAATAACAAAACTGGTAGGCCTAGTGAAAGATTTGAAAAACGTTGTACATACAGCATATCTAATCTGGAAGTAAAAGAAAGAAAATTGCCTCCGTATGACAGCAAAGCACCTACAGCAGCACATTCATTTAACAACAATTCAACATCAGTAAACTGCATCAATTTCCCAAATTTTAACTGAGCTTAATTAGAAAAGGTGCACGGCAGAAAACTGACAAATTTGTTTTACATGCAAGTATTGTGATATACTGATATAAGGATCATGGCCACTATTACTTCCTACACAGTAGTTAAAGTATAAGGTATAGACTGAATTGAAATACATCAGTGAAGAAGTTAATAATTGTACCTCTCCTGAATGACCTAGCAGCTCTATGCTTCTGGCATTTAAAAGGCTGCAAAGAATATTTTGGCCACCTAAAGTTTTATAGTCGTTAAACCCATAGTTTCCACTGTAGCCAGAAATTTTACCACCCTTACTGAATTCAGAGACATTTGCAAAATATTTATCCTCAGTGCCATTTGCAATTTCACTATATTCGTATGTATCATCGTCACTATTGATATCGCTTCCATAATCATAATCATCTTTGATGTCATCGGAATAGCCATCATAAAATTCATCAGAATAGCCATCACAATAATCAGAAAAGCTGCCATACAAGATACTATCCAGAAAGCCCTCAGCAGCAGCAGCACTTTTACCATTGCACTCGTCATTTCTATTATCATTGTCGTCATCTTCATCGCTAGTCTGAGGAAATTCATCCTCATCCTCATGGTACTTTTGAAACTCACGACTCAATAAAGAGTCATCAAGCATGATGCTGCCACTGATAAGAGACACAGAGTTCTTGAATACGGGAACCCACTTCTCAGGTTTGATGCAACGAAAGAACATGAGGTTTGGAGCATCCACCGAGAGGTTCATAGTAAGCTTGCACTTGACCATGGTCAAACTCTTCAGAGAGAGGGACAGAATCTCATGGGCACCTACCACACAGCTCTTGAGCTCTAGTTCTTCCAAAGGGCACTGAGAAGAGAGCTGCTTCACAACTTTATCATCTAGCTCGACATATGACAGTTTCAAGATTTTGAGATGGCAAGAGGCGAAGTCTATGCGATCCAGCGTAATGTACTTGTGGAGATGCCCATTAAGCTGAATAGCACGAGCTTTTCGCTTGATAGCAGTACGGATCCAGCTCTTGACATTGCCATCGTTATAAGTCTCATAGAAATCATCCTCACCAACCGAGCGCACACGAAGTGTGTCCAGTGGCGTGAGCGCGTCCCGGCTGCGCAGCAACCGGTTAACAAACCTGGCGAATTCCTCAGGTGGGTTATCATGGCGTCCCACGCGGACGTCGATGCAAGGCGCAGAAGCCCAGAGGTTGCGCCACCTCCGTGAGAGCCTGCACGTGCCGACCATCTCCCACGCCTTCAAGAACGACATGATGTGGTGCAGCAGCGCGTCCGGGAGGTCGCTGAGCCTGTCGGCGGGTTCGACTGCCACGCGAGGTGTCCCCACAGTTGGCGGTCGGTTAACCGGTACCCATTGCTTGGATACCTTCCGGGGGATTTGGTTCGATGGTTTGCCAGCCCCGCGAGGCTTCCCCCTCCCCAACGGTCGGTTCACCGGCACTACCTTTGGGGCCATTCCGTCGGACGGGTTGCCTGCAGCAGGAGACGTCACAGCCGGCCGGTTAACCAGCACCCATTGCTTGGATGCCTTCCAGGGGATTTCGTTCGACGGTTTGCCTGCCCCGTGAGACGTCCCCGTCCCCGTCCCAATGGGCCGGTTCACCGGCACTACCTTCGGCGGCATTCCGTCAGACGGGTTGCCTGCGGCAGGAGACGTCACGGCCGGCCGGTTAACCGGCACCCATTGCTTGGAAACCTTCGGGGGCATTGCGTTGGACGGGTTGCCCGCAGCAGGAGACGCCACGGCCGGCCGGTTAACCGGCACCCATTGCTTGGAAACCTTCGGGGGCATTGCGTTGGACGGGTTGCCCGCAGCAGGAGACGCCGCGGCCGACCGGTTAACCGGCACCCACCGCTTGGATTCCTTCGGGCGCATTTCGTCGAACGGGTAGCCTGCACGGAAAACCAAGTCGAGAGTTCAGACCAACGCATTACGAGGAATGCTTCCAAGAAATTTCCGATCTGGTTGGAGGTTGGGAGAGGAAACTTACACGAAGACTGCCGGCAATGGCGATGTGTTCTTGATCCTTCAACGTAGCAGCACGGAGCGGCGGCGGCGGGTTGAGAGGAGGGGGAGTTTGCCGTCTCGCAATCGGTAGGTACCTTCTTTGTAGGGATTGGCCGGTTTCTTTCTTCCCCATTTGGAAAACCTGGCCAAATGGGCTGGCACGGCCCGGCCTGGGTTATACGCGTCAGGCACGGCACGGCCCACCCAGGCACGGCCGGGCTGGCACGCGTGCTACCTTCCCTGGTCCAGGCACGATACGACCGGCAAGGCGGCCCGTTTAGCCTGTTGGCCCGTGTAGAATTCAGCCTATTATGTAAGTTTTCTGTTTTTATTATTTATTTATTCTTACTTTCATTTAATTTTCCAAATATTCTAAAAATACATATTACAAAAATATAATTTAAATAATGGTTTCAAATTTTAATCATGCCTTTGAAAAACGATAAATGTGTATAGAAAAAATATAGACCATGTATTTAAAAATGCTATTCTTGTATTTGAAAATTATTAATCAAGCATTTGAAAAAAATGTTAAATGTGTATAGAAAAATGTCGACCATGTATTTGAAATATGTTATATGACGATTCTAGTGCTCTACAGACTTTTAATTGTTGACCTTTTGTAAATATATGTTTTATGATGATTAAAAGTCTGTAGATGTTCAAGATACATGTACTCATTGTATCGGAGAATGACCGTTTGTTTTCAACAAAAGCATACATATATATATTTCTCATTATATGGATAGTTTTTTCAAAGGCGTATTTAACAAACCAAGTAAAAGTCACTTTCACATGTGCACACATACAATAATACCAAGTAATGATAGATAGTACCGACCCACCAACCAACATGACATCATGCATATGGGCATGCATATATACTGCGCAATCTTCAAGTAGCAATCAATCTACCGCTATCAAATAAGTTGGTTGTGGACGAGAAAGACAAGGGGACAGTCAAATGCCAACACGGAACAATGGTTAAGCAAATATCTTTGAGAAAAGAAAAGGTCATGTGCCAACAAGTTTCACTTGGTTAAACTAAACCTACACCGAACAAAGATGTAGGGTACTAGGGTACCGTCACGGACTAACCAAACTGTAACTGTGAAGAACATAAAGAAGTGTTTCCTAATATCAATATCAAAATAACAGAGCTTACCTTAGCTCGTTCAACTGATATCAGATTACAGTTCTACAATTTCATGGTTGTTAAAATAATCAAACGTTACGACGCAGATTAATTTGGACTAATGGAATGGTCTTGTTTAGGTGGTAACTAGATGTGCATTTTTGTGTGAACTGTCGTCAACCCATATGCTGGTGGTTGAAGTCCTCAGTCCTGAACCGCTAGATATCACATATTACCTCAATCTGACAATTAGATTAGGAGTATATTATGAAACTTGCAGCGTGGCCGAATTTGCATCCGGAAATGATATGGATAAGTTGAGCATTTCCTATTCCAATGCAGGAGGCCTTGGGACAAGTTACATAACTACAGCTGTAATTAAGGAAATAAAAAAACATACTGTATTACCATTTTAATTACCTTTTCATTGTTAAGCATACATGTTATCAATTCTACGTTTTTACAAAATCTATGTTACGGGTGGAGTAGAGGTCCGAAGATCGATGACAGAGCACTAGAAAACAGTCTGTAGATGTAACATTTTTTGATTAAAAGTCTGTAGATGTGTATGTCGACCTTTTATAAATGTACTCCCTCCATTCCCAAATACTTGTCTTTCTAGGCATTTCAAATGGACTCAACATACGGATGTATGTAGACATATTTTAAAGTGTAGATTCACTCATTTTGCGCCGTATGTAGTCACTTGTTGAAATCTCTAAAAAGACAAGTATTTAGGAACGGAGAGAGTATGTCGTATGACGATTAAAAGTCTGTAGATGTTCGAGAAAAGAAGACGCATGTACTCATTGCATGGGCGGAGAATGGCCATTTGTTCTGAACAAAAATCCGTACGTGCATATATATTTTTCATAGTAAACATGGATAACTTTTTTCAAAAGTGTATTTGACAGACAAAGTAAAAGTCACTTTCACAAGTGCACACGTACAATAATTACAAGTAATGGTAAAAGATAGTACCAACCCACCAACCAACCTAACATCATGCATATGGGCATTCATATATACTGCGCAATCTTCATCCAAGTAGCAATAAGTCAAACGATATCAAATAAGTTGTTTGTGGATGAGAAAGACAAGGGGATAGTCGCCTAGAGAGACAAGACGGGAAGAGGAGGATGTCAAAGTAGAAATATTAGGGAAGAGGAGACATCAGAAAAAGGGCATCAATGCTCAGTGGAACCAATACAATTAAATTTCTTTGCGGGTGTTGTGAGTGCAAACATCATAGGCTACCTATCTTGCCGCCACTGTCAGTTTCATGATCAAAGCCTCCGATTGTAATATTTGTGTCACTATCTCATATTATTCTCGTGGAGATGAAAATAAAGCTATTGGTAGAGCTTTTTTTTACATCACAACTTTTTTCTGAGATAGATTTTTCTAGAATTTCCTTTTTGGCGGACAGATACCTTTTTTTTATGGAGTGGGGGACAGTTTTTTTTTTGAGCAACTGTATCCTTTATTAGAAGTTCAAACACATGGGGATACAGATTATGTCGGGCAAAATACTAAGCCACACATGGCGCCCGGTGCTAAGAGAGGCTGCTGCCTTTGCTAAAGCATGTGCTTCTCCATTGTGCTTTCTATTCTCATGAAGAAACTTTACATCTTCAAAATGGTTCCTCTCGTGCTTGATATCCTGAAGGATGGAAAGATATCGACAAGGGACGTCCTCTTGGATGTTCCTTATTACCTCCAGGCAATCTGAAGCCACGCAAAACGATTGAACCTGCAGATCCGCGGCGAGGTGGAGCGCCTCGCAGCATGCCTGTGCTTCGAGGATGGTTGGGTCGAGGCGACCGTCGTAGATGATGGCCGAGGCTCCCAAATACTTTCCTCCTTTGTCCCTGCATACGACTGCTGCCGCTGCGCGATCGCCAACCTTCGAAAAGCCTGCATCTACATTGAACTTTACATCATGATTCTCAGGCGGGAGCCACGCATGTGGGGGCGGGACCCTTGGTCTTCTTCCGATTGCATGCAGGTCCCTGGGGTTTGCATGCAAGTCCCCAGGCGTTGCAAGTAGGTCCTTGGTACTTGTATTCTTGATCAGTAACATCTCTAGCTCCAGCAGAAACTTTTCAATGAAAGTGTGGGTGCTTAGTGGGCTCTGGTACTGATCGTCGTGGATAGCTCGGCGCCTTGCCCACCATATGGCCCACATTGTCACCAAAACCCTTGCTAGATCCGCTGAAGGAAGTGTGTCAACCAACCATAGCATCCAAAGTTTGGCATCATTCTCCCTGTTGGATATAACTGTTTCCGTAAGATCCTCGTCCGATAGGGCCCAAACACAGCGTGCCATGCGGCAGTCAAAAAGGGAGTGGCGCCATGTATCGATCGCCGCGTGAAAGATCCCGCACTCTGCTGAATCAGCCATGCTTCGGTGTTTTCTGACTTCTCCCGTTGGTATTGAGCTCTGGGCTAGTCTCCATGCGAACACCCGTACCTTCAATGGGACCACGGCACCCCATAGTGTAGACCAAGACCGGTAATCCGCCGTGGGCCGTGAATGACCCTCGGCGTGTTCAAGCCAATCCGTGCGCTGCTGTTTGATGGATGACATGAGTTTGTATGCCGACCTGACCGTGAAGACGCCCTTGCGCTCATAGTGCCAGGCCCAGAAATCATCATGGATTCGGGGGCTGAGAGGGATTGTCGGTGTCAAAACCGGCGGATCTCGGGTAGGGGGTCCCGAACTGTGCGTCTAGGCGGATGGTAACAGGAGACGAGGGACACAATGTTTTACCAGTTCGTGCCCTCTCGATGGAGGTAATACCCACGCCCCGCTTGATTAATATTGATGATATGGGTAGTACAAGAGTAGATCTACCACGAGATCAAGGAGGCTAAACCCTAGAAGCTAGCCTATGGTATGATTGTTGAGATGTAATGTTGTGTCCCACGGACTAAAGTCCTCCGGTTTATATAGACACCGAGAGGCTAGGGTTACAGAGTCGGTTACAATGGTAGGAGATCTACATATCCGTATTGCCAAGCTTGCCTTCCACGCCAAGTAAAGTACCTTGGGACACGAGCCGAGTCTTCAATCTTCTATCTTCGTAGTCCGGGAGTCCGGCGGATATCGATAGTCCGCTATCCGGACACCCCTAGTCCAGACTCCTCAAGAGCCTCGAACCAGTCTTCAATGGCGATAAGTCCGGCGTGCATAATGTTCGGCATTGCAAGGCGGGTTCCTCCCTTGAATAATCCGGAGAAGATAATGAACACCAGGATAATGTCCGGCTCTGCAAAATAATTTCCACATTCCAATGTAGAGAGAATAAAATACACACTTAGTTCAATCTGCTGACGTATTACGCAGCGTGACATCACACCACAGCCAAGCCCTCGTTTGAATCGTCTTTATTATTCCGCCAAAGACGCTTAGCGAAGCGGTTTTGGCACGCCCCGTCAAGCGAGATCGTGTTCCCTTTATTCCGGGATCCTCATCAATACGCGTGGGTAACCCAACCGTTCCGCCGCCACGCCTCCTCTATCAAAGGGGAATCTCAAACGGTCACGGAGACGGCCCTTGGTATTATTTCCCCTTTATAAGAGGACCAAGGCCTGTCCTTGTCTTTCAACCTCACATCGAATCTTTCCTCTGCTCCTAGTTCCAACACCGAGAGCTTCAGACTCGAGCGCTTCGGATCTACAGCAATGTCCGGCTCCGACCTCCAGGGCCGGTGGGTGCCCTCCTCCGTCACGGAGGAGGACATATTGAAGTTGCGTGAGGCCAAGCACTGCCCACGGTTTCGACAGGTTGCCTGCCTGGGCAGGCCGTGCCACCCGAGCCCGCGAATACGTCGTTTTACATCTCACCTCCGTCTGGGACTGGGCTTCCGACGGATCCTTTCGTGAGGGGCTCTCGTTCTTCTACGGGCTGGACTTCCACGACTTGGCTCCGAGTCCATCCTCCATATCTCCGCATTTATCATCGTCTGCGAAGCCTTCCTCGCGTCATCCCCACTTCGCCTGTGGCTGAAAACATTCAAGGTGGAGCCAAGATGATCGGGGCATCAAGCGGAGTATGGCGGGCGACCATAAGCAAGAAGGTCGATGCCCGTGGCTCAAGGTTCCTTCCAAGAGGAACAGGATTGTGGCAGCAGGAGTGGTTCTACATCACCGCTCCAAGGGGCGAAGCGAAGCCGCCTCCTTCCGCCCGGGACCTCCACAAAGAATCGATGTCGTGGGTCAACCAAGGGCTCAACTGGGGTCGCCCGAGGACGTGCCCGCACCGCAGGCCGGATTCGAGACCTACAAACAAGGGAGATCGGCCTGGTCAAGGTGATGCAAGTCATGCTAGTCAGGCACCTCCTACCTCGCAAACGCCGTCCTCTCCGGCTATGGGAGTACAATCCGAGGGACCTCGTATTCTCCAAAGATTTTATGGGCGCGACACCCATGGAGATGTACAAGCTGTTCTTCGGACCGCAGTAGCGTGTCCGGATTCGCCGGGACGCAGCTTAAGCCGCGATCGCCGGATACTCGAGTAAGTAGCTCAAAGCTCGGACGTTCTATCAGTATGCCTTTCAAAAGATCATCTCCGACCTTTTTTATTCTCTACAGAATGGGTGGCGCGATCAAGGCTGATAAGGTGTCCGCCCTCCCAGAGACCGTGACTGGAGCCCGTGGCTGGTCAGAATGTTGGAGGTTGCGCCCACAGAGGGGGGCGACGGGGAGATAAAGGAGCTAATACGCCGTCAAAGGCGATCAAGAGGAGGGAACCAAGGATCCTCCTTCGGAAGGAGAAGAGGACCGCCTCCAAGATCCGGAGGTCCCACCCTAAGCGTGGGAAGAAATCCCCACCGGGCCCGGCGTCCGGAGAGAATCCGGACGCGCAATCATCGCCAAGGACCAGCCTCCAACGAGCCATGAGTATGAAAGAGAAAGTTTTAATAAGGAAGTACCTTCGTTTATGCTTCAGAGGTAACGAAATATTTATATCGCAGTTCGGATCTGCAGCCGTCTCAGATGAGTTCGTCCTCGGGGGATCTTCTTCCGGAGATGATGGAGAGCGATACGCCTCCGTCTGCCGCGCCGCCAGATGAGGCAGGCGAGCCCGAAGTGTCGTCACGGAGGGCGTCCCTGAGTCCGGAGGGGCCAAGGAGTTCAACACCACGTGGTCCGGCGGAGAATCAAGAGTTTGCTTGAGAGGGCGTCCATTTCAGAAGATCACCGTGCGTTAATGCGTATGGTGATTGGAAGGATTTCGTCCGCTGAAAGCGGATTGCGTGAGGCCGCCATGAGCTTGCTGGCGGGATTTGAGGTATGCGAAAATGGCGTACCCCTTTGTTTTTTAACAGTTGTGCATATGAAAAATGCGCCCTGTATAGATAGTAGCCCCTGAGACTCGGTAGGTTGTCGAAGACGACAGCGTACCGAGGATCGAAAATCTAAATGTCTCAGGTAATGAATACCGCCGTTCTGGCACAGGTGGCGGATAGTCCGGGGGCCAGCCGGACTGATCAGTTTGCCGAACTGAGTCGGCAACTGGACATGGCAGATGCTGACATCGCACTTGTCAATCAGCGACTTGACGAGTCGCAAGGTAAATAAATTCTCCGTAGCCGCTTTATTGAGTGGGTTAAAGCCCTCCTCTGATAAGTTATATGCTGTTTATGCAGACAGTGCCGCTGCTGTGGAGAGACTTCGGGCCGAGCTTGCACAAGCTAAGGAGCAAGCTCGAAGGAGTGATGCGGCTGCCGCGAGGGCGGCCGAGGAGTTGAAGGCCGAAAAGGCTGCGCACTGCCTAAGCAGGGCGGAGGTGGCCGAATTGGCCAAGAATTTAAAGGATGCTACCGACCGTAGCGAGGCTCTTGAAAAGGAGCGCCTATCGGAGCGGGAAGACCTGAAGAAGGCCACCGCCGAAGCCAAGGATGCCCGTTCTGCAATGCGGGCTATGAAGGAGGAGCTGCGTCAAGCCGGAGAAATCACGGCTGGCAAGCCGTTTCTTATGTGTTGCCAGTTTATGGATGCCAAGTACGCTAAATTTGAGCGGCAGTGGAGTTCGGAGGATCCTTATATGGACTTGGCTGCGAGTGCGGCTGACGCCGTTAAGCACTTCCGGAGCCAGGGGGATCACGAGGTGGAAGAGTTATATTGGACTCAATTCCACAGTCCGGATCGCCCTCTTCCTTTGTCGGACAGGTTGGCCGAATGGGCCGAACTGAATAGACTGTCCGGGCTGGCTATGACTGACATCGTGGCCCACGTGTGGCCAGAGAGGTCCAAGGCGACGAGCTATTTCGGCCTACTACAGCAGTTCCTTGGGGCGGTGCCGCATATCAAGGAGATGAAGCGGTCGGCTTGCATCGAGGGCGCGGATGGCTCGCCCGTAAAGGCGCGATGTCCGGAGATGGATGCCACCGCTGTTGCTGCCAGGTTCGGATGGGAACCAGCTTCTGCCGAGCATTATTTCGGGAAGTTATGCGCGGCGCTCAGATAATAGAGTCGCAGTGCTCAAAGAATGTAACGCTCAATTGAACGCATTAACTTGTATATCGCTGATGAATGCTTTTATACTTGTGCTTCCAAGTAGTAAAACTTCTCTGGCGGTCGCTTATGTATACTTGTGTATAACTCGAAAGATGCGATCTTGACTTCAGCCCCTTGCACAAGGTCTTTGGGGTGTTCATAAAATAGCGCTTTTTCACACTTTAATCCGACGCCTCGGTCTGTTATAAGGAGGTGGTAGCGTAGCGAACGAGGCAATCCGGACTATAGTGCTTTATCTCTTTCACTTAACCAATGGAGCTCGAGGGTGGGGCTACGATATAGCCCTAATGACACCGCACATCTCCGGATTTGGGGTGCGATGTGTCCGACCGAAGCGGCCCTTCACAAAGCGGGAATTCTAAACATTCGGTGGTCGATCAAGTGGTGACCAGACTCTCGCTATATCATGACAGATCGGTTTTGGCTTTCATCGAGGCGCTCTCCCACCGGGCGGGCACAATCGCAGAGTTCTCCGGTGCGCGTTAGCCGGGTGATACTGAACGAAGGCAGCAAAACACGGAGCCGGGCAAACCCAACATTTGACCAAAGACATGATTCGGAGCTGATGCATATAATGCCCAACTTGAGACGCCGAACACTCCCGAAGGTGTCGGACTTTATGATAACGGGCAGAATTATGCCCTAAACCCCTTGTGTCCAGGTACGGGCATTGTCTTCCGACGCGCCAATGCCAAAGCGTCGGGCTCTGCTGGCTATAGGAGGAAGCCAAGGAGATTAACAACAAGAGACGATAATAAAAAGGTCTACGAGGGTCTTAATCAAAAGAATCCTTGCAACGGGTCCTCACCGCACGTCTCGCTACTGTGTCTCCCGCAGCCGTTATCTCGGACGGTACGCACGTTTGTTCATCTGTAGAAAAAGAGGAACATTTTAGTTTTAGAAACAGTTCGTGCGAAAATAATGCAAAATAATAAGTGCAAATAATTAAAGCTAGGTTTATATGAAACCGTGGTTAGTTGTGCGCGCAGCCCCTTATGAAAGGGTATGCGGCTAGGGAGCCCCTAGCCTGCTGAGTCCGGATTCGTCTATCCGAATCCGGGGTCTTTAAGTGACCCTCGCACTGAAATGGTGCCATGTGGACCGGGCATCTTAAGTGTAAGAGACGCGTAATGCGGTATGGCGTTGAAACGGACAAAAGCCTTTCGTCCCAATAGTGCTTGATGTTCACTTTTAAATGGGACGATATGGAAAATTAACTTTTCTCGTCGAAAATTGTTCGGTGATCCGAACACGACTTCGAGTAATATCGAGCCTGTGCACTTGGCGTAAGGGCCTGGCGTAACTCCTTTGAAGGAAGTGCGGCTGTGTCGAATTTTGGTAGGGTTATCCCCATCCGACGGATTGTGTTTGAATATAGCAGGTTTAAGTCACTGCCTCCGTCCATTAGGACGTTTGTGAATTGTAGTCCGTCTATTATCGGATTCAATATCGGGAGTCCGCCCCGAGGTTCAACACTTTTGGAATAGTCGGTGGTCGAAAGTGATTGGTTTTAATATCCAATCTCTATGGTTTATGGGGCGGACCGTGCGAAGCTCTTTTAGAAAGTGCCGCGACTTTTTTCCGTGTCCTCACATGAAGTGAGTTTCTTGTTTTGACCCCTTGTGGGAAAGTCTTTTGTTTTCCGGTGCCTCTGCTGGCGGGTTTATCTTCTTCACTTGACGCGCCGAGCCCCTTGCGTTCGGCGTTTAGTCGGCGGACTGTTTGAAAACCCAACAATCCTGTGGGTGTGATTTGCGAGCCTTCCGGGGTACTGTGGATTTGACAACCGACCCTTAATTTTGTGTAGGTTAGACAGTTCGTTCTGTGTCGTCCTTGATGGGTTGAGCTTTATTATTCGGCCGTGAGCTTTTGAATCCGGCGTTGACTGCCGTGCTCTTTGGGCTTTTCTCTTTATTCCGGCGTTGTTCTTTTCAGCGCCGTGATTTTCTGTTTCCATCTCTTATCTCGGATGTACTTGGGTCGCTGGTGCTACTTCTTGCCAACCAGCTGTCCTCTCCTGCGCAAAAGCGGGTCATGAGGCTTGTTAATGCGGTCATTGTCCTCGGTTTCTCTTGACCGAGGTGTCTGGCGAGCCATTCGTCTCGGACATTGTGCTTAAAAGCTGCTAAGGCTTGGCGTCTGGACAATCGACTATTTGGTTCTTTTGGTAAGGAACCTGTTCTGAATTTCATGCCGACTCTCGGGCTGTTGAGTTATGTGACTTAGGTCATCTCAGATCCGGAGGCGGACATAAGTCCCTTGAAAATTTGCTCTAAACGCTTCCTCGAGCTCTTCCCAACTTCCAACAGTGTTTTTCGGGAGGCTTTTGAGCCAATGACGGGCTGGCCCTTTGAGCTTGAGGGTAGATATTTTATGGCGTGGAGATCGTCTCCTCCGCCATATGTATATGTAGTATATAGTCTTCTATCCGCACTCTGTGGTCTGTTGTTCCATCGTAGGCTTCTATGTTTATGGGTTTAAACCCGCTTGGAATTCATGTTCCAAAGACCTCGTCTGTGAAGCATAGTGGGTGTCTGGCGCCCTGTGCATTTGTATCGCGTTGCTATCGTCGGACACTTGACGTGTTCCTTTGCTTATTGGGGCTTTCCTTTTGGGTCCGTAGATGGACTGGCTGGGCCATTTGACGGTGGGGGCTTTATGGCCTCTTCGTCGATCTGGGAGCAACTTGCGCTTCGGTAGCTCTTCGATTGGTGGTTGTTGCGTGCTTGTCTGCGGTTTTGAGCACTTTGCTCCATCTTATCCGGGCGCGTCTTCCGCTGTGTTGAGCTTCCGTTTTTCCTTCTTGAGCTTCTTGTCAGTAGCGATGAGCTGCGTTTGCAAAGATCTTGTTCGACGGGCTCCTCGAGTTCGTCGTCATTGGGGCTTGTTTCGTCTTCGGAGGGAGGTGCATAGTTGTGATCCTCAACCTTTTCTTCTGCCGCCCTTTCGTGAGGGCTTGCTTCTATATCCTCCTTTGCTGAGTCTTGCTGGAGGGGTTTGTCTTCGACACTCTCCGGGGTGTTATTATCTCCCGTGCCGGATTCTTCATTCTTGTTGTGGCGAGATTTAGAGCGGCGCCGCTGACGCCGGCGTTTGGGTTGCTTCTTTAGAGAATCTTCCTCCGCTGCTTTCTCGCCATCCCCTTCTTTTGGGGTATCCACCATGTAGACGTCGTACGACGAGGTGGCCTTCCAGTGCCCCATGGGCGCTGGGTCCTGTTCGTCTCCGGCATCATCGTCCATAGCGTCGATGTCATCGGAGTCGTAGTCTAGCATGTCGGTTAGATCTTCGACAGTGGCTACAAAGTGGTGGTGGGTGGGCTCTGAATTTCTTCATCGTCCAGTACTCCAACCGCCCCGCCATAGTCCGCCAGATTCTCCGACAATGAGAGATGCTTCAGGAATTGAGGATATCGCCAAAAGGCGAGTGTTGAAAGATGTCCGCGGCGGTGAATTCCATAACCGGCGCCTAACCCGCTTAATTGGCGGGGCGCGGAGGCTCGAGTCCGCGAGGAGTCCGCGTCTCGGGATCACGAAGTTTCGCAAGGGACAATCGGTATTCGCTCCATCGCCAGATGTTGAAGCCCAGGCGGCGTCTATCCACCGACCCTCGTCATGGGCAATCGGCTCCGCAAGTAGCCGGGCGGATTCAAGCGCGCCACCAAAGCACCGTCCGCGGCAGAGCAGATCATGCCCATCGTCGAGGTGCGGCGGCGCTTGGATGTGGCTCGAGTCCGTCAAGATCAAGTCTCCGCGGTCATCGGCCGTGAAGTTTAGGCTTCGAATCGACTCGACGGCCGGGCGTAGCTTCGATCTGCTCCAGATGGCCAAGAGAGTTGGCCCACAGTGCAAAGCCGCCGAATATGAAGATCTGTCCGGGGAGAAAAGTCTCACCCTGGACAGCCTTGAAGGTTGAAGGTGCCATCGAGCCTATCGGTGACGACACAGAGGAACTCTCAATGAAAGCACCAATGTCGGTGTCAAAACCGGCGGATCTCGGGTAGGGGGTCCCGAACTGTGCGTCTAGGCGGATGGTAACAGGAGACGAGGGACACAATGTTTTACCTGTGTTCAGCCCTCTCGATGGAGGTAATACCCACGTCTGCTTGATTAATATTGATGATATGGGTAGTACAAGAGTAGATCTACCACGAGATCAAGGAGGCTAAACCCTAGAAGCTAGCCTATGGTATGATTGTTGAGATGTAATGTTGTGTCCACGGACTAAAGTCCTCCGGTTTATATAGACACCGGAGAGGCTAGGGTTACACAGAGTCGGTTACAATGGTAGGAGATCTACATATCCGTATTGCCAAGCTTGCCTTCCACGCCAAGTAAAGTACCTTCCGGACACGAGCCGGAGTCTTCAATCTTCTATCTTCGTAGTCTGGGAGTCCGGCGGATATCGATAGTCCGGCTATCCGGACACCCCCTAGTCCAGGACTCCCTCAGGGATGTTGAGTATTGCTTCCTTGTCCATAGCATAGAGATGCATGTCAATCACCTGGACGTCCCAGGAAGAGGTGACCGGATTTATGAGTTCTGAAACCATCTGTGGAGGATTGCTCGTCTTCGGGCACACCGGTCGAAGCTTAAGATCTCGTGGTATCCAGTTGTCCGTCCAAATGTTGGTGTCCTCCCCCGAGCCGATGCGCTTTACAAGGCCAAGTTTCAGCGTGTCACGGCCTTCAATCAAGGAGCACCAAACCTGAGATGGGTTCCTTCCCAGCTCGGCATCAAGGATCGACGATGTAGGGTAGTAAACCGCCTTGAGGATTCGCGCACTTAGAGAGTTTGGTTCCTGAAGGAGTCGCCAGGCTTGCCGTGCAAGCAAGGCTAAATTAAAGAGCTCGATGTCACGAAAGCCCATGCCTTCCATGAATTTTGGCCGTGTCATCACTTCCCAGGAGACCCAAGCCGTTTTCCTCTCGCCCTTCTTGGATCCCCACCAAAATTTCCTCAAGATGCCATTTATGTGTTGGCATAGACCGCGTGGAAGCTTGAAGCAGGCCATGGAATATGTTGGGTTTGCTTGCGCCACGGACTTGATGAGCACTTCTTTCCCTCCAACCGAAAGTGTCTTCTCCATCCACCCTTGTACTTGCTTCCATATCCTGTCCTTCAAATATTTAAAGGAGCCCTCCTTTGCTCTTCCCACATCGGCTGGAAGCCCGAGGTACTTCTCGGAGAGCTTCTCATTTTGAACTTGGAGGAGTTGTTTGATTTCTTGCCTCGAGGCCTTGGAGCAGCCCTTGCTGAAGAAAATGGAGGATTTCTCCTTGTTGATGCGCTGCCCTGAAGCTGCACAGTACTTTTGGAGAAGGGTATCCACTCTATTGGCCATCTCCGGGGTGGCATTGAAAAATAGGAGACTATCATCCGCGAAAAGCAAGTGATTTACCTGTGGTGCGCCAGTCGCTACTGTAATGCCATCCACCCTTTCGTCGGCTCTGGTGGATTTCAGGAGACACGAGAGCCCCTCAGCAGCCAAAAGGAATAGGTATGGGGATATGGGGCATCCCTGTCTGAGGCCGCGGGAGGGCCTGAACACCTCTTGTTTGTCTCCGTTGAAGATAACCGAAAAGGACACAGAAGTGACGCATCTCATTACCGTGGTTGTGAAGCGTGGGCTTATACCCAATTTGAGCATTACTCTCTCCAAATAGTGCCACTCAAGCCTGTCGTAGGCCTTCATCATGTCCAGCTTTAATGCACAAAACCTGTTGCCCTTTAGCTTCCTTGTTTTCATATAATGCAAACACTCGTATGCTGATATGAAGTTGTCTGTAATAAGGCGACCCGGAACAAATGCTGACTGTTCTTCGGAGATGACATGGGGGAGGATGATCTTAAGCCGGTTTGCCAGTGCCTTGGATGCAATCTTGTAGATTATGTTGCAAAGGCTTATCGGCCGGAATTGTGCTAAAGTTTTTGGGCTAGCAATCTTGGGAATTAAGACGATGAACGTTTTGTTGATCTCCTCCGGGAATCTTCTCCATTAAGAACTCGAAGCACCATAGCAGTTACCTCGTCACCACACAACTCCCAGTGTCGTTGGAAAAAGTGTGCAGGGAAACCATCAGGCCCTGGAGCCTTGGTCGGGAACATTTGAAACAAAGCAGTTTTTACCTCTGAATTGGTGTACTAGGCATTCAGTGAGCCGTTCATGGAAGCATCCACTCTCGATGGTATATGCGAAAGGACCTCCTCAATGCCCACCGTTGCTTCTGAGGCATATAGATTGCTGTAAAAAGATGTGGCCATATCCGCCATCTCCTGTTCGTTTGAGCAGGTAGAGCCGTCCGGCTTTTGCAGCCCCACAATGCGATTCTTAGCTCTCCTGCGCTCGCCTTTCGGTGAAAAAATTGGGTGTTACTGTCTCCTTCAGCTAGCCACTGGATCCTGGCCCTCTGACGCCACATAATTTCTTCCCTCAAACAAAGTTCAACCATGCATGTTTCCACCTGCTTCTCTTCAGCCGACGGACCCGCTCGGTCGGGTAGTGAACGTAGTTCATCGAGCTTCTTGCGGAGTCGGCGGAGTTCAGCCCGAGCTGCACCAAAAGTGGAGTGTCCCCATCGTTGCAGCCTACCAGCGACCGATGCCAGCTTGTCGGATAGTTCTGTGACGGTATGTGCTCTCTCCATTGATTTCCAGGCCTCGTTGAGCACATCTCCAAAACGGGCATCCCGTTCCCACATACACTCATAGCGGAAGCGTTTCTGTTTTGCACGAACGCATGTATCGTCCAGGGTAGTCTGCAGGAGGATCGGGGAGTGATCCAACTTTGCGGCTGTAAGATGCTCAACTGAGGCGAACGGAAAAAGGCCAGACCAACAAGGAGAAGCCAAAGCTCTATCCAGATGAACACGACAGAAATATCCTCCGGCTACCTTCTTCTCCCATGTCCAGTCCAAACCGCGGTACCCCAAGTCCGCGAGACCGCAGACGTCGACTGCTTCAGCGAAAGCTTCGATCTGGGCGCTGTCACGCTCATTTGGACCATGTTGTTCTTCAGGCCGCAAGATCTCGTTAAAATCACCGATGCACATCCACGGAGTGGGGGACAGATACTAATGTTACACGAAGATGCCCGTTCTGCCTCAGCCTGTTACATGTTTCAGGCTTTGATTCTGACCGGCCCAACAATTTGACATAAAGTCCGCATAAGCCCAGCGAGTGGGCCGACGCACCTCCTCTCTCCTTCGCTCCACGGAGCAGAGTAGATCACGCCGCCGCCGCCGCCGCCGCCGCCGCCATTCTCTCCGTTGCCCCACCGAGCTAGGGTCCCCGACCTCCGGCTCCCCCGCCGGCGCCGCGCCCATGGATCCTCCGTGCAAGCAGGCGGCGGAATCGGGCTCCCGCGTCCCGGACGAGCTGCTGGAGGACATCTTCGCGCGGATGCCGGCCAAGTCGGTGCAGCGCTGCCGCTGCCTCTCCCGCGCCTGGGCTGCCGCGCTCTCCTCCAGCGGCTTCGTCGACCGCCACCTCCGCCTCGCCAACCGCCGGGACGGCTCACGCAGCCTCTTCTTCCTCCCAGACCCCGGCTCGGGCGACGACACCACGGTGCACGCTTGGTCGCCCCGCCGCCCCCTCGTCGCCGTCCTCCGAGACGAGCGCCTCCGCCGCGTTGCCGCCGTCACCCGCCAGTGCCGCGGCCTCGTCGTGCTGGAGGCCAAAGGGGAGAACCTGCCCTTAGCCTGCAGCCCGGGCCGCGGGCACTGCAGCTACACGGTGGACCACTATGTCTACAACCCGTCCACCGGCCAGGTGACGGCGCTCCCGGAGGGCAAGGAGGCGTCCGGTGTCTGGCCGCAGAACCATGCCATCCTCGGCCTCGGCTACGACCCAAGCATCCGGAAGCACAAGGTGGTGCGCCTCTACTGCCGTGGTGAGCTCCCTCCGGCGTGCGAGGTATACGTGCTCGACTCCACAGGGTACTGGCGGCCACCGTCCGGTGCCGACAGGACGATGCCGCCGGCCTGGGCAACCAATTACTGCACCGACCAGAGCGTCTTTGCGCAGGGCCACGTGTACTGGGCCGCCCAGCCGCACAAGAATTACACCGGCGAAAGGGTCGTCATGTCATTCTCGATGGCCGATGAGGTGTTCGGGATTTTGCCGCCACCAGACATGGACACGACGCACTGGCGGATAACAGAGCTCGGCGGGCGCCTCTGCCTCTTCAAAGACATCTCCGCTGTGTGCTCATATGACATCTGGATTCTGCGAGACCCCCTGACGGGCGCTTGGGACCTACATTGCCGCATCAACCTGGACGTGGCGTCTCCAGCAGCAACACAACTGAGATGCTCCACGAGCGTCATCCCGCTCGACATCGTTGATGATGGCAACCGCGTGCTGCTCAGGCCAGAGCCTTGCAATATCCGGAGGGAAAATTTGGGTGCCCATCAACTTGTTGTGTACGACCCTGCAAACGGAGATGTCGAGGACCTTCTCGCTGAGGGCAGCATGATTACTCATCACACCATGACGCAGAGACCCGCAGCACCGTATGAGGAAAGCATCGAGTCTACCGGGCGGCCGCATGAGGACATCATCTTCTCGTCCACCTCCTCACAGGTCCTGGCGCAGGTGCTGCGTCGGCTACCAGCCCGCACCCTTGGGCGGCTCAAGTGCGTATGTCGGACCTGGCGTGCCATCATTGAGTCTGGCCGCTTCATCAGGCTGCACTACGAGCACACGGGCAGGAGCTCCCTTGCCCGTGTTGTCCTCTCCTCCATGCCTTATGACTGGCAGTTCGCCTCACTGGATTCTTGCCTGAACGACCTGAAATTGGCATGCCAAATGCAGCAGCTACATCGCAGGGTGGTGAGCTCGAAGCCCTGCCATGGCCTCCTCCTCATAGCCCACAACAACTATGGTGTTCACGTGTGCAACCCTGTCACTGGAGCACATGTTTTCCATTGCAGTTTGCCTTTTCAGCAGCCATCAGACGCTGCTGCTGGTCACCCCGGTTGCGCTGGCTTGGGGTACGACCTATTGAGGAAGGAGCATATCATCGTGGTTCTTGCCTATAAATCGCGCAACTTTTACACTGGGATCTACAGCATGGAGTGCAGCATCCGGAGGCTAACGGATTGCATGACGAAGAAGGTGGCTCCTTCGCCACCGATCCCGGTGACCGTCGATGTGCCACCGGTCTATGCAGGGGGCAAGATGTACTGGATGGGGGAGTCACGATTCAGTGCGGGCTGCTCATCAATTCTTGTGTTTGACATCTGCAACGAGTCTTTCCATGTCCTACCAGCACCACTCACCATGGGCGACAGTGGTAGGATGCTCGTGGCAGAGCTCACCGGGCAGGTTCGTGTCGTGCACATTTGCCCAAATACAGAGACGATGACCATATGGCACAAGCAGGAGCCAGGTACACTTAATGATAGCCAAGGATGGACAAGAGAGCACTGGATACAGCTCGGGCAGTGGCCAGACTTCTCACTGAGAACAGTAGCGAGGCTCGTGATTCCGTTGGCTGTTGACGATGCCGGACGGATCTTACTCGACACTGGAAGAGCGCTGGGGTACTATGACCCAAGAAACCAGACATTGGAGACCGTATACCCGACTACTAGCAGCAGTCTGCAGCTTAACTACCGCCCAGGCTTCTTCTTGGCGGTGTTGTGCGAGGACAGCTTAGTTCGTCCATATGGTCGGCAACGTCAGTACTTTTGAAGTTAAACGAAGGAAGAAGAAAGATGGTGATGTATGATTGACGTGCTCCAGGGGAGTCCCGCAGAATGTCACACTAGTCCATCAGTATTTATTTTGCAGTGTCTTCCATCAGTCAAATCAAGGTTTTGAAGGCCTATCCAGTCCAGTCCAAGTGCGATTCCCTGGGAATTTTTTTCGGAAGCGTCCCCCAAATAGTTTTACCTCGTGCATGGTTTGGAGAACCACACTGCCTACTGCATCTAAAATCTGAAAGTATGTTATGTGTCCGTAGTTTGCATCATCTTTTGTCGCACTTCACTCTAGTTATTGATTCAAATCCGTGTCATACAGGACCGGTAGACCTGTCATATTCGATCCAGTTTCTTTAGCGTTATGCAACTTAAAACTCACATTTATTTAACTAGGAACAAACTGGAACGTTACCATGTTGTTATCACTACCTATGAAGGCTTTTTCTGGGGTGTAAAGTTCAGATTCATGGGCTATTTTGGTGTCTCTGCTCATCACTAAATCTACAATTTGGTAGCTTTGCTCATAAGCGCCTCAGTTTTCGTATTACAGATTAATAGCATTGCTTTGCTGCAGAAATAGACAGCACTCCATAATTGCCGAAATTTCTTATGTTGATCAAATGGTAGGCATCTATCAGGGAGACAGAGTTATTCGTAAGTTCTTTGAGTGCGCTTTTGAGCTGATATCAGCGGGTTTGCATGACTAGGAAGGATGATGCTGTGTTTTTTTTCTTGCAATTGAGTCAGCTATGCAGGTAAGATATCCATTAACTGTTAAAGCCAGTATTTCTCCCTTGAGCAGTATATTAATTTTCCTTCTGCTATTCTCCCATTTTCAAAGGAAAAAATCCACAGCATTTCCCCCCTCCAAGATTTCTTTGCCTCTGCAATTTGGGTTTCTCTTTGGACGTTAGAGAAACATATTTGTTAATTAATTTGGGTATTTTTTTCCTAGAAAACCTGAAGTTTGATTATTGTATGCTTGTTAGAAATAACAAATTCAGACTTTGTGAATTTTTTGGTCTATCGTTCAACAGCGAGTAAATGTGTTTTCGCTTTGTTTCGTGGGTTTTTTTCTAGGTACATTTACACCGTTTTTGGCCTATTTGTAGTTAGATTTCTCACTTGTATATTGTTTCAACAGGATTTCATTGTGCATTTGAGCGACTGTTTTTCTCGACGTCCTATCTGTTGTTGGGTCGCCTTACATGCATGGATTAGCTTCGCATGCTATATTTCTTGGGCAGCATTTTGCTTGTAGCCCTGCAATTGTTCCGATCTAGTACTAGTTTTCGTGGATATTGATTTCCTTTTGAGATCATAATTTTATGAACATATGCCATCGATTCCTCTTTTTCTGCAAGGGGGTACCATAAAATAAAATAGATAAGCACACATTGTCGGACCAACAGTTTGACTCTTAGGACCAAGATTTTCCATTTTTGTCAACATAAGAGTTCATGAAAGGAGCCATAATGAACATGCGGATGAAACTGAATTGTGAACTTCCAACTGTCTCTGATAAATTTCTGGATGGTCGAAATTAAAAATGAGTTCTTATGCAAATTTTGTTCATCGGCGGTAGTGTTGTTTACCTTATTGTAACTGAAAGGAAGACGGTCTCCTCATGTTCAAACTGCAAAAGCATATAAATTGAGCTCAGTTGCTATTGACCTGTTCAAAAAAAAAAAGTTGCTATTGACAACCTTGTGTTCGTGGATGGTGAATTGTGAAGTGAAAGTAGTACTCCCACTTTAAACAAATACTTCTTCCGTCTTGAATTACTTATTTTAGATTTATCTAGATACAGGTATATCTAGACGTTTTCGTGTTCCATATCTAAAAGAATATCTAAGACGAGTATTTGGCACGGGGTAATACAAAGTAGTGAGTTAAAATGTCTTATATTTGTTTACGGTACATTTCAATAATCAAAGGATAGCTAGCTAGCTGCTTAGACATGAATTATGAAGTGAAACTACAGTACATTTCAATATGCAAATATTGTACTTATCGGTTATAAGCTTGGCTATAGATGATGTGGCAAGATCATATAGCCAGCAGCTGAATATACTACTAACCATGCTCTTAGAGAGGCGGATCTGTTCGATTTGTTTATACGGGCCAACTAGGTAATTGTGTGGTGCACATTTTCATGTTAAACACTCGTAAGCTAATAAATATCCATTCGAGCCAGCTAGGGAACTGGGTGATGCACATTCTCAAGCAAATAGTATACGCCATATCAATATATTGGTACGAGTCAGTTAGAACCGTACGGTACACATTCTCAATTCTAAGCTTCAGGGTGCAAGCTAAACCAATATATCCGTAAGACCCAGGGAACCACTCAATGCACATTCTCAAGCCAAATATCACACACCAAACCAATATATTGAGCGAGCTAGAGAACCACGTGGTGCACATTCTCAAGCCAAAGAGTTAACACAAAATCAATATATTCATACAAGCCAGATAGGAAACCGCATAGTCTACATTCTTAAGCCGAATAGTACTCGCCAAACCAATATATTCGTAAGAGACAGCTAGGAAACCGCGTGGTGCACATTCTCAAGCCAAATAGTACACGTCAGACAATGTTGTATTCGTATGGGTCAGCTAGGGAACGACATGGTTCACATGGTCTAGCCAAATCTATAGAGATACTAAGCTTCCATGATTTGAAGCGTTGTGGTGCTTCAGGGGTTGTGGGGTTGGTGAGGGCCCCACTTGTAAGATTGTGTGTTGTTTAATTTATTTGTCTTTTCCTTTTATATTTTATTTTCCACATTTTAATCATGTTCTTAGTAAAATTTGTAAACATTAAAAAACAAAACATTTCTTAGATTCATTAATATTCATTACATTCGCGGATATCTTCGAAGTTCGCGATCATTTTTAAAGTTTGTGAACACTTTTAAAATACGAAAACTTGTTTAATTTGTGATTTTTAAAAAAAATCCATGAATATGTTTTAAAATTTGTGATTGTTTTCTAAAATTCATGGTTTTAAAATCCGTGATATATTCCTTGAACATATTTTAATTAAGCTAACTTTTTCAAATGAAAATGATCATTGTTTTTTCTCTTAGCAAGCATTAGGCGAGCGAAAATAACTAAGTGAGCAATAGGAGCAGGGAGCCAGGCCGAGTGGACATGAGCCTCGTGGGCTGGCATATGTGAGTGCTATAGTAACAGTTTCACGGTTTTAGCATGGAATAGGAGCTCTCAAGAGGTTCAGACGACCACTACAGACTAACACCAAGGCCAAAACGTGTAAATACACCACAACCACGCACCAAACAATTTCATTCTCCTCTAGGAACAAATACAGTCTCCAACAGCAATCTGACACGATATATGAACGAAAAAACACCGTCTAAACATAACTAAAACACAAGTCAACACAGATAAAATCTAAAGAAAACAACCAATCACAATAATTGACTAGATATAAAAAAGTTAATCCCAAAGTGAAGAACAGCGCGGCAAAGCGCGGCCTCTAGTATGGTACTACACGCCAAATGAATATATTCATATGAGCCAGCTAGGAACCGTGTTATGCATATTCTCAAGCCAATTAGTACACGCCAAACGAATCTGGCACCAGTCTTGGGGAATTTATAGCTTTGTGTCAGTGTTCTGCAGCCATATCCAAAATGTGTGATTCCTCAACGAAAAAGCATTAAGTATTTTTTAGAAAAAAACTGCCTTTAACGTAGGTTTTCTCTGAGATTGTTTTGCATACTTGTTGGGAATTAGTATCATATTTATGCAGAGTTGATGTTGTTTTCTTTCTTCCGAATTACTAGTACTTTTGCATGAGCATTTTGCCCAGTTCGCTGTATTTGTATCAGATATTTATGCATTCTAACTATTTGGTTACTTGCTTCTGTACATGTATTGTGCAGAAAAAAGAACAGGCCATACTGGCCATGTGGAATGGCATCAGGCTCATTCAAAAATAGCACTGGGATTTTGACGTTATGAAAGCCGGCAACAGGCCACATTGCACTTCTATTTTCAGCTTTCAGCTTCGACCAACACTCATTTTGTGTCACTTTTGCCGATGGCCTCAGCCTCTCTAAAAAAAACACCCACATCATTATTGTTTTAGGGCTATCCACAAGAGTTCAGTAGAAACAAACAAACAAACAAACAACAAATGATACCCGTCAAAACTTAGTTAACAAACTGTCGAGATATCAAACTTGCTTTAGAAACAACATTACATAATACTTCCTCCGTTCCTAAATATTTGTCTTTCTAGAGATTTGAACAAGTGACTACATACAAAGCAAAATGAATGAATCTACACTCTAAAACATGTCTATATACATCCGTATGTG
The DNA here is from genome assembly GCA_021437245.1 of Aegilops speltoides. Taxonomy (NCBI): domain Eukaryota; kingdom Viridiplantae; phylum Streptophyta; class Magnoliopsida; order Poales; family Poaceae; genus Aegilops; species Aegilops speltoides. The sequence continues at coordinate 47,544,230 of CM038147.1, read as the reverse complement.
GTAGTCCATTTGAAATCTCTAGAAAGACAAATATTTAGGAACGGAGGGAATATAAAAAATTCCAATCAAGTTTACATACTTGAGATCTTCAATGTCATGACAAATGCCAGCATGAAAGGAGCTTACATAATTTTCAAAACTTTTCGGTATAAGAAACAATCTTTCTGGATCCAGCTTCTAACAGATAGCCCACAGCTTACCAAGCAGTCGCAAGAGAATCATCTTCGATTTCGCTGCTCATTCAAGGTCGCAATAAGACCTCTTCTCCTTTGACTGAAACACTGAAACTGGATTTGTTCTTTTTCTAATTTTTGTTGTCCGCTTGTCTTGTATCACTTGTACCACCAACTAATTTGGATTACACAGGCTGATGATGCCTGGACGGCAGCAGCATTGTATTCTACGCAACTTCATTGCACGGCCTGCAGGCTGATGTTATCATTAATCACTAATCAAGTAGGCAGTCAAACTATAAGCCAGAAAAGTTTCCAACATGATGCTGATAATAAGGAGCTGCTACAGAGGTTGGGCTGAATAACCTTTTAGTTAGCCATGTTCATCGTCTTACTGCTCATTCTCGGCTTCGAGCCATTCATCGCCGCCGGTGATCCATTGGATCAGATCTGCTACACCAGCATCCCCTATAATGGCACCTACCAAGCTAACCTTGAGCTCCTATCTACTGTGCTATCTAGGAATACCTCATCCACAAGAACCAACCAGCCCAAGGGCTTCGTCGGAACTGACCAAGACCGCATTTATGGCGTCGCACAGTGCCCCGGCGACACCATCGCATCTGCCTGCTCCAGCTGCATCACCACCGCGTTCCATGATGCTTGGCGGCTCTGCGGATCGCAAATGGACATGCATGTCTTGTATGGGGACTGCATCGTCCACGTCTCCACCGAGGACCTTATCTACAACACCAATCTTGTGCTAAATAGGTTGCTGATCTTTACGAATTCCGGCAATCAGCTCGCAGGGTTTGCCAACTTCACCAACGCCAGCATTGATGGCAACATCAAGGTGCTTCTCCAAGAGACAGCCAAACAGGCTGCCTACAACTCTACAATGATGTACGCCACCGGCCGCCTGGATGTCTCCCGCGGACTCCCGCTGCTCTACTCTATGGTGCAGTGCAACCTGGACCTACAATCAATTGACTGCTGGAATTGCCTCGAAAATATCAGGGGAGTGGCAAAGAGTTTCTTCAAAGAGCAACATGGTGAATGGATTGCTGGTGTGTGGTGCAATTTCAGGTACGACACGTATCGCTTCTACAATGGCCAGCCCATGAAGCAGATCGACTGGTCGGAGGATTTGGATCCAATAACAAACATGGCGGCGCCAGGGCCGGTTGGTGTTCCCAGGAAGAAAGATAAGAGTAAGACAATCTGTTATTTCTTTCCCCAAAACTAGGCCGTCTTCCTTTTTCCTTGTTCTAAAGAGCATTTTCACCATCTCTTTATATCTGTTTGTATTCATATTATTCCTATCACATCTTTACTACACTAAAATTGACTATAGTGCAGCATCCTTGTAGTGCCAACTGCCAAGTGAACTTCCTAATGGTGCCCATCAGACTCAAGCATCAAGTTAAATGAATTTTTGGAACTTATATGTTATCTTAGTTGTCAAAGCTTTCACAGTGCCTGAACGACTTGGGAGTTCTACAACTCTTGCTGGCATAAAAGAAAGGACCAGTTGATGAGTAGGTTAGTGTAGGAAGAGTGAGCACCTTCCAGTATAGATCCAATGATCACAAATCATTTTTGATCATTTTGGAAGACATAAGTAATTCATATGGGTGACTGCTACACAAAAATCAATGCTTCAATTCATCAACCTTGCATGTGATGCAACCTTAGATTATACTATATGCTGAAATATTCCTTAAAACATAAAGAAAAAATCCACTTTTCAACCCTAAGCTATTACAAAACTTCACATTTTAGCGTTTAACATCGGAACCAGCTGTTTCAAAACATAAACACCAAATAATATTGTGTAATTATACCCATTGAATTGTCTATTAAACTAACCGCCTATGTTTGTGTGAAATCTTTCATTTAGGGTATATGATAAAGGTTTTGATCATTACCGCTGTTGTGGTTCTATTAGCGTCATTTTTCTGCTTCATCGCTTGGTTGGGACTGGTCAAAAGGCATGCAAAAGGTAAGTTACGAAAATGCTACTGTACTGAAAATCTCTTGGGTTGTTTAAATTCATATATATATTGCATCAGCATTAACTGAAAGGATTACATGATCTCTGATTTTTCAATTTAGATAAAGTGAGCTCACAGGAAGATGATGAACTAGTCTGGGGAATAGGGAGGAGTTCAGAGTTCAAGCATTTTGACTTTTCAGAAGTATCAGATGCTACAAGTAACTTCTCAGATGTAAACAAATTAGGGCAAGGTGGCTTCGGCCCAGTATACAAGGTAAAGAACATATATATGCATGTATACAAAGAGAACAAAATGTGACCCAGTTTGCATCAATAGCTAAATTTGTACAGCATTGTAGATTTTATAAATGTAGATAAATTGTACTTGGAAGAATGGGGGATCAGACCATAAGTAAAAACACCTTTTATTTCGCATGATGATATCACTAATCAAGCTCTTCTAAACCTCCACAGGGCCAGTTTCCGAAAGGTTTGGAGGTAGCAATTAAGAGACTTGCGTCACACTCTGGGCAAGGTTTCACGGAGTTCAAAAATGAAGTCCAACTCATAGCCAAGCTCCAGCACACGAATTTGGTTAGGCTCTTGGGATGTTGCTTGCAAGGAGAGGAGAAAATATTGATCTATGAATATTTGCCAAATAAAAGCTTGGACTCCTTTATCTTCGGTATTACCTCTCATAATATCCTGTTAGGAATTATACATGGGTTAATTGTGGCTGCTAAAGCTACCCCCACCGCCACCTCTCTCTTCCCTCCTCCCCATCTAATGTGCATATATTTGTTAATTTATGTGCAGATGAAACTAAAAGAGCTTTATTGAACTGGAATAAAAGAAAAGTGATTATCGAAGGGATAGCGCAAGGGCTTCTATATTTGCATAAACACTCTCGGTTACGTGTCATACATAGAGATCTTAAAGCAAGCAACATTCTGCTGGACAGTGAAATGAATCCAAAAATATCAGATTTTGGGCTTGCAAAACTATTCAGTTCAAATGACACTGAAGGGAACACAAAAAGGATTGCTGGAACATAGTAAGCTCTTCACTGAAGTCCATCCTACTACAAGTCAACCACATGCCAGATTAATTTTATTTTTTCCCCTACATTTTCAGTGGGTATATGGCTCCCGAGTATGCTTCAGAGGGTCTCTTCTCGATCAAATCTGACATATTCAGCTTTGGTGTGCTAATTCTTGAGATCATCCATGGAAAAAGGAACTCATGTTTCCATCAATTTGGGGACTTCTTCAACCTTCTTGGATATGTAAGTATTTTCTCTACCCAATGTGTAAAATTACTTTTGTTCATCTAATGTGCTTTGTGTAATATGTGTGTAAACTCTTGCTAGGCATGGAAGTTGTGGAAAGAGGAAAGATGGCTTGAGCTTGTCGATGAATCAATAGTTTCAGAGTCTGACAAATTAGAGACGGTGAGGTGCATCAACATCACGTTGTTATGCGTGCAAGAGAACGCAGCCGATAGACCCACCACAACGAGTGTGGCTGCAATGCTAAGCAGCGAGACTATGACCCTGCCTGAACCTAAGCATCCAGCGTATTTCCACATAAGGGTAACGGAGGAAGAGCCACCTAGTGATAATGATGTGACGATGTCTGCTCTACAGGGCAGATAGTTTCTTGTCATTCGTATGATGTGGTTGTGCAACGTTGCTATGCTGAGGGGGCTCCTTTTGTTTTAACACTGTAAAGTTCTGACAGAAACACTCACATACCTTTGGTTAAGCGTGGCATGAAAGGAAGACGGTCTCATTATGTCCAAACAGCAAAATATGTCTAATCAGTGTTTGTAATGTTGAATCATACGCGGACGCCTCGGTTGCCAATTAGTAGTCGACTTCCTGTTCGTGAACGATGAATTGTGAAGTACGGTACTTCTTATTTCTTTTTTTTTTGTGTGTAGAAATGATAATGCTTGCCTACAGATAAAGGGGTGATGCTCCTTACCTCCACCGCATGGGCCTCCTAAGGCAGTCGCCGATCACCACCAGATCCGTAGCAGGAAAGCCGCAGAAGGTTGCTGTGGATGCACTGCACTGGCCGCAGCGCTCGCTCCCGCAAATGCAGCATCCAAGTACCCCCGCACTCACAGAAACCTGCAATCATTGCATTGTGCACCACTCTATCAGCCTGAATACCCCTTCCCTTCAGGCTTCAGCCAACCCTAAACAATGCCCTAACCAAGGTCGCATAAATGGCGGGATCCGGCTGCCCAAGATCCATGCTCGCCGCCATCTCCTCTTTGAGACCCACTGCCTTGTCAACATCCCACCGCCTGTGGCAGAGCGCCTTCATCAAACTTGGCATACACATGAGCTTTTGGCCTCACACTGTACTGTTTAGCCATGGCGTCGACCTGGCGTCAAATGCCTCCTCGAGCCGACCAAAATCGCAGAATGCGGCGACGAGGGTGCCAAGCGTGACAACGGTCGGGGCGATCCATCGCTGTAGCATTTCGTCGAACAGGAGGTGGGCGTGCTCGATGAAGCCGGACACTGCCACCGCGTGCATGAGGATGTTATCGGTGCACGCATCCGGAGGGATGGCGGTGTCCCTGAGAACGGAGAGGAGTTTAGTGAGGGGCGTGTGGCAGACGGCGAGGGTGTGCAGGAGAGTGTTGAGGGCGCGAGTGGTGCGAGGAGCGGGGAAGGCGGGGCGGGCAAAGGCGCAGCGGGCGGCGGCGGGGAGGCGGGCGCGGCCGTAAGCGGATATGACGCAGCGGAGCGGGGGCTCGCGAGGCTGGAGGGAGGAGGCGCGGAGGCTGGAGTGGAGGGACTCCATGGCCGGCAAGAGGCGCGCGGCGGCGAGTTCGAACAAGATTTCATTGTGCATTTGGGTAGAAGTAGTCTTCAAAAACATAGAGCTTTTCTGCTTTTGCATTGTGCTCTGCAGCCATATCACAAAATGTGAATGGTTCCTCCAAAGGAAAGAAAACAAACTGTGAGCACACAAAACAAAAAACGGCTCTTCTCATAGGTTTTTATGTGGTTGTTTTGCAGACTTGTTGAGAATTAGTTTCAGATATTTATGCATAGTTAATGTTCTTTTTATTTGGCAACCTGCTTCTGTACATATCCTGTGCAGAAAAAAAAAAGTAAGAACAGTCCATACTGGCCAGTGTAGAAGGACATCAGGCCAATGAGAAATAAGAAAAAGCACCCATGGCATTTTTGTTTCAGGTCATTCACAAATTGCAGTAGGAACACGCGAGTATCAAAAAGATACCCGTCGAAAAACCTAGTTAACAAAGTCTTGGGACATCGAGCTTTGTTTGCAAACTCCACTACATGATACAAAAAATTCAACCAAGTTCACATGCTTGAGAAATCTTCAATGTCTTGACAAATGCCGGCTTCCCATGAGCTTACATAGTTTAAAAAAAAATCAGTATAAGAATTGTTTCTGGTCAAGCTTCTAATAAGTTCTAACAGATAGCCCATAGCTTCACCGAAATGTTGTAAGAGAACCCACCTTCGACTTTGATGCTCGTTCAAGGCCACACTAAGAAGACCTCTTCTTCTCCTTTGACTGCACCACTGAACCTGGATTTGTTCATTTTCTACATTTTGTTCTCTCCCCTGTCTTGCAAGTGGCATCACTTGTACTACAACCAATTTGATTACACAGGATGGGTGGTGCCGGGACGGCTGCAGTATTGTATTCCATGTAATCTGATTGCACGGCCTGCAAGCTGATATCATCAATTAATCACTAATTTAGTAAGCAGTCAAACCATAAGCCGGACAAGTTTTCCAAATGATGTTGATAACAAGGGACCTGTAGTAGAGGCAGGGCTCAGTTAGCTTTGGTTAGCCACAGCCATGATCATCATCTTGCTCCTCATTCTCGGCTTTCAGCCATTCGTCGCAACCGGCGATCCACTGGCGCAGCTTTGCAACGGTGCCTACTCCAGCATGAATGGCAGCACCTACCAAGCTAACCTTGAGCTCCTATCCACCATGCTATCCAAGAGTGCCTCATCCAAACAAACCCTCCTGGCCAAGGGTTTTGTCGGAGCCAACAAAGATCGCACATATGGAGTCGCGCTGTGCCGTGGTGGCGGCATGGCCCCTGCCTGCACCAGATGCATCACCACAGCATTCCGCGATGATCGGTGGTCGTGCATAGCCTACGAAGAAATGCATGTCCTGTATGAGGACTGCATTGTCCACATCTCCCCCAAGGACCTTATCTATGACTCAACTGCTGTGCTAAATGGGTTGCTAATATTTTCGAACACCAGAAAAACAATGGATCCCGGCATTCCCATTGAGGTGAGTTCCAAGTACACCAATGTCAACATTGATGGCAACATCAAGCTGCTGCTTCAAGAGACAGCCAAACAAGCAGCCTACAACTCGACGACGAGGTATGCCACTGGCCGCATGTACTATGTCAACGGCACGGCCTCTCTGCTCTCCTCTCTGGCGCAGTGCAACCAGGACCTGTCACCGAATGACTGCTGGGATTGCCTCGACAATATCAGGAGTGCGGTGCAGAGTTTCTTCTACCGGCAACGTGGTGAATGGATTGCTGGTATGTGGTGCAATTTCAGGTATGACCCGTATCAGTTCTACAAGGGCAAGCCAATGAAGCAGATCGCCTGGTCAGATTCTGTAGATCCGACAACAAACATAATGGCACCCATGCAAGCGCCAGGGCCAGTTGGTGTTCCGAGGCAGAAAGACGAGAATAAGCCAGTTCTGCCCAGCCGGAAACACAAGAGTAAGCGAGGGAATAGGTCCCCCAAAAAAAAAATGTCATCTTCCTTTTTTGTTGTTCTAAATAGCATTTGCACTATCTCTACCTATATATCTATTTTCACTGCTTATTACATTATTCCTGTCACATCTTTATGACAATAAGATTGACTATAGTGCAGCATCCTTACAGTGATAGCACCTTTCAAATGTTACCCATCAGATTCAATCATCAAATTAAATGAAAACTTAGTGGGACTATGTTTCTAATGGTATAGAGTAGATATAAGGTAGAATTGGTTGTAATAATTTCACAAGAAACAAAATTCTATTCGAAATAATGAGATCCATATATACTATCAAAGCATCAACCATGATTTCTATTCCATCCATTTGGCAAAGACATACAAGATCATAGTTGCCAAGACTTTCACAAAGTCTGAGCGACATGGGATTCTACAACTCTTGCTGGAATAAAGGAAAGGTCCAGCTGACGAATAGGTTGGTCTAGGAAGAGTGAGCGGATTGTACAAGTTTGAGTTCCGCGTACCTCACCTTCAGATATATAGATCTAATGGCCATAAATTAGCTTCAATGACTTTGAAGGACATAATCAATTCATCTGGCTGACTGCTAGGCATTGATCAATATTTCAATTTAGCAAATTTACGTTTGATGCAACCTTAGACTGTATTACATGTCAGAATATTCCTCAAAATATAATGAGATAAGTCTGTTTTCAACCCACTTATCAACCTTGAGCTTCGAAACGGTTTCAACCATGAGCTCCAAAACCATTTGTTTTCAACCTTGAACTGTTGGATCCATTTACTACTGTGTAATTAAATGTGTATAATTGTCTAATGAACTAACCACCTATCTTTGTGTGAAATCATCCATTTTATTAGGTCATGTAATAAAGGTTTTGATCATTTCCTCTACTGTGCTTCCACTAGCATCATTTCTCTGCTTCATGATTTGGTTCGGATTGATCAAAAGGCATGCAACAGGTTAGTTACAGAAGCTACTCTACTCACACATCTCTCAGGCCATTTGGATTCATAGATACTTTGAATCAGCACTACCCGAAAGGAGTATATAAACTCTGATTTCTGAATTTAGGTAAAGTGAGCTCACAGGAAGATGAAGAACTAGTCTGGGGAATAGGAAGGAGTTCAGAGTTCACGTTTTTTGACTTTTCACAAATATCAGATGCAACAAGTAACTTCTCAGATAAATATAAATTGGGACAAGGTGGCTTTGGGCCAGTATACAAGGTAAGAACACATTTATGCATGTAGACAAAGAGAAGAAGAAACCTAGCTCGCATCAATAGCTAAAATTGTACGACACAGTTGATTAACCTGTGCGGGTTGGGGGGGGGGGGTCCTAGGATTTTATTTCGTAAGATGATATCACTGATCGAACTCCTTTAAACCTCCGCAGGGTCAGCTACCAAAGGGATTGGAGGTAGCAATTAAGAGACTAGCTTCACAGTCAGGGCAAGGGTTCACCGAGTTTAAAAATGAAGTCCAACTCATAGCTAAACTCCAGCACACAAATTTGGTTAGGCTCTTGGGATGTTGCTCTCAAGGAGAGGAGAAAATATTGATATATGAATATTTGCCAAATAAAAGCTTGGACTTCTTTATCTTTGGTAATACTTCTTCTAGTTTCCTGTTACAAACCATGGGTTAACTCTGTCTGCTAAAATCATCCACCCCCTCCCCCTCTAATATACATATATCATTAACTGATGTGCAGATGAAACTAAAAGGGCTTTATTGAAATGGACTAAAAGAAAAGCGATTATCGAAGGGATAGCACAAGGACTTCTATATTTGCATAAGCACTCTCGGTTACGTGTCATACATAGGGATCTTAAAGCTAGCAACATTCTTTTGGACAGTGAAATGAATCCTAAAATATCAGATTTTGGGCTTGCAAAAATATTCAGCTCAAATGATACTGAAGGGAACACAAAAAGGATTGCTGGGACATAGTAAGCTCTTCTTACAAATTAGCGCATCCTGCACAAGTCAGCAAGATACAAAAAAATGAAATAGAAGTTTATTTTTACCCTATATTTTCAGTGGGTATATGGCTCCGGAGTATGCTTCAGAGGGTCTCTTCTCAATCAAATCTGATGTATTCAGCTTTGGTGTGCTGATTCTCGAGATCATCAATGGAAAAAGAAACTCATGTTTCCATCAAAATGGGGACTTCTTCAATCTTCTTGGATATGTAAGTATTTTTTGTATCCAATTTCTAAAATTATTTGATTATCTAAAAACCTTATTTAATATGTCTGTAAACTCTTGCTAGGCATGGAAGTTGTGGAAAGAGGAAAGATGGCTGGAGTTCGTCGATGAATCAATAGTTTCAGAGTCTGACGTGTTAGAGACAATGAGGTGCATCAACATCGCATTGTTGTGTGTGCAAGAGAATGCAGCTGATAGACCCACAACAGCAAGTGTGGTTGCGATGCTAAGCAGCGAAACTATGACCCTGCCTGAACCTAAGCATCCAGCGTATTTCCACATAAGGGTAACAGAGGAAGAGCCACCTAGTGCCAATGATGTCACAGTGTCTGCTCTGCAGGGCAGATAGTATCATCCTGTATGATGTGTTCTTTTGTGCTGCTGCTTTACTGAGGGGGCTCCCTCTGCTTTAACACTAAAGTTCTGACAGAAACACACACAAACCTTTGGATTCTGGTTAAACATGGCATGAATGGAAGACAATCTACTCATGTTCAAACAGTAAAAGATGACTAATCGGTGTTTATATTGTAATGTTGAAGCATCAGCAAACACCTCAGCTGCTGATGACGAACTGTAAGGTAGAGTACATTTCAGGTTGGCGTTTCCCTTTGTGTACAAATAAAAGCGTGGTAGGCTGAGATTAAGAATATTCATCCAACCACATGTACAAGCCTTCGTAAGCACTGAATCGATTCAATGAAATGGTTCCACTCCCCCCAACCAATTTTTTTTTCTCAAAGCTGACATCGTTTGATGGATCTATTCGTTTGATGCTATTTGGCATATCCTGCTTGATGTGTTTTTTGTGCCACTGATTTGTTTAGTGTCTTAGGGGGCACCTTTTGTTCACACACACACACACACACACACACACACACACACACACACACACACACACACACTGACACACATACCTTTGGTTAAACATGGCGAGAAAGGAAGACAATCTATCTACTCATCTTCAAACAGCAAAAGGAGATGGCTAATTAATTTGCATATCATGATGCTGATTGCTGAATCATACGCGGTCACCTCGGTTGCTAATTGCTGAGTTGTGCAATTGCTACTGATACCTTTGTGCAGTACATTTCAGGTTGGAGTGTCTCTTTGTGCAGGAATGGTAATGCCTACCTACAAACAAACCTAAGATGACAGGTAACACTAGTATACATCCATTTCTACGACAAGTAATTCCGAACCGAGGGAGTATTAGCCCAGGCATAGAAGCTTTTGCACTGAAATCCTAAGCATAAACATCCCCGGTGTTGCGGAATGGCTAGCTTTACTGAATCGACTCAACTCGGCGGTTCCATTCCCCCAACAAAAATCCCCAAAGCTAACCTCACGGGGTGGATGGAAATCGCGGGCTACCTGTCATCTTCGGGAGAGGAGGCAGGAAAGACGCCGCCTCGACCCACCCTCGCCGTCGCCGCCGACGCCGGCCACCTCCGGATCCATCGGGGGAGAGCCGCCGGAGGTTGCTGCGAAAGATGCAGAGCCGCCGATGACGGCACGGGCATTCCTATTCCGCGCGAAGGTCGCTGGTTAGCGACGTGGCACGTACCCCCAGCACCCGCTACGTACAGATTTTGGGCCGGCACAAACTAGCTCCAGACCGTTTTCTGTTTCCTTTTTTTGTTTCTCCTTATGGTTTTTCCTTTCTTTTATCATGTTCGTCATTTCCTTTCTTTTTTAATTTTTATAAATTTTATTTCTAAATGTTATTCTTTTATTTTTCATTTTATTTATTACTTTCATTTTTCATTTTGTTTTTTCACTATAAACATCTTTTTAAATTCATGAGCATTTATTGAAATCATGAACGTTTATCTGACAGCCCCCCCTCCCCCCGCCGCCGCAAAAAATGAACATTTATCAGTTACGTATTTTCATGAAATTGTGAACATTTTCTAAATCTGCAAACATTTTTTTGGGAATTCACAAACAATTTTTGAATTCACGAAGTTTTTAAATTTGTGAAACTTTTTATGTTGTGTTTTTATGAAACTGTAAATGTTTTTAAATCCGGGAACATGATTACATATTCGTGAACAAATTTTAAATTCTTGCAAAATTGTGAACAATTTTGAATTGATCATCATTTTTGCAATTTGGGAACAATTTTTGAAATTCATGAACATTTTTTATTTGAAGGACATTTTTCTTGAAATGTATGAAGATATTTAGAAATTAATTAACGTTTTTCGAGTCAGCAAACATTTTTTGAGTCGATGAAATTTTTGTAATTCACAACAATTTTAAAATTTCTGCTATTTTTTAGCAATTTTGAGACTATTAACTATTTTTGATTTGAATCAGTGGACGTTTTTTGCATAGACGGACTTTTTTTTTAATCAAAGTATATTTTTGAAATTGATGAACATTTTTTGCATAGACGGTTTTTGTGCAGTTTTAGGTTGGAGTGTCTCTTTGTGCAGGAATGGTAATGCCTACCTACAAACAAACCAAAGGGTGATGCATATTATTAGCCCAGATGCGGAATGGCTATCTTTACTGAATCAACTCAACTCGGTGGTTCTATTCCCCCAACAATAATCCCCAAAAGCTAACCTCACGGGGTGGATCGAAATCGCGGGCTACCTATCATCTTTGGGCGAGGAGGCAGGAAAGACGCTGCCTCGACCCACCCTCGCCATCACCGCCGACGCCGACCTCCTCCGGATCCATTGGGGAGAGCAGCCGGAGGTTGCTGCGAAAGATGTAGAGCATGCGGGGGCGGGTGCCTCCGCGCGGCCCTGGTTAGAACAGACGAAGGTGTAGCCCTACGAGGGAAGGGCGTGGAGATGTGACTGTTTTTTTAGACATTTGATATGTGACTTCCTGACTGGTGTCAAATGGCGAGCCGCTGATGACGGCACAGACAATCCTATTCCACGTGCTGGTTACTGGTTAGCAAATTTTCGGCCGGCCCAAACAGGCTCCACTCGCAGACCAGGTTTATTTCCTCACTACGGTTTTTTCTTTTCTTCTCGTTTCCCTTTTTCTTTCTTTTTTCATTATTGTGCTTTCTAGTAAGTCTTTTATTTTCATTTTATTTCTCATCGTTTTAATTTTCATTTACTTTTCTTTTTTCAAGATAAACATCTTTCAAATTCATGTGTATTTTTCGAAATCTTGAAAATTTCATGATTTACTTTTTATGAAATTGTGAACATTTTATAAATTAAAGAACATTTTTTGAAGTTCGTGACCATTTTTTAAATTACAAACATTTTTTAAATTCACGATTTGTTTTGCAAATTCGCATTATTTTTTTGAATTCACGTACATAATTTAACTTAATAACGATTTTATAAAAATTGTGAACATTTTTCTAAATTTGGAAACAATTTTGAATCCATGAGTATTTTTTGTTTGATGAACATATTTTTAAAATGCACAGAAAGCTTTGGAAATTAATAATCATTTTTTGAATCGCCAAAAGAAAATTGTGTCGATGAACTTTTGTTATTCAAAATACTTTTTATAATTATTCTGAATAATTTAAAACAATGTATGATGATATTTCTACATGAGTGAATTTTTTATTTGATAAACATTTCTTGAACCGGTGAACATTTTTTTAATCGATGAACATTTTGGAATTGATGTATATTTTTTCAATTCAGTAAAAGTTTTTTTTGTTTTTGATGAACATTTTTTCTAAATGCACAAACGTTTTTTGAATTCATGAACATGTCTGATAGGAGCGAACATTTTTTAAGTCAAGGAACTTCTTTTGTAATTCATGATGATTTTATAATTTATGTGAACATATTTAATAATTTTTTGAATTCATGAATATTTTTTGGAATACACGAATATTTTTCAAAAGCACGAACACTGTTTTGAGCCACAAATGTATTATTTTTTTGTAACATTTTTTCTAAATTACATTTAAACTGATTTTTTAAATCCCAAATTATTTGAAATAAGAAAAACTAAGAACAGAATAGAAAAACAAATAGCAAATAAAAATGAAATACAAAACAGAGGGCATCCAGCCCTGCTCATGGGCCAGACCAATAGGGCGCGCTGGTGGGAAATGGGTGCGAGCTGGCTCATTGGCCAACGCGTCACGCGCCAAATATGTGGTCTCTGATGACACCACATAGGCTGGTAGTATTTTTTTTACGCTGGCCTTTTATGCCGTGAAATATTAACTCGCGAGCTTCCCTATGGATCGAACGAACGCCCCACAGCCATTGAATCCAAATGATGTAAAAAAAAATATGTTACATGACAACTTTCTCTTTTGATCATGACAAGTCATTTAAAAATTTAATGGCAATTTTAGTTAAAATTGCATGGCAATTCCCGCGCCGCTGGGAAAACGCTCCCAGGTAATGTTCCCAAGATATTGGCGTCCTTCATTTTCCCCACCTTTTATAATAATAAAAAATTAGGTTGTACACCTTTATCAAAATGTAAAATATCCTATTTTTCTTTCAATTTTCCATCAACTAAGCAATTATGTTTCTCTTATTTAATGTATAGATCCCTAAAAGCTCCATTTTAAAAGAAATGTAAGATATAATTTAAAATGAGAATGACTTTTGGGTGATAGGCAACCCTATGTTGTCCTTGGTTGTTATAAAGGCATTTTGAATAGGGCTAATTGATTATTTGCCCCACTTTTGCTTTGTCCGAGCCAATATACCCATCTTACATTGCAATAGATACCTTTCCCAAAGCCAAGATTGATGATAACAACTATAATGGGCAGACCAAGTCGCTCGCTAGCCTCTATGCGGCAGGGCGATAGTCTGCTGCATAGAACAACAAGAGTAAAATGCACTGTTGGTCATTGGACTTATAGTTTACGCTCACTTTGGTCACTGTACTTAAGAATACGGTCAATACAGTCACTATATACGTGTTGAGCTGATTATACGGTCACTGCCAAATTGTATAGCTCCGTATTTCATCTATTTGACTGGTCAAACAATCTCGTCAGCTAATTTTTTTTCTCTCTGTCTATGCGGGTCCTACCTGTCAGTGGGTGGGAGAAATAAGCAGAGCGAAAATAAAATTATGCGTGAATGGAGATTCGATCCCTGGAGCTGTCGTGCATGTGCAAGCCGCCAAACCAGCCGCACTACTCTCGCGTTGTGCATTAGCTAGTGGAAACTTTTACCTGTTGCGTGGAAACTGTCACGTGAGTTAAAAGCTTCCAGTAGTTGAAATACATACTACCTCCGTCCGGGTATATTAGTCCGCTAGGCACCGCATGCGTGTACGCGATTAGAAGGCCGCTGCCTCGTTTTCGCTGTGAAAAGTGAAATGACCGGCCCCACATCAGCATGCCTCTTTGCGCGCAATTAATTCGAGCATGCAGCGAAGAGACTTGGGCTTATGCATGTCCATGCATGCGAGGAAGGGAGCTCGCTGGTTGGATTCACGCGTCCACTTTGGTCCGGCCGGTCGTTGATTGATCGATGCGAGCATACATGTACAAATTGAAAAGAAACTTAAAGCAATGTACCATGAGCGTTGGCTGCTCAAAGGGGACCTGAACACTGACTATTATCACAAAATTGCCAATGGGAGAAAACGGAAAAACACTATACACTCTCTCAAGGTAGGGGATACCTTGATTGAAGGCACGGACAACCTGGTCGCCCATGCCACTGAGTTTTATAAAGAGTTGTTTGGGCCAGCTCCTGGCAATCAGATTCATCTGGACCCGGAAATCTGGGCCCCTGAGGAGAGATTAGATGACAATGACAATAGAGACCTTTGTAGAGAGTTTACTGAGCAAGAGGTGAAGGAGGCTCTATTTGATATGGCTCCCAATAGGGCTCCCGGGCCTGATAACATTCCTGCTGAATTCTATCAGGTGTGCTGGGACATAGTCAAAGATGATATTATGGCCTTGTTTAGAGCTTTCCACCAAGGAACGTTGGATGTTGAAAGGTTGAATTATGGGGTGATCACTCTTCTCCCAAAAATCTCCGGGGCTGAGAAGATTCAGCAGTACAGACCTATTTGCCTTTTGAGATGCCCATACAAGTTAATCACGAAAGTCCTGGATCGTAGAGTTGCTATATATGCTAACAAACTTATTAGCCCCACCCAAAACGCCTTCATTAAAGGGAGAAATATCATGGATGGTGTCCTGTCCTTACATGAGCTTCTTAATTACACTTATGTTAAGAAGAGAGTGGGAATAGTTCTTAAACTGGACTTTGAGAAAGCATATGACAAGGTAAACTGGGACTTTCTTCTGGAGTGCCACAGGATGCGAGGGTTTGATGATAAGTGGTGCAATTGGATTGATCAAATCCTGCGTAATGGGACTGTTAGCATTAAGCTTAACGGTAATGTTGGGCCGTACTTTCAAAGCAAAAAAGGGGTGAGGCAGGGTGACCCGCACTCCCCCTTTCTTTTTAACCTAGCTGTTGAATGCCTAGCTAAAATGATTAAAAATGCCCAAAAAAGTAAACTGATCGTTGGTCTGGCGGCCGACTTGATTCCTGATGGGGTGGCAATTCTGCAATATGCGGACGACACGATCATTTGTATTGAGGATGATGTGGAGAAAGCAGTCAACCTGAAGTTGCTGCTATACATGTTTGAAATGATGTCAGGACTTAAAGTCAATTTCCAGAAAAGTGAGATCCTTACTGTGGGAGGAGATAATAATGTGGTAGAAAGATACTCAGAAATTTTTAACTGTGAGGTTGGCAGCTTCCCACTTAAATATTTGGGGATGCCTGTGAGTTATGCCAACCTTAAATCTTCGGACTGGGAGTTCATTGTTGATAAGTACCTTAAGAAATTTGATGCTTGGATTGGTAACGCTGCCTCAATGGGAGGGAGACACACTTTGCTTGATTCTGTTGTCACCCAGCTCTCGCTTTACCATATGTCTATGTGGCTTATGAACAAGACCTTCATCGAGAGGCTAGATAAACATAGGCGCAGATTCTTCTGGCAAGGGTGTAACAAAAAAAGGAGATATTATCTTGTTAAGTGGAACAAGATTTGTAGATCCAAAAACAAAGGAGGCTTGGGTATTAAAGATCTTAGAAAGCAAAACATCAGTCTCATGGTTAAGTGGTGGTGGAAACTTGAGACACAGAAAGGGATTTGGCAGGATATAGTCCGTGCCAGGTATCTCCGCAACACATCTGTTGCTGAAGTTTCCCCCAAATTCTCTGACTCGCCCTGTTGGAAGGCCCTACTCAAAATCAAAAACATTTATATGATGGGCAGGAAGATTGAAACTGGGGCTGGAAACCTGATAAGATTGTGGAAGGATCCGATCAATGGGCTGACCCCGTTTCAGGACAAATATCCCCGTTTATTTGAAATTTGCAATTATCCTACGTGGACCCTGAATAGAAAAGATAGGCTCGGGGACACCGACGTGTTCAGACGTAGACTGTCGCCTGAGTTGACCAAACAATGGGAGGACATGCGTTCAGCTATCTGTAATGTCCCCCTTGTCGATAGGAGCGATCGTGTATTCTGGGGCCTTAACCAAAATGGCAAGTTTACCACGAAATCGGTGTATAAGATGTTGGAGGAACCTCTTAGTGGTTGTCACTATAGATGGATTTGGAAAGCCAAAATTCCTCTTAAAATCAAAAATTTTCTATGGCAGATGTCGCAAGACGCTATCCTCACTAGACATGTCATGAGGAAAAAGAAATGGCCAGGGGACCCTTGCTGCTCCTTTTGCAAGCAGGTTGAAACGATGCAACACCTTTTCTTCAATTGTCCGGTGGCTAGAATTGTTTGGCGGTCGATTGGAGTTGCCCTTGGTACTGACAGATGCCCATCGAGTTATTGGCAATACTTTGTGTGGTGCAACAAATTTCTCTCTGGGAGACAAAAGTTTTATACTGTAGGTCTGGCGGCTGTGTGTTGGGCAATTTGGTTGGCACGCAACCGAGCTACCTTCGAAAAGAAACAAATCAAGACTCCTTTTGAGATTGTGTTTTCTCTGTGTTCCTTTCTTCTCTACTGGGCAGGGCTTCAGCAAGGGGAGGACGCCAAGGACCTTCGATCTGGAGCCGAGATGATCAGAGCTGGCACGATGAAGCTGATGAAGGTGTGCGGCGCTATCAAGCAACCGATCCAGGGTGTTTGAAGGCAGGAGACGTACGCACAAACCACGCTGCTGGAATCTCTTGGCGAAGTTACTATGCGAATGCTAGTTTTTGCTGCTGGGCTCTGCTACTTGTTCATTAAACTTTTATGGGATGTAATAGGCTAGTTGCTGTGGTGGTGCTACCAGGTTTTCGCCCCATGATACTCGTTTCGATGACGAGCGAGTATGGTGGGTTTCCTGGTAGTGCTTGGACCCGCTTTACTTCTTTCCCTCCTCCTGACACTCTCGCTTGAACTGGTTGTATTTCCGTTCTTGGCAATGGAAAGGGGTAAAGCCCGGTTCAAAAAAAAAAACTTAAAGCAATGTAACCACAAAGTGATACTGGTGCAGTTGGTTAGCCTACAGGCACTGGAGCATGTGATCTCGCGTTCTATTCCACGCTTGGGCATCATTTTATTTTTCGCTCTACTTCTTTCTCCACCCACTGACAGGTAGGACCGGTGGAGAAAATGAGCTGATGAGGCCTCCACCCACTGACAGGTAGGACCGGTGGAGAAAATGAGCTGATGAGGCAGCATGCGGATAGTTTGACCTGTCAAATAGATGAAATACGGACCTATACGATCTGCAGTGACCGTATAATCATCTCAACACGTATATAGTGACCGTATTGACCGTATTTCTGAGTACAGTGACCAAAGTGAGCTTATACGATAAGTCCAATGACCACGAGTGCATTTTACTCGAACAACAAATAGGGTTTGTGTGTGGAGGAACGCTCTCTACAGTGGGAGGAGATGGGCCCCCGAGCCAGCTCGATGACTCTAGATTTGGGCCAAGCATTTAGAACCCATGCAGCCCAAGCAAAACACAAGCTTTTGGACCAAATCAAGCAAAACACAAGCTTTTGGACCAAATCATCTGTGTTTGACGGAAACGTCAGCGTGCGAGCCAACTGACTGGTGATTTCACTAAATAGTACTTATTTGTTCCATAATATAAAAACATTTTTGACACTATATAATTGAACGTTCCATAATATAAGAGTTTTTTTGACACTACATGATCAGAAACCATCTTATATTATTGATATTATGAGACGGAAGGAGTAAAACTGACAGAGGATGCCAATTTGCCGACTACGCGCGCATGCGACCGACCGCGCACACCTGGCATGTCGGGCGACCGAGCCAAAGCCATCACATGCTCTGAGGCGGTGAGGAGGCGTACGTGCGGCACAGTCACCATCGGATTAAAGAGGTAATAGCACCCCAGGTATCCTAACTTGCATAGAATGTGATGATTCAGTCCCAAACTTGCAAAATGCAACTCCACCATACCCCAACTTGCACTAGATGTGATGATTTAGTCCCCAGCCTATCACAGTCCGACAAGTGGCAGCCAGGTGGCTTGACCGGTCTTCGTCTGCACTTTTGCAGGAAACACCCTGCCGTCTTCTCTAATTAACACGCAGTACTGGATGTTAAGGTGCAGTTAACTGCATGAAGCACAAGAGCTAACGTCGTTGTCACCTACGTCCTGCTCGTGGGAGCCATGGCATTGGAGCTCGCGTCGTCTCTCAGGGCGGCAGGGTCTTCCTGGGCGTGCGCGTCCTACCATGCCCGGGGATGGCACCGGCTCTGCGATGCGGTGATGTGCCTCCGCCGGATGCTCAAAGTTGGAGCAAGGAGGAGTGCCTCCCTGGACTCGCTTGGGCAGTACAACCTGCTGGACCTCTGCACCGACGCCAACAAGGATGGCCACCTGAGAGGCAAGATCGCCAACATGATTGGACTTAAGGACCGATGGCAGAAGATGCACTACTCAAGCACCGCCCCCGTATCTGACGCCATCAAGACTTTGCTGCTACGGGAGATCAGGAAGAGGAAAATAGATGATCTGAGGAATGCACGGGGCAGGTGGATCCTCAAGGAGAAAGAGATGTACGAGGATCTCACACGGATCGCCGACGACACCGAGCTAGACCGTAGCATCATGGTGTGGCACATCGCCACCGATCTCTACCTCTCCATGTGCCCTGGCCCTGACCCTGACCCGGACAAGGAGGTCCGGGACAGCATACGAGTGCTCTCCAACCACATGTTGTTCCTCATGGTGGTGCATCCCTACCTGTTGCTCGGAGTTGTTCGCACCGGCCGGTACAAGGAGAACTTGAAGTACTATGATATGGTGTTGTGGGTTAATTTGAAGGCCACCAAGGAAAGCACCATGAAGCTGTCAAAGAGCGAAGATCATCAACAGGATAGCCGACAGTCACCAAACCACCAACTTAATCATCTTTTATTATCTGTGATCTGAATCTTGCTGCTGATTTGCTGATACTCTTATGCTTCATGCAGAGCGGGAGATCGGCGCTGCCGCGTGTTGACGCTCAAAAATAGCATGATCGCAAAGAGTGACTTGAGTCTATAATGGAATGAGGTTAAAATTATGAGTTTATGTCACTATTTGATGGCCATCGTCAAGATGATCGAAATAAATATAAAGATGGACCAAAAAGGAGCTCAAGTGCAGAAGATATGACAATTTCGAAGATACCCGTGTTGACACCTGCTTAAAGAATGGCATGAAACCTAATTAAGAAGACCTCGGCTGGAAAAAGTTACAACTGCAAAGTTCTTCGTCTCGTTGAAACGGACGATTTTGATATAAGGAACGTCCTCATCCGAGGTCGTATGCAAAAGTTATAGGCAAAAATGTGCGTTGCAGCAATGTTGGCCGGATCATCCGGACCGGGGTCCGGATCATCCGGGTAATTAGAGCACTAAGATTCCAGAAGGTTGGCGCTGAAGCCGGATGATCCGGGTCAAGTTGAGAGTGCACAAGGCCAAGAAAGAATTGCCATTGGTCAAAACGGAATCATAGCCGAGATGCCCACTCGGCTTATCGTATTGGCAAAAGAAGGAATTACAAAATCTTAGTGCACAAGAGCTGAGAAAGAGGAACATGGCATGGGTTCCCAAGAAGATCAATCAAGACAAAAATGATGTGCATGCTTCTGTTGCAACAAGTACAATAAAAGTGAAGAAGGAAAATAATAAAAGCCACAAACAATTAAGCCGAAGGTGCGCATCACAACATCAAAATCTTCGGTTAGCACATCATCCATTTTCTTCAACAATGCCATTGATGCCTTTGCCATGGAATTCATCCACAGGTATGATCAGTTACCCTCCATGGACCTATTTTGATCCATGGATGCAACATAATTTTCCATATCATGACAGAGTATTTCCAAATCACTATACATTTGGTTAGTTACATTTTTGTTGCTATGACAAAGGGACCGAAATATTTTATTGCTACTTTATTTGTTTATTTCGGCTATACATGCTTTAATGGATGAATTCTACATGGACCTTATGATAATGGCGATAATTAACTATCGTCCTAAAAAACTATCCGATCATGGCCGGTGTAATATTCTTACATCGTCCTTAGTTCGAATGGAGAGCGAGACAAGTACTATGGAGATTATGTTTTGATAGTTGAATTCATAACAATGGCCATGGTGTTGGTGTTGTTTATATATCTCCATATGGTGCTGTTATGTGAAGCCTCATGCTTCTTAAAATATTTATTGCACAATAATCAAAGCTGAATATGCAATGTTATTCGGTTTGGAACTTTTGCCATATGTGCTAAACATATTGAGGCTTTCAGTGATTCGTTATGAGTAGTGCAACAAATATCCAAGGGTTATCAATGTTTTGACGAATCACTTATAGTTTATCTTGAGGTATGTCTAGATGCAAAATTTACCTTGGGTTGCTATAAAATTGTTCATATTTCCAGACATGACAGTTCGAAGAGTTGGCACAGCAAGCATCCGCTACTATGTTAATCATGGTGTGTTGCATTTACATCAATAGCCGATGCTTAGTCTCGTCAAAAGAGGTAAGGCCGATCTGAAGTCCACCGCTTCGCCACTAATGAATTTTTTATGCAGGCTAAGGTAAGGATTGGAGAAAGTTTATTGTTGATTATCTGCAAAATCCTATCAAAAGGGTGAACCATATGATTCATAGGATGACCTTGAAGATACATACCGTGAAGCTTTATCATCGGATTGTTAAGGAAGTTGAGAAGGTTACACCCAATTTTGCATCAAGGATTCAAAGAAATAATGGCCGATATATATTTATCGCTCAAGCACATGCAAAGTGGCCGATGGAGTGTTGACATCGTCCTTAGAACCAACATATCTGAGTTATTTTTCGCATACTACCTTTGCCGAAAACAGGGGGCATGTGTTGACCCTCAAAAATGGCATGATCGCAAAGAGTGACTTGAGTCTATAATGGAATGAGGTTAAAATTATGAGTTTATGTCACTATTTGATGGCCATCGTCAAGATGATCGAAATAAATATAAAGATGGACCAAAAAGGAGCTCAAGTGCAGAAGATATGACAATTTCGAAGATACCCGTGTTGACACCTGATTAAAGAATGTCATGAAACCTAATTAAGAAGACCTCGGCTGGAAAAAGTTACAACTGCAAAGTTCTTCGCCTCGTTGAAACGGACGATTTTGATATAAGGAACGTCCTCATCCAAGGTCGTATGCAAAAGCTATAGGCAAAATTGTGCGCTGCAGCAATGTTGGCCGGATCATCCGGGCCGGGGTCCGGATCATCCGGGTAATTAGAGCACTAAGATTCCAGAAGGTTGGCGCTGAAGCCGGATGATCTGGGTCAAGTCCCGGATGATCCGGGTAAAGGCCGGACAATCCGGGCAATCGTCCGGACGTTCGGACACGTTTTTCTGCTGCAGACTTTAAAAAACGGCCTGAAACACCCTCAAGATGGCCTCGGATGAAAAAGTGTTCAACATGAAAGTTGTGCATCTCGTCGAGACGGTTGATTTGGATATAAAAAACGTCCAAATCCGAGGTATTATGAGGATTATAGAGCCAAAACCGTGAGCCACTGTCAAAAAACTGGGCTAGGCCGGATCATCCGGGCCTTGAGCCGGACATCCGGGCCGGG
Source organism: Aegilops speltoides (assembly GCA_021437245.1). Lineage (NCBI taxonomy): Eukaryota > Viridiplantae > Streptophyta > Magnoliopsida > Poales > Poaceae > Aegilops > Aegilops speltoides. The sequence goes on along the minus strand of CM038147.1, from coordinate 47,521,990 downwards.
GGTCGTGAATAGTCCGTGTTTTATTAGGTTTTGATGATTTGGACGGCTAGGCAAGTCCTTTTCTTGTACAGGAAGTCCACCCGCCTCTTATATAGACAAGAGGTGACGGCCGATTGAACAACAACACACAATCGAACAAATCTATCTACATCTTTTATCTTTACTTTTCCTTCTCCCTTGTTCTTCTTCTTCCTCGTTTTTTGTTCGTTCTTCTTGTTGCAGGGCGGCGAAACTCGAAGCCCTAGGGGAGGCCAGGCCGACCTAGGGCAGCCCATATCCGCCCGCGTGCCCTGACGGGTTCCCTCCCGGGCGTGTTGGGTTTCGAGTCTACAAAAGCGCCCGCCGGATTGCCTGCGTACCGCGCTTCCGGTGGGTCTCCTTCAACGTGAGCTGCGGTGCATCACCCTCGGCGTTGGAGGTATACGGTGATGTGTTCGTGTGCGAACACACTTTTTGGCGACTCCGCTGGGGACGAAGCTTCGAACGGTCTCCGGCCCGTTCTTGCTACGAAGAGATCGTCATCTAGGGTTTGCAGTCTACAAAGGTAATATGAATACCCAATCCCTTTATGTAGATGCAAATAATTCATATGGTGTTACTAGATCGTTCAATGAGTATACTCTATCGGCCAACCCTAGTTTTTTCAATCATGCAACTAACTACGTGCAAGGGCCGATTCAAAGTAATTCATATACTTCAACTTCTTATGATATTAGTAACATGCACCATATGTATCCCAACTCACATGCATCGGCAACCCAGCAAATTCATATGCCGATGAGCAACATGATGAGTTCTATTAATCAATTTGAAACACCCCAAGTTAGAATTTCCAATGCCATACAAGAAAGTGTTTCACCCTTTTATTCATCGGCAGCTAATGTGCAATATAGTAATCCAACCATGCCGATGAATGAGAGAATTGGCCATGCTACTAGTGGCTATTCGGCCAGTTACTCTCAACTATCATATGCTACACCTCATGTTACTAATTCTTCGGCACCATACACAACTGTAGATGCTCATAATTCGGCTTCACACCTTCCTGGTTATAGCCGAATGAATGTAAATTTTACAGGAGCGGTTGTGCCCAACATTGTAGAAGATGAGGTAGTGGTGGCTGCATTGAAGAGTTTAGCCCAAAATAAGAGAATTAGTGCTCTTTGCCTTGAACAACATGAAAAGGGCTATTTCTGATTATGCCGCAATAAAAGCTAGAGTTTTGCAAAAGATGAATCTTTGCCAATTGATAAAATTGGCGAGCAAAAGGATGGTCTTACAATAATGCATATGCCTTCACCTAGTACTATATCATATTATACACCCCCTACACAATTGCAAAATTTCGCAACACCCGTGTGTCATTGCGAAAGAATCTAAAAGCATTGGGGGCAATCATATCCGGAGTGGGCTGAAATTGAGAAAAAGCTTAAAGCTAATTTTGCCGCTCGCCGTGAGAAACAAATAGAAAAAGAATTGGCTCAGATAAAAGAAGCATTGCCAATTGGTAGTATCAATGAAAAGAAGGATGATTCGAACATGAAAGTGCTTGGTTGAAAATCCGAATCAAGTAGTATATATTCTGAATCCATCAAATCCAACGAGGCAAGCATTATTGAGAAAGGGCATGGCAAGCATAGGAAAATAACGGTGCTTGATTTTTCTAAAATTAAGGAAACCTACTTCCTGCCCTATGAGTTTCGTGCCATAGAACTTGATGAGCTTCAAGGACAAGAACAAGTAGTCGAACAAAGTTCGGTTGACAAATATCTTCAAATTTATGATGCACGAAATCAAGAAGAAAATTGTGACATGGTGTTGGGAAGTCATCCAGAAGCAAAGCACAATATTATTCATCATATGCAATCATCATGCTCTCCCAACATATTTGAAGAGGTATGTCTAGCAAGTAATTTACCTATTTTCAGATTTGGTCACAACTTTATTGTTGATGCATCTATTAGAAAAATTCTAATAAGTAATTTTCAAAGACCAATGAAGAAGGGCAATATACTTGTTAGCAATAAAATTGTTACTAAGCATATCGGTCAATATATTGTACCATTCAAAGAGACCGATAGTGACTTATTACTGCAACCAAAGCTTTTCCCATTGCTTTATTTAAAGTTCATATCTAATTGGGTAGCTTTGCTTGCTTCATACTTGGCTTACGCATGGTCTCAATTGAGACGTGTATGTTCTAACTACTTTGATTTCAGAAATTCAAAGCCAAGGTTAAAATCTTTTGGGAAAACCAATGCTAGTATAGTTTCTTATTTAAGGACATCGGAAAAAGAATGCGAAAGAGAATTCATAGCCGAATGGGAAGATGCCAAATCTGAACCATTCGTTTGCTTAATTCCAAAGCCGTTCTCACAACAAGATCGGCTAGAAAACAAAAGGTATACCTTTGATTCAAACATGTGTGATCAAATCTTTGATTTGTTGTTGAAAAATAATTACATTAGAATTCTTGATCACCATGTCAAGCCATCAATTCAAGGACGAATGTATTATAGGTTGCATCATTCGTTCAAACATAATTTTGAGGATTGCAATATGTTTCATCAAATAGTTAAATCGGCCATTGATAAAGGACGATTGAAATTTGTTGAGACACCAAGAGATGACCAGTCTATTCCGATTGGTCCCGATGGCAGAAAGTTTTTGCATCGGCTGCTTCAAGCCGATCCATTTAAAGAGAAGGTAAAAACAGCAGGTGATGGGATCGAGTTTTCAAGTAAAGAATTTGTTGAAGAGCATAATGAACATAACCTTGAGGGCAAAAATTAAATCAAAGCTACAATGGGGACGCCAAGGACTGCGGGGCAGCAAGCAAATCCAATGATCGATGGAAGCAAACCAAAAGAAAACAAAGGCCGAAATAAGCGCAAGTGTAAGAGATCAAAAATCACCTTCGCTGAACTATTGGATAAATATCAAAAGAAGAGTGAAGAGAAGAATGCTTATCGGCCAAATCATGCAAAGAAACCAAGATCACCCCCAAGGCGCAAATATAAGGATTGGTATTGGCAAAGTGCGAATTTTAATGCAACATATTCATATCCTTATTTTGGGCCGCCAATGCCAATGCCGTGGATGCTTCCCTATGCTCATATAGATACATATTCATCATGGGACTGGTATGATACAAGGGCACATTCTCCATCTTATTTTAGATCATCTCACCAATATTATGCAGCTCCAAGAAAATCAACATCTGAACAATCACATGTTAAAGACCGTTTCAATCATAAGGAATCGGTCCAGAGCTCAAGGAAGAAGAAAGAGGTGCTCAAACAAGTTTACCGCGTTAAAAGAGATGGTCGTAAGAGTGCTACTTCAGATTTGATCTCAAATGAAAAAGAGCCAATGAACGTGTTGATATTGGCTACTAAAGGCAATGAGATGAAGCAACCAATTATTAAGAGTCAAAGTGCCAAATCTGAAGAAAAGAAGTTGAGAGTGCACAAGGCCAAGAAAGAATTGCCATTGGTCAAAACAGAATCACAGCCGAGATGCCCACTCAGCTTATCGTATTGGCAAAAGAAGGAATTACAAAATCTTAGTGCACAAGAGCTGTGAAACAGAACATGGCATGGGTTCCCAAGAAGATCAATCAAGACAAAAATGATGTGCATGCTTCATTGCAACAAGTACAATAAAAGTGAAGAAGGAAAATAATAAAAGCCACAAACAATTAAGCAAGGTGCGATCACAATATCAAAATCTTCGGTTAGCACATCATCCATTTTCTTCAACAATGCCATTGATGCCTTTGCCATGGAATTCATCCACAGGTATGATCAGTTACCCTCCATGGACCTATTTTGATCCATGGATGCAACATAATTTTCCATATCATGACAGAGTATTACCAAATCACTATACATTTGGTTAGTTACATTTTTGTTGCTATGACAAAGGGACCGAAATATTTTATTGCTACTTTATTTGTTTATTTCGGCTATACATGCTTTAATGGATGAATTCTACATGGACCTTATGATAATGGCCGATAATTAACTATCGTCCTAAAAAACTATCCGATCATGGCCGGTGTAATATTCTTACATCGTCCTTAGTTCGAATGGAGAGCGAGACAAGTACTATGGAGATTATGTTTTGATAGTTGAATTCATAACAATGGCCATGGTGTTGGTGTTGTTTATATATCTCCATATGGTGCTGTTATGTGAAGCCTCATGCTTCTTAAAATATTTATTGCACAATAATCAAAGCTGAATATGCAATGTTATTCGGTTTGGAACTTTTGCCATATGTGCTAAACATATTGAGGCTTTCATGATTCGTTATGAGTAGTGCAACAAATATCCAAGGGTTATCAATGTTTTGACTGAATCACTTATAGTTTATCTTGAGGTATGTCTAGATGCAAAATTTACCTTGGGTTGCTATAAAATTGTTCATATTTCCGGACATGACAGTTCGAAAGAGTTGGCACAGCAAGCATCCGCTACTATGTTAATCATGGTGTGTTGCATTTCGTCAATAGCCGATGCTTAGTCTCGTCAAAAGAGGTAAGGCCGATCTGAAGTCCACCGCTTCGGCCACTAATGAATTTTTTTTATGCAGGCTAAGGTAAGGATTGGAGAAAGTTTATTGTTGATTATCTGCAAAATCCTATCAAAAGGGTGAACCATATGATTCATAGGATGACCTTGAAGATACATACCTGTGGAGCTTTATCATCGGATTGTTAAGGAAGTTGAGAAGGTTACACCCAATTTTGCAACAAGGATTCAAAGAAATAATGGCCGATATATATTTATCGCTCAAGCACATGCAAAGTGGCCGATGGAGTGTTGACATCGTCCTTAGAACCAACATAATACGAGTTATTTTTCGGCATACTACCTTTGCCGAAAAACAGGGGGGCATGTGTTGACCCTCAAAAATGGCATGATCGCAAAGAGTGACTTGAGTCTATAATGGAATTGTTGGGGAACGTAGTAATTTCAAAAATTTTCCTACGCACACGCAAGATCATGGTGATGCATAGCAACGAGAGGGGAGAGTGTTGTCTACATACCCTTGTAGACCCGGCGAAGCGATCACAACGTAGAGGAAGTAGTCGACGTTCTCCTCGCGATCCGACCGATCCGGCGCCGTTACTCGACGCCCCGAGTTCTTGACACACGTACAGCTCGATGACGTCCCTCGTACTCGATCCAGCCGAGTGTCGAGGAGAGTTCCACAAGACGACGGCGTGGTGACGATCTTGATGTTTCACTGCGCAGGCTTCGCCTAAGCTTCGCGACAGTATAACCGAGGTGGAATATGGTGGAGGGGGCACCGACACGGCTAAGGAACGATCTCACGATCAACTTGTGTCTTCAAGGTGCCCCCTGCCCCGTATATAAAGGAGCCAAGGGGAGGGGCCGGCGGCCAAGGAGGGCGCATACAGGAGTCCTACTCCTCTGGAGTAGGATTCCCCCAATCCTAGTTGGACTAGGATTCGAGGGGAAAGAGAGAGAGGCGGCCCCTTCTCCTAGTCCTAGTAGGACTAGGGAAGGGGGGGGCGCGCCAGGCTTGGGCTGCCCTCCTCCTTTCCACTAGGGCCCATCGAGGCCCATTTACCTTCCGGGGTTCGGTAACCTCCCGGTACTCAGTAAATGTTTTCGCCGGAACCATTCCGAACTCCAAACATAGGCTTCCAATATATCAATCTTTATGTCTCGACCATGACTTGAGTCTATAATGGAATGAGGTTAAAATTATGAGTTTATGTCACTATTTGATGGCCATCGTCAAGATGATCGAAATAAATATAAAGATGGACCAAAAAGGAGCTCAAGTGCAGAAGATATGACAATTTCGAAGATACCCGTGTTGACACCTGCTTAAAGAATGGCATGAAACCTAATTAAGAAGACCTCGGCTGGAAAAAGTTACAACTGCAAAGTTCTTCGTCTCGTTGAAACGGACGATTTTGATATAAGGAACGTCCTCATCCGAGGTCGTATGCAAAAGTTATAGGCAAAAATGTGCGTTGCAGCAATGTTGGCCGGATCATCCGGACCGGGGTCCGGATCATCCGGGTAATTAGAGCACTAAGATTCCAGAAGGTTGGCGCTGAAGCCGGATGATCCGGGTCAAGTTGAGAGTGCACAAGGCCAAGAAAGAATTGCCATTGGTCAAAACGGAATCATAGCCGAGATGCCCACGGCTTATCGTATTGGCAAAAGAAGGAATTACAAAATCTTAGTGCACAAGAGCTGAGAAAGAGGAACATGGCATGGGTTCCCAAGAAGATCAATCAAGACAAAAATGATGTGCATGCTTCTGTTGCAACAAGTACAATAAAAGTGAAGAAGGAAAATAATAAAAGCCACAAACAATTAAGCCGAAGGTGCGCATCACAACATCAAAATCTTCGGTTAGCACATCATCCATTTTCTTCAACAATGCCATTGATGCCTTTGCCATGGAATTCATCCACAGGTATGATCAGTTACCCTCCATGGACCTATTTTGATCCATGGATGCAACATAATTTTCCATATCATGACAGAGTATTTCCAAATCACTATACATTTGGTTAGTTACATTTTTGTTGCTATGACAAAGGGACCAAATATTTTATTGCTACTTTATTTGTTTATTTCGCTATACATGCTTTAATGGATGAATTCTACATGGACCTTATGATAATGGCCGATAATTAACTATCGTCCTAAAAAACTATCCGATCATGGCCGGTGTAATATTCTTACATCGTCCTTAGTTCGAATGGAGAGCGAGACAAGTACTATGGAGATTATGTTTTGATAGTTGAATTCATAACAATGGCCATGGTGTTGGTGTTGTTTATATATCTCCATATGGTGCTGTTATGTGAAGCCTCATGCTTCTTAAAATATTTATTGCACAATAATCAAAGCTGAATATGCAATGTTATTCGGTTTGGAACTTTTGCCATATGTGCTAAACATATTGAGGCTTTCAGTGATTCGTTATGAGTAGTGCAACAAATATCCAAGGGTTATCAATGTTTTGACGAATCACTTATAGTTTATCTTGAGGTATGTCTAGATGCAAAATTTACCTTGGGTTGCTATAAAATTGTTCATATTTCCGCACATGACAGTTCGAAGAGTTGGCACAGCAAGCATCCGCTACTATGTTAATCATGGTGTGTTGCATTTCTGTCAATAGCCGATGCTTAGTCTCGTCAAAAGAGGTAAGGCCGATCTGAAGTCCACCGCTTCGGCCACTAATGAATTTTTTTTATGCAGGCTAAGGTAAGGATTGGAGAAAGTTTATTGTTGATTATCTGCAAAATCCTATCAAAAGGGTGAACCATATGATTCATAGGATGACCTTGAAGATACATACCTGTGAAGCTTTATCATCGGATTGTTAAGGAAGTTGAGAAGGTTACACCCAATTTTGCATCAAGGATTCAAAGAAATAATGGCCGATATATATTTATCGCTCAAGCACATGCAAAGTGGCCGATGGAGTGTTGACATCGTCCTTAGAACCAACATATCTGAGTTATTTTTCGCATACTACCTTTGCCGAAAAACAGAGGGGCATGTGTTGACCCTCAAAATGGCATGATCGCAAAGAGTGACTTGAGTCTATAATGGAATGAGGTTAAAATTATGAGTTTATGTCACTATTTGATGGCCATCGTCAAGATGATCGAAATAAATATAAAGATGGACCAAAAAGGAGCTCAAGTGCGAAGATATGACAATTTCAAGATACCCGTGTTGACACCTGATTAAAGAATGTCATGAAACCTAATTAAGAAGACCTCGGCTGGAAAAAGTTACAACTGCAAAGTTCTTCGCCTCGTTGAAACGGACGATTTTGATATAAGGAACGTCCTCATCCAAGGTCGTATGCAAAAGCTATAGGCAAAATTGTGCGCTGCAGCAATGTTGGCCGGATCATCCGGGCCGGGGTCCGGATCATCCGGGTAATTAGAGCACTAAGATTCCAGAAGGTTGGCGCTGAAGCCGGATGATCTGGGTCAAGTCCCGGATGATCCGGGTAAGGCCGGACAATCCGGCAATCGTCCGGACGTTCGGACACGTTTTTCTGCTGCAGACTTTAAAAACGGCCTGAAACACCCTCAAGATGGCCTCGGATGAAAAAGTGTTCAACATGAAAGTTGTGCATCTCGTCGAGACGGTTGATTTGGATATAAAAAACGTCCAAATCCGAGGTATTATGAGGATTATAGAGCCAAAACCGTGAGCCACTGTCAAAAAACTGGGCTAGGCCGGATCATCCGGGCCTTGAGCCGGACATCCGGGCCGGGGGTCGTGAATAGTCCGTGTTTTATTAGGTTTTGATGATTTGGACGGCTAGGCAAGTCCTTTTCTTGTACAGGAAGTCCACCCGCCTCTTATATAGACAAGAGGTGACGGCCGATTGAACAACAACACACAATCGAACAAATCTATCTACATCTTTTATCTTTACTTTTCCTTCTCCCTTGTTCTTCTTCTTCCTCGTTTTTTGTTCGTTCTTCTTGTTGCAGGGCGGCGAAACTCGAAGCCCTAGGGGAGGCCAGGCCGACCTAGGGCAGCCCATATCCGCCCGCGTGCGTTCTCGACGGGTTCCCTCCCGGCGTGTTGGGTTTCGAGTCTACAAAGCGCCCGCCGGATTGCTGCTGCATGCAGCGCTCCGGTGGGTCTCCTTCAACGTGAGCTGCGGTGCATCACCTCGGCGTTGAGGTATACGGTGATGTGTTCGTGTGCGAACACACTTTTAGCGACTCATTGGGATTTAAGCTTGAACGGTCTCCGCCCGTTCTTGCTACTGAAGAGATCGTCATCTAGGGTTTGCGTCTACAAAGGTAATATGAATACCCAATCCCTTTATGTAGATGCAAATAATTCATATGGTGTTACTAGATCGTTCAATGAGTATACTCTATCGGCCAACCCTAGTTTTTTCAATCATGCAACTAACTACGTGCAAGGCCGATTCAAAGTAATTCATATACTTCAACTTCTTATGATATTAGTAACATGCACCATATGTATCCCAACTCACATGCATCGGCAACCCAGCAAATTCATATGCCGATGAGCAACATGATGAGTTCTATTAATCAATTTGAAACACCCCAAGTTAGAATTTCCAATGCCATACAAGAAAGTGTTTCACCCTTTTATTCATCGGCAGCTAATGTGCAATATAGTAATCCAACCATGCCGATGAATGAGAGAATTGGCCATGCTACTAGTGGCTATTCGGCCAGTTACTCTCAACTATCATATGCTACACCTCATGTTACTAATTCTTCGGCACCATACACAACTGTAGATGCTCATAATTCGGCTTCACACCTTCCTGGTTATAGCCGAATGAATGTAAATTTTACAGGAGCGGTTGTGCCCAACATTGTAGAAGATGAGGTAGTGGTGGCTGCATTGAAGAGTTTAGCCCAAAATAAGAGAATTAGTGCTCTTTGCCTTGAACAACATGAAAAGGGGCTATTTCTCGATTATGCCGCAATAAAAGCTAGAGTTTTGCAAAAAGATGAATCTTTGCCAATTGATAAAATTGGCGAGCAAAAGGATGGTCTTACAATAATGCATATGCCTTCACCTAGTACTATATCATATTATACACCCCCTACACAATTGCAAAATTTCGGCAACACCCGTGTGTCATTGCCGAAAGAATCTAAAAGCATTGGGGGCAATCATATCCGAGTGGGCTGAAATTGAGAAAAGCTTAAAGCTAATTTTGCCGCTCGCCGTGAGAAACAAATAGAAAAGAATTGGCTCAGATAAAAGAAGCATTGCCAATTGGTAGTATCAATGAAAAGAAGGATGATTCGAATATGAAAGTGCTTCGGTTGAAAAATCCGAATCAAGTAGTATATATTCTGAATCCATCAAATCCAACGAGGCAAGCATTATTGAGAAAGGGCATGGCAAGCATAGGAAAATAACGGTGCTTGATTTTTCTAAAATTAAGGAAACCTACTTCCTGCCCTATGAGTTTCGTGCCATAGAACTTGATGAGCTTCAAGGACAAGAACAAGTAGTCGAACAAAGTTCGGTTGACAAATATCTTCAAATTTATGATGCACGAAATCAAGAAGAAAATTGTGACATGGTGTTGGGAAGTCATCCAGAAGCAAAGCACAATATTATTCATCATATGCAATCATCATGCTCTCCCAACATATTTGAAGAGGTATGTCTAGCAAGTAATTTACCTATTTTCAGATTTGGTCACAACTTTATTGTTGATGCATCTATTAGAAAAATTCTAATAAGTAATTTTCAAAGACCAATGAAGAAGGGCAATATACTTGTTAGCAATAAAATTGTTACTAAGCATATCGGTCAATATATTGTACCATTCAAAGAGACCGATAGTGACTTATTACTGCAACCAAAGCTTTTCCCATTGCTTTATTTAAAGTTCATATCTAATTGGGTAGCTTTGCTTGTTTCATACTTGGCTTACGATGGTCTCAATTGAGACGTGTATGTTCTAACTACTTTGATTTCAGAAATTCAAAGCCAAGGTTAAAATCTTTTGGGAAAACCAATGCTAGTATAGTTTCTTATTTAAGGACATCGGAAAAAGAATGCGAAAGAGAATTCATAGCGAATGGGAAGATGCCAAATCTGAACCATTCGCTTGCTTAATTCCAAAGCCGTTCTCACAACAAGATCGGCTAGAAAACAAAAGGTATACCTTTGATTCAAACATGTGTGATCAAATCTTTGATTTGTTGTTGAAAAATAATTACATTAGAATTCTTGATCACCATGTCAAGCCATCAATTCAAGGACGAATGTATTATAGGTTGCATCATTCGTTCAAACATAATTTTGAGGATTGCAATATGTTTCATCAAATAGTTAAATCGGCCATTGATAAAGGACGATTGAAATTTGTTGAGACACCAAGAGATGACCAGTCTATTCCGATTGGTCCCGATGGCGAAAGTTTTTGCATCGGCTGCTTCAAGCCGATCCATTTAAAGAGAAGGTAAAAACAGCAGTGATGGGATCGAGTTTTCAAGTAAAGAATTTGTTGAAGAGCATAATGAACATAACCTTGAGGGCAAAAATTAAATCAAAGCTACAATGGGGACGCCAAGGACTGCGGGGCAGCAAGCAAATCCAATGATCGATGGAAGCAAACCAAAAGAAAACAAAGGCGAAATAAGCGCAAGTGTAAGAGATCAAAATCACCTTCGCTGAACTATTGGATAAATATCAAAAGAAGAGTGAAGAGAAGAATGCTTATCGGCCAAATCATGCAAAGAAACCAAGATCACCCCCAAGGCGCAAATATAAGGATTGGTATTGGCAAAGTGCGAATTTTAATGCAACATATTCATATCCTTATTTTGGGCCGCCAATGCCAATGCCGTGGATGCTTCCCTATGCTCATATAGATACATATTCATCATGGGACTGGTATGATACAAGGGCACATTCTCCATCTTATTTTAGATCATCTCACCAATATTATGCAGCTCCAAGAAAATCAACATCTGAACAATCACATGTTAAAGACCGTTTCAATCATAAGGAATCGGTCCAGAGCTCAAGGAAGAAGAAAGAGGTGCTCAAACAAGTTTACCGCGTTAAAAGAGATGGTCGAAGAGTGCTACTTCAGATTTGATCTCAAATGAAAAAGAGCCAATGAACGTGTTGATATTGGCTACTAAAGGCAATGAGATGAAGCAACCAATTATTAAGAGTCAAAGTGCCAAATCTGAAGAAAAGAAGTTGAGAGTGCACAAGGCCAAGAAAGAATTGCCATTGGTCAAAACAGAATCACAGCCGAGATGCCCACTCAGCTTATCGTATTGGCAAAAGAAGGAATTACAAAATCTTAGTGCACAAGAGCTGTGAAACAGGAACATGGCATGGGTTCCCAAGAAGATCAATCAAGACAAAAATGATGTGCATGCTTCTGTTGCAACAAGTACAATAAAAGTGAAGAAGGAAAATAATAAAAGCCACAAACAATTAAGTCAAGGTGCGATCACAATATCAAAATCTTGGTTAGCACATCATCCATTTTCTTCAACAATGCCATTGATGCCTTTGCCATGGAATTCATCCACAGGTATGATCAGTTACCCTCCATGGACCTATTTTGATCCATGGATGCAACATAATTTTCCATATCATGACAGAGTATTACCAAATCACTATACATTTGGTTAGTTACATTTTGTTGCTATGACAAAGGGACCAAATATTTTATTGCTACTTTATTTGTTTATTTCGCTATACATGCTTTAATGGATGAATTCTACATGGACCTTATGATAATGGCCGATAATTAACTATCGTCCTAAAAAACTATCCGATCATGGCCGGTGTAATATTCTTACATCGTCCTTAGTTCGAATGGAGAGCGAGACAAGTACTATGGAGATTATGTTTTGATAGTTGAATTCATAACAATGGCCATGGTGTTGGTGTTGTTTATATATCTCCATATGGTGCTGTTATGTGAAGCCTCATGCTTCTTAAAATATTTATTGCACAATAATCAAAGCTGAATATGCAATGTTATTCGGTTTGGAACTTTTGCCATATGTGCTAAACATATTGAGGCTTTCATGATTCGTTATGAGTAGTGCAACAAATATCCAAGGGTTATCAATGTTTTGTGAATCACTTATAGTTTATCTTGAGGTATGTCTAGATGCAAAATTTACCTTGGGTTGCTATAAAATTGTTCATATTTCCGCACATGACAGTTCGAAAGAGTTGGCACAGCAAGCATCCGCTACTATGTTAATCATGGTGTGTTGCATTTCGTCAATAGCCGATGCTTAGTCTCGTCAAAAGAGGTAAGGCCGATCTCAAGTCCACCGCTCGCCACTAATGAATTTTTTTATGCAGGCTAAGGTAAGGATTGGAGAAAGTTTATTGTTGATTATCTGCAAAATCCTATCAAAAGGGTGAACCATATGATTCATAGGATGACCTTGAAGATACATACCGTGGAGCTTTATCATCGGATTGTTAAGGAAGTTGAGAAGGTTACACCCAATTTTGCAACAAGGATTCAAAGAAATAATGGCGATATATATTTATCGCTCAAGCACATGCAAAGTGGCCGATGGAGTGTTGACATCGCCCTTAGAACCAACATATATCTGAGTTATTTTTCGCATACTACCTTTGCCGAAAAACGAGGGGGCATGTGTTGACCCTCAAAATGGCATGATCGCAAAGAGTGACTTGAGTCTATAATGGAATTGTTGGGGAACGTAGTAATTTCAAAATTTTCCTACGCACACGCAAGATCATGGTGATGCATAGCAACGAGAGGGAGAGTGTTGTCTACATACCCTTGTAGACCCGGGCGAAGCGATCACAACGTAGAGGAAGTAGTCGACGTTCTCCTCGCGATCCGACCGATCCCGGCGCCGTTATCTCGACGCCCCGAGTTCTTGACACACGACAGCTCGATGACGTCCCTCGACTCGATCCAGCCGAGTGTCGAGGAGAGTTCCACAAGACGACGGCGTGGTGACGATCTTGATGTTTCACGGCGCAGGCTTCGCTTAAGCTTCGCGACAGTATAACCGAGGTGGAATATGGTGGAGGGGGCACCGACACGGCTAAGGAACGATCTCACGATCAACTTGTGTCTTCAAGGTGCCCCCCTGCCCCCAGATATAAAGGAGCCAAGGGGGGGGCGGCGGCCAAGGAGGGCGCTACTGGGAGTCCTACTCCTCGGGAGTAGGATTTCCCCAATCCTAGTTGGACTAGGATTCGGAGGGGAAAGAGAGAGAGGGGCGGCCCCTTCTCCTAGTCCTAGTAGGACTAGGGAAGGGGGAGCCTTGTGCCAGGCTTGGGCTGCCCTCCTCCTTTCCACTAGGGCCCATCGAGGCCCATTTACCTTCCGGGGTTCGGTAACCTCCCAGACTCAGAAATTCTGTTTTCGCCGAACCATTCGAACTCCAAACATAGGCTTCCAATATATCAATCTTTATGTCTCGACCATTTCGAGACTCCTCGTCATGTCCGTGATCACATCCGGACTCGAACTTCTTCGGTACATCAAAATACATAAACTCATAATAACAGATCATCGAAACTTTAGCGTGCGGACCCTACGGTTCGAGAACAATGTAGACATGACCTGGAACCATTCACGGTCAATAACCAACAGCGGGACCTGGATGCCCATATTGGTTCCTACATATTCTACGAAGATCTTTATCGGTCGACCGCATAACAACATACGTTGTTCCCTTTGTCATCGGTATGTTACTTGCCCGAGATTCGATCGTCGGTATCCAATACCTAGTTCAATCTCGTTACGGCAAGTCTCTTTACTCGTTCCGTAATACATCATCTCACAACTAACTCATTAGTTGTAGTGCTTGCAAGGCTTCATGATGTGCATTACCGAGAGGGCCCAGAGATACCTCTCCGACTATCGGAGTGACAAAACCTAATCTCAAATACGCCAACCCAACATCTGCCTTTGGAGACACTGTAGTACTCCTTTATAATCACCCGATTACGTTGTGACGCTTGGTAGCACCAAAGTGTTCCTCCGTAAACGGAGTTGCATAATCTCATAGTTACAGGAACATGTATAAGTCATGGATAAAAGCAGTAGCAACATACTAAACGATCGTGTGCTAAGCTAAGGGAATGGGTCATGTCAATCGATCATTCTACTAATGATGTGACCTCATTAATCAAATAACAACTCCTTTGTTCATGGTTAGGAAACATAACCATCTTTGATTAACAAGCTAGTCTAGTAGAGGCATACTAGTGACATCTTGTTTTGTCTATGCATTCACACATGTATCATGTTTCCGGTTGATACAATTCTAGCATGAATGATAAACATTTATCATGAAATAAGGAAATAAATAATAACTTTATTATTGCCTCTAGGGCATATTTCCTTGATCTCCCACTTGCACTAGAGTCAATAATCTAGATTACACAAGAATGATTCTAACACCCATGGAGTCTTGGTGCTGATCATGTTTTGCTCGTGGAAGAGGCTTAGTCAACGGTCTGCAACATTCAGATCCGTATGTATCTTGCAAATCTCTATGTCTCCATCCGACTAAGTCCGGATGGAATTGAAGCGTCTCTTGATGTGCTTGGTCCTCTTGTGAAATCTGGATTCCTTTGCTAAGGCAATTGCTCCAAGATTGTCACGAAGATTTTCATTGGACCCGATGCACTAGGTATGACACCTAGATCTGATATGAACTCCTTCATCCGCACTCCTTCATTAGCTGCTTCGAAGCTGCTATGTATTCCGCTTCACATGTAGATCCCGCCACGACGCTTTGTTTAGAACTCGCACCAACCGACAGCTCCTCCGCTTAGTGTAAATACGATCCGGTCTGCGATTTAGAATCGTCCGGATCGTGTCAAAGCTTGCATCAACGTAACTGCCACGATGAGCTCTTTGTCACCTCCATATACGAGAAACATATCCTTAGTCCTTTTCGTATTTCAGATGTTCTTGACCGCTGTCGATGATCCACTCTGGATTACTTTGGTACCTCCTGCTAGGCTTATAGCAAGGCACACATCGGTCTGGTACACAGCATTGCATACATGATAGAGCCTATGGCTGAAGCATAGGAACATCTTTCATTTCTCTCTATCTTCTGCGGTGGTCGGGCATTGAGTCGACTCAACTTCACACCTTGTAACACAGGCAAGAACCCTTTCTTTGCTTGGTCCATTTTGAACTTCTTCAAAACTTTGTCAAGGTATGTGCTTTGTGAAAGTCCAATTAAGCGCCTTGATCTATCTCTATAGATCTTAATGCCCAATATGTAAGCAGCTTCACCGAGGTCTTTCATTGAAAAACTCTTATTCAAGTATCCCTTTATGCTATCCAGAATTCTATATCATTTCCGATCAGCAATATGTCATCCACATATAATATCGAAATGCTACAGAGCTCCCACTCACTTTCTTGTAAATACAGCTTCTCCAAAAGTCTCAGACAAACCCAAATGCTTTGATCACACTATCAAAGCGCTTATTCCAACTCCGAGATGCTTGCACCAGTCCATAGATGGATCGCTAGAGTTTGCATACTTTGTTAGCTCCTTTTGGATCGATAAAACCTTCTCGTTGCATCATATACAACTCTTCTTCCGTAAATCCATTCAGAATGCGTCTTTACATCCATTTGCCAAATTTCATAATCATAAAATGCGCAATCGCTAACATGATTCGGACGGACTTAAGCATCGCCACGGGTGAGAAGGTCTCATCGTAGTCAACCCCTTGAACTTGTCGAAAACCTTTTGCGACAAGTCGAGCTTTATAGACGAGAACATTACCGTCCGTCGGTCTTCTTCTTGAAGATCCACTTGTTTTCTATTGCTTGCCTACCCTCGGCAAGTCAACCAAAGTCCACACTTTGTTTTCATACATGGATCCCATCTCGATTTCATGGCCTCAAGCCATTTTATGAATCTGGGCTCACCATCGCTTCTTCATAGTTTGTAGGTTCATCATGATCTAGTAGCATGACTTCCAGAACAGGATTACCGTACCACTCTGGTGCGGATCTTACTCTGGTTGATCTACGAGGTTCTGCAGTAACTTGATCTGAAGTTTCATGATCAACATCATCAACTTCCTCACTACTTGGCGCAGGTGTCTCAGAAACTGGTTTCGCGATTTAACTACTTTCAAGTAAGGGAGAAGGTACTATTACCTCATCAAGTTCCACTTTCCTCCCACTCACTTCTTTCGAGAGAAACTCCTTCTCTAGAAAGGATCCATTCTTAGCAACGAATGTTTTGCCTTCGGATCTGTGATAGAAGGTGTACCCAACTGTCTCCTTTGGGTATCCTATGAAGACACATTTCTCCGATTTGGGTTCGAGCTTATCAGGTTGAAGCTTTTTCACATAAGCATCGCATCCCCAAACTTTAAGAAACGACAACTTTGGTTTCTTGCTAAACCATAGTTCATAAGGTGTCGCCTCAACGGATTTCGACGGTGTTCTATTCAGTGTGAATGCGGCTGTCTCTAGAGCATAACCCCAAAACGATAGCGGTAAATCTGTAAGAGACATCATAGATCGTACCATATCTAGTAAAGTACGACACGACGCTCGGACACACCATTTCGCTGTGGTGTTCCGGTGGCGTGAGTTGCTAAACTATTCCACATTGTTTCAAATGTAGACCAAACTCAGAACTCAAATATTCACCTCCACGATCGATCGTAGAAACTTAATTTTCTTGTTACGATGATTTTCAACTTCACTCTGAAATTCTTTGAACTTTTCAAATGTTTCAGACTTATGTTTCATTAAGTAGATATACCCATATCTCGCTTAAGTCATCTGTGAAGGTGAGAAAATAACGATATCCGCCACGAGCCTCAACATTCATCGGACCACATACATCTGTATGTATGATTTCCAACAAATCTGTTGCTCTCTCCATAGTACCGGAGAACGGTGTTCTAGTCATCTTGCCCATGAGGCACGGTTCATAAGTGCCAAGTGATTCATAATCAAGTGACTCCAAAAGTCCATCAAGATGGAGTTTCTTCATGCGCTTTACACCGATATGACCTAAACGGCAGTGCCACAAATAAGTTGTACTTTCGTTATCAACTCTGCATCTTTTGGTTTCAACATTATGAATATGTGTATCACTACTATCGAGATTCATAAGAAATAGACCACTCCTCAAGGGTGCATGACCATAAAAGATATTACTCATATAAATAGAACAACCATTATTCTCTCGATTTAAATGAATAACCGCCTCGCATCAAACAAGATCCAGATATAATGTTCATGCTCAACGCAGGCACCAAATAACAATTATTTAGGTCTAAAACTAATCCCGAAGGTAGATGTAGAGGTAGCGTGCCGACCGCGATCACATCGACTTTGGAACCATTTCCCACGCGATCGTCACCTCGTCCTTTGCCGAGTTCGCAATCAGTAGTCCCTGCTTTGAGTTGCAAATATTAGCAACGGAACCATATCAAATACCCAGTGCTACTACGAGCTCTAGTAAGGTACACATCAATAACATGTATATCATATATACCTTTGTTCACCTTGCCATCCTTCTTATCCGCCAAATACTTGGGGCAGTTCCGCTTCAAAGGACTAGTCTGCTTGCAGTAGAAGCACTCGTTTCAGGTTTAGGGCCGACTTGGGTTTCTTCTCCGAGCAGCAACTTGCTTGCTGTTCTTCTTGAGATTCCTTCTTCTTCCCTTTGCCTTTCTTCTTGAAACTAGTGGTCTTATTGACCATCAACACTTGATGCTCCTTCTTGATTTCTACCTCCGCAGCCTTTAGCATTGCGAAGAGCTCGGTATAGTTTTCACTAACCCTTGCATATTATAGTTCATCAAGCCTTTGTAGCTTGGTGGCGTGATTGAGAATTTCATCAATGACACAATCATCCGGAAGATTAACTCCCAATTGTGTCAAGTGATTGTAGTACCCGCACATTCGAGTATATGCTCACTAATGTAATCGTTCTCCTCCATCTTACAGCTATAGAACTTATTGGAGACTTCATATCTCTCAATCCGGCATTCTGTTGGAATATTAACTTCAACTCTGGAACATCTCATATGCTCCATGACGCTCAAAACGTCGTTGAAGTCCCGGTTCTAAGCCGTAAAGCATGGCACATCGAACTATAGAGTAGTCATCACTTTGCTCGCCAGACGCTCATAACATCCGGCGTTGCTCCAAAGAAGAGCTCTGTCACCTAGCGGTGCATCCGGGACGTAGCTCTTCCAGGCAGCAATGAGGATGATCCTCGTTACGGACCCAGTCCGTGTAATTGCTACCATCATCTTTCAACTTTGCTTTCTCAAGGAACGCATTAAAATTCAACGGAACAACAGACGAGCCATCTATCTACAATCAAACATAAACAAGCAAGATACTATCAGTACTAAGTTCATGATAAATTTAAGTTCAATTAATCATATTACTTAAGAACTCCCACTTAGAAAAACATCTCTAGTCATCTAAGTGATCACGTGATCCAAATCAACTAAACCATAACCGATCATCACGTGAAATGGAGTAGTTTTCAATGGTGAACATCTTATGTTGATCATATCTACTATATGATTCACGCCGACCTTTCGGTCTCCGTGTTCCGAGGCCATATCTGCATATGCTAGGCTCGTCAAGTATAACCCGAGTATTCTGCGTGTGCAAAACTGGCTTGCACCCGTTGTAGATGGACGAGAGCTTATCACACCCGATCATCACGTGGTGTCCGGGCACGACGAACTTTGGCAACGGTGCATACTCGGGAGAACACTTCTTGATTATTTAGTGAGAGATCATCTTATAATGCTACCGCCAATCAAAGCAAGATAAGATGCATAAAAGGATAAACATCACATGCAAATCAATATAAGTGATATGATATGGTCATCATCATCTTGTGCTTCACGATCTCCATCTTGCAGCACCACCATGATCACCATCGCCACCGGCGCGACACCTTGATCTCCATCGCAGCATCGTTGTCGCCTCGCCAAACTTATGCTATTACGACTATCGCTACCGCTTAGTGATAAAGTAAAGCATTACAGGCGATTGCATTGCATACAATAAAGCGACAACCATATGGCTCCTCGCCATTGCCGATAACCGGTTACAAAACATGATCATCTCATACAATAAAATATAGCATCACGTCTTGACCATATCACATCACAACATGCCCTGCAAAAACAAGTTAGACGTCCTCTACTTTGTTGTTGCAAATTTTACGTGGCTGCTACGGGCTTAAGCAAGAACCAGTCTCACCTACGCATCAAAACCACAACGATATTTCGTCAAATAGACTCCGCTTTAACCTTCTCAAGGACCGGGCGTAGCCACACTCGGTTCAACTAAAGTGAGAGAGACAGGCACCCACCAGTCACCTTTAAGCAACGAGTGCTCACAGCGGTGAAACCAGTCTCGCGTAAGCGTACGCGTAATGTCGGTCCGGGCCGCTTCATCTCACAATACCGCTGAACCAAAGTATGACATGCTGGTAGGTAGTATGACTTGTATCGCCCACAACTCACTTGTGTTCTACTCGTGCAAAACATCAAACCATAGAAAAACCTTGGCTCGATACCACTGTTGGGGAACGTAGTAATTTCAAAATTTTCCCACGCACACGCAAGATCATGGTGATGCATAGCAACGAGAGGGGAGAGTGTTGTCTACATACCCTTGTAGACCCAAGCGAAGCGATCACAACGTAGAGGAAGTAGTCGACGTTCTCCTCGCGATCCGACCGATCCGGCGCCGTTACTTCGACGCCCGAGTTCTTGACACACGACAGCTCGATGACGTCCCTCAGACTCGATCCAGCCGAGTGTCGAGGAGAGTTCCACAAGACGACGGCGTGGTGACGATCTTGATGTTTCACGGCGCAGGCTTCGCTTAAGCTTCGCGACAGTATAACCGAGGTGGAATATGGTGGAGGGGCACCGACACGGCTAAGGAACGATCTCACGATCAACTTGTGTCTTCAAGGTGCCCCCTGCCCCGTATATAAAGGAGCCAAGGGGGAGGGGCGGCGACCAAGGAGGGCGCTACTGGGAGTCCTACTCCTCTGGAGTAGGATTCCCCAATCCTAGTTGGACTAGGATTCCGGAGGGGGAAAAGAGAGAGGGCGGCCCCTTCTCCTAGTCCTAGTAGGACTAGGGAAGGGGAGGCGTGCCAGGCTTGGGCTGCCCTCCTCCTTTCCACTAGGGCCCATCGAGGCCCATTTACCTTCCGGGGTTCCAGTAACCTCCGGTACTCGAGAATTCTGTTTTCGCCGGAACCATTCCGAACTCCAAACATAGGCTTCCAATACATCAATCTTTATGTCTCGACCATTTCGAGACTCCTCGTCATGTCCGTGATCACATCCGGACTCAACTTCTTCGGTACATCAAAATACATAAACTCATAATAATACCATCGAAACTTTAAGCGTGCGGACCCTACGGTTCGAGAACAATGTAGACATGACCTGGAACCATTCACGGTCAATAACCAACAGCGGGACCTGGATGCCCATATTGGTTCCTACATATTCTACGAAGATCTTTATCGGTCGACCGCATAACAACATACGTTGTTCCCTTTGTCATCGGTATGTTACTTGCCCGAGATTCGATCGTCGGTATCCAATACCTAGTTCAATCTCGTTACGCAAGTCTCTTTACTCGTTCGTAATACATCATCTCACAACTAACTCATTAGTTGTAGTGCTTGCAAGGCTTCATGATGTGCATTACCGAGAGGGCCAGAGATACCTCTCCGACTATCGGAGTGACAAAACCTAATCTCGAAATACGCCAACCCAACATCGCCTTTGGAGACACCTGTAGTACTCCTTTATAATCACCCGATTACGTTGTGACGTTTGGTAGCACCCAAAGTGTTCCTCCGGTAAACGGGAGTTGCATAATCTCATAGTTACAGGAACATGTATAAGTCATGGATAAAAGCAGTAGCAACATACTAAACGATCGTGTGCTAAGCTAAGGGAATGGGTCATGTCAATCAGATCATTCTACTAATGATGTGACCTCATTAATCAAATAACAACTCCTTTGTTCATGGTTAGGAAACATAACCATCTTTGATTAACAAGCTAGTCTAGTAGAGGCATACTAGTGACATCTTGTTTTGTCTATGCATTCACACATGTATCATGTTTCCGGTTGATACAATTCTAGCATGAATGATAAACATTTATCATGAAATAAGGAAATAAATAATAACTTTATTATTGCCTCTAGGGCATATTTCCTTCAGGAATGAGGTTAAAATTATGAGTTTATGTCACTATTTGATGGCCATTGTCAAGATGATCGAAATAAATATAAAGATGGACCAAAAAGGAGCTCAAGTGCAGAAGATATGACAATTTCGAAGATACCCGTGTTGACACCTGATTAAAGAATGTCATGAAACCTAATTAAGAAGACCTCGGCTGGAAAAAGTTACAACTGCAAAGTTCTTCGCCTCGTTGAAACGGACGATTTTGATATAAGGAACGTCCTCATCCAAGGTCGTATGCAAAAGCTATAGGCAAAATTGTGCGCTGCAGCAATGTTGGCCGGATCATCCGGGCCGGGGTCCGGATCATCCGGGTAATTAGAGCACTAAGATTCCAGAAGGTTGGCGCTGAAGCCGGATGATCTGGGTCAAGTCCCGGATGATCCGGGTAAAGGCCGGACAATCCGGGCAATCGTCCGGACGTTCGGACACGTTTTTCTGCTGCAGACTTTAGAAAACGGCCCGAAACACCCTCAAGATGGTCTCAGATGAAAAAGTGTTCAACATGAAAGTTGTGCGTCTCGTCGAGACGGTTGATTTGGATATAAAAAACGTCCAAATCCGAGGAATTATGAGGATGATAGAGCCAAAACAGTGAGCCACTGTCAAAAAACTGGGCTAGGCCGGATCATCCGGGCCTTGAGCCGGACATCCGGGCCGGGGGTCGTGAATAGTCCGTGTTTTATTAGGTTTTGATGATTTGGACGGCTAGGCAAGTCCTTTTCTTGTACAGGAAGTCCACCCGCCTCTTATATAGACAAGAGGTGACGGCCGATTGAACAACAACACACAATCGAACAAATCTATCTACATCTTTTATCTTTACTTTTCCTTCTCCCTTGTTCTTCTTCTTCCTCGTTTTTCGTTCGTTCTTCTTGTTGCAGGGCGGCGAAACTCGAAGCCCTAGGGAGGCCAGGCCGACCTAGGGCAGCCCATAGCCGCCAGCATACCGACGGGTCCCTCCCGGGCGTGTTGGGTTTCGAGTCTACAAAAGCGCCCGCCGGATTGCCTTCGTACCGCGCTTCCGGTGGGTCTCCTTCAACGTGAGCTGCGGTGCATCACCCTCGGCGTTGGAGGTACACGGTGATGTGTTCGTGTGCGAACACACTTTTTGGCGACTCCGCTGGGGACGAAGCTTCGAACGGTCTCCGGCCCGTTCTTGCTACAAAGAGATCGTCATCTAGGGTTTGCAGTCTACAAAGGTAATATGAATACCCAATCCCTTTATGTAGATGCAAATAATTCATATGGTGTTACTAGATCGTTCAATGAGTATACTCTATCGGCCAACCCTAGTTTTTTCAATCATGCAACTAACTACGTGCAAGGGCCGGTTCAAAGTAATTCATATACTTCAACTTCTTATGATATTAGTAACATGCACCATATGTATCCCAACTCACATGCATCGGCAACCCAGCAAATTCATATGCCGATGAGCAACATGATGAGTTCGATTAATCAATTTGAAACACCCCAAGTTAGAATTTCCAATGCCATACAAGAAAGTGTTTCACCCTTTTATTCATCGGCAGCTAATGTGCAATATAGTAATCCAACCATGCCGATGAATGAGAGAATTGGCCATGCTACTAGTGGCTATTCGGCCAGTTACTCTCAACTATCATATGCTACACCTCATGTTACTAATTCTTCGGCACCATACACAACTGTAGATGCTCATAATTCGGCTTCACACCTTCCTGGTTATAGCCGAATGAATGTAAATTTTACAGGAGCGGTTGTGCCCAACATTGTAGAAGATGAGGTAGTGGTGGCTGCATTGAAGAGTTTAGCCCAAAATAAGAGAATTAGTGCTCTTTGCCTTGAACAACATGAAAAGGGGCTATTTCCTGATTATGCCGCAATAAAAGCTAGAGTTTTGCAAAAAGATGAATCTTTGCCAATTGATAAAATTGGCGAGCAAAAGGATGGTCTTACAATAATGCATATGCCTTCACCTAGTACTATATCATATTATACACCCCCTACACAATTGCAAAATTTCGGCAACACCCGTGTGTCATTGCCGAAAGAATCTAAAAGCATTGGGGGGCAATCATATCCGGAGTGGGCTGAAATTGAGAAAAAGCTTAAAGCTAATTTTGCCGCTCGCCGTCAGAAACAAATAGAAAAAGAATTGGCTCAGATAAAAGAAGCATTGCCAATTGGTAGTATCAATGAAAAGAAGGATGATTCGGAACATGAAAGTGCTTCGGTTGAAAAATCCGAATCAAGTAGTATATATTCTGAATCCATCAAATCCAACGAGGCAAGCATTATTGAGAAAGGGCATGGCAAGCATAGGAAAATAACGGTGCTTGATTTTTCTAAAATTAAGGAAACCTACTTCTTGCCCTATGAGTTTCGTGCCATAGAACTTGATGAGCTTCAAGGACAAGAACAAGTAGTCGAACAAAGTTCGGTTGACAAATATCTTCAAATTTATGATGCACGAAATCAAGAAGAAAATTGTGACATGGTGTTGGGAAGTCATCCAGAAGCAAAGCACAATATTATTCATCATATGCAATCATCATGCTCTCCCAACATATTTGAAGAGGTATGTCTAGCAATTAATTTACCTATTTTCAGATTTGGTCACAACTTTATTGTTGATGCATCTATTAGAAAAATTCTAATAAGTAATTTTCAAAGACCAATGAAGAAGGGCAATATACTTGTTAGCAATAAAATTGTTACTAAGCATATCGGTCAATATATTGTACCATTCAAAGAGACCGATAGTGACTTATTACGCAACCAAAGCTTTTCCCATTGCTTTATTTAAAGTTCATATCTAATTGGGTAGCTTTGCTTGTTTCATACTTGGCTTACGATGGTCTCAATTGAGACGTGTATGTTCTAACTACTTTGATTTCAAATTCAAAGCCAAGGTTAAAATCTTTTGGGAAAACCAATGCTAGTATAGTTTCTTATTTAAGGACATCGGAAAAGAATGCGAAAGAGAATTCATAGCGAATGGGAAGATGCCAAATCTGAACCATTCGTTTGCTTAATTCCAAAGCCGTTCTCACAACAAGATCGGCTAGAAAACAAAAGGTATACCTTTGATTCAAACATGTGTGATCAAATCTTTGATTTGTTGTTGAAAAATAATTACATTAGAATTCTTGATCACCATGTCAAGCCATCAATTCAAGGACGAATGTATTGTAGGTTGCATCATTCGTTCAAACATAATTTTGAGGATTGCAATATGTTTCGTCAAATAGTTAAATCGGCCATTGATAAAGGACGATTGAAATTTGTTGAGACACCAAGAGATGACCAGTCTATTCCGATTGGTCCCGATGGCAGAAAGTTTTTGCATCGGCTGCTTCAAGCCGATCCATTTAAAGAGAAGGTAAAAACAGCAGGTGATGGGATCGAGTTTTCAAGTAAAGAATTTGTTGAAGAGCATAATGAACATAACCTTGAGGGCAAAAATTCCATCGAAGCTACAATGGGGACGCCAAGGACTGCGGGGCAGCAAGCAAATCCAATGATCGATGGAAGCAAACCAAAAGAAAACAAAGGCGAAATAAGCGCAAGTGTAAGAGATCAAAATCACCTTCGCTGAACTATTGGATAAATATCAAAAGAAGAGTGAAGAGAAGAATGCTTATCGGCCAAATCATGCAAAGAAACCAAGATCACCCCAAGGCGCAAATATAAGGATTGGTATTGGCAAAGTGCTAATTTTAATGCAACATATTCATATCCTTATTTTGGGCCGCCAATGCCAATGCCGTGGATGCTTCCTATGCTCATATAGATACATATTCATCATGGGACTGGTATGATACAAGGGCACATTCTCCATCTTATTTTAGATCATCTCACCAATATTATGCAGCTCCAAGAAAATCAACATCTGAACAATCACATGTTAAAGACCGTTTCAATCATAAGGAATCGGTCCAGAGCTCAAGGAAGAAGAAAGAGGTGCTCAAACAAGTTTACCGCGTTAAAAGAGATGGTCGAAGAGTGCTACTTCAGATTTGATCTCAAATGAAAAAGAGCCAATGAACGTGTTGATATTGGCTACTAAAGGCAATGAGATGAAGCAACCAATTATTAAGAGTCAAAGTGCCAAATCTGAAGAAAAGAAGTTGAGAGTGCACAAGGCCAAGAAAGAATTGCCATTGGTCAAAACAGAATCACAGCCGAGATGCCCACTCGGCTTATCGTATTGGCAAAAGAAGGAATTACAAAATCTTAGTGCACAAGAGCTGTGAAACAGGAACATGGCATGGGTTCCCAAGAAGATCAATCAAGACAAAAATGATGTGCATGCTTCTATTGCAACAAGTACAATAAAAGTGAAGAAGGAAAATAATAAAAGCCACAAACAATTGTCAAGGTGCGATCACAACATCAAAATCTTGGTTAGCACATCATCCATTTTCTTCAACAATGCCATTGATGCCTTTGCCATGGAATTCATCCACAGGTATGATCAGTTACCCTCCATGGACCTATTTTGATCCATGGATGCAACATAATTTTCCATATCATGACAGAGTATTACCAAATCACTATACATTTGGTTAGTTACATTTTGTTGCTATGACAAAGGGACCAAATATTTTATTGCTACTTTATTTGTTTATTTCGCTATACATGCTTTAATGGATGAATTCTACATGGACCTTATGATAATGGCCGATAATTAACTATCGCCCTAAAAACTATCCGATCATGGCGGTGTAATATTCTTACATCGTCCTTAGTTCGAATGGAGAGCGAGACAAGTACTATGGAGATTATGTTTTGATAGTTGAATTCATAACAATGGCCATGGTGTTGGTGTTGTTTATATATCTCCATATGGTGCTGTTATGTGAAGCCTCATGCTTCTTAAAATATTTATTGCACAATAATCAAAGCTGAATATGCAATGTTATTCGGTTTGGAACTTTTGCCATATGTGCTAAACATATTGAGGCTTTCAATGATTCGTTATGAGTAGTGCAACAAATATCCAAGGGTTATCAATGTTTTGACGAATCACTTATAGTTTATCTTGAGGTATGTCTAGATGCAAAATTTACCTTGGGTTGCTATAAAATTGTTCATATTTCCGCACATGACAGTTCGAAAGAGTTGGCACAGCAAGCATCCGCTACTATGTTAATCATGGTGTGTTGCATTTCGTCAATAGCCGATGCTTAGTCTCGTCAAAAGAGGTAAGGCCGATCTGAAGTCCACCGCTTCGGCCACTAATGAATTTTTTTTATGCAGGCTAAGGTAAGGATTGGAGAAAGTTTATTGTTGATTATCTGCAAAATCCTATCAAAAGGGTGAACCATATGATTCATAGGATGACCTTGAAGATACATACCTGTGGAGCTTTATCATCGGATTGTTAAGGAAGTTGAGAAGGTTACACCCAATTTTGCATCAAGGATTCAAAGAAATAATGGCCGATATATATTTATCGCTCAAGCACATGCAAAGTGGCCGATGGAGTGTTGACATCGTCCTTAGAACCAACATATCTGAGTTATTTTTCGCATACTACCTTTGCCGAAAAACAGGGGGCATGTGTTGACCCTCAAAATGGCATGATCGCAAAGAGTGACTTGAGTCTATAATGGAATGAGGTTAAAATTATGAGTTGATGTCACTATTTGATGGCCATCGTCAAGATGATCGAAATAAATATAAAGATGGACCAAAAGGAGCTCAAGTGCGTAAGATATGACAATTTCAAGATACCCGTGTTGACACCTGATTAAAGAATGTCATGAAACCTAATTAAGAAGACCTCGGCTGGAAAAAGTTACAACTGCAAAGTTCTTCGCCTCGTTGAAACGGACGATTTTGATATAAGGAACGTCCTCATCCAAGGTCGTATGCAAAAGTTATAGGCAAAATTGTGCGCTGCAGCAATGTTGGCCGGATCATCCGGGCCGGGGTCCGGATCATCCGGGTAATTAGAGCACTAAGATTCCAGAAGGTTGGCGCTGAAGCCGGATGATCTGGGTCAAGTCCAGGATGATCCGGGTAAAGGCCGGACAATCCGGGCAATCGTCCGGACGTTCGGACACGTTTTTCTGCTGCAGACTTTAGAAAACGGCCTGAAACACCCTCAAGATGGCCTCGGATGAAAAAGTGTTCAACATGAAAGTTGTGCGTCTCGTCGAGACGGTTGATTTGGATATAAAAAAACGTCCAAATCCGAGGTATTATGAGGATGATAGAGCCAAAAGAGTGAGCCACTGTCAAAAAACGGGGCTAGGCCGGATCATCCGGGCCTTGAGCCGGACATCCGGGCCGGGGGTCGTGAATAGTCCGTGTTTTATTAGGTTTTGATGATTTGGACTGCTAGGCAAGTCCTTTTCTTGTACAGGAAGTCCACCCGCCTCTTATATAGACAAGAGGTGACGGCCGATTGAACAACAACACACAATCGAACAAATCTATCTACATCTTTTATCTTTACTTTTCCTTCTCCCTTGGTCTTCTTCTTCCTCGTTTTTCGTTCGTTCTTCTTGTTGCAGGGCGGCGAAACTCGAAGCCCTAGGGGAGGCCAGGCCGACCTAGGGCAGCCCATAGCCGCCCGCGCGCCCTGACGGGGTCCCTCCCGGGCGTGTTGGGTTTCGAGTCTACAAAAGCGCCCGCCGGATTGCCTGCGTACCGCGCTTCCGGTGGGTCTCCTTCAACGTGAGCTGCGGTGCATCACCCTCGGCGTTGGAGGTACACGGTGATGTGTTCGTGTGCGAACACACATTTTGGCGACTCCGCTGGGGACGAAGCTTCGAACGGTCTCCGGCCCGTTCTTGCTACGAAGAGATCGTCATCTAGGGTTTGCAGTCTACAAAGGTAATATGAATACCCAATCCCTTTATGTAGATGCAAATAATTCATATGGTGTTACTAGATCGTTCAATGAGTATACTCTATCGGCCAACCCTAGTTTTTTCAATCATGCAACTAACTACGTGCAAGGGCCGATTCAAAGTAATTCATATACTTCAACTTCTTATGATATTAGTAACATGCACCATATGTATCCCAACTCACATGCATCGGCAACCCAGCAAATTCATATGCCGATGAGCAACATGATGAGTTCTATTAATAAATTTGAAACACCCCAAGTTAGAATTTCCAATGCCATACAAGAAAGTGTTTCACCCTTTTATTCATCGGCAGCTAATGTGCAATATAGTAATCCAACCATGCCGATGAATGAGAGAATTGGCCATGCTACTAGTGGCTATTCGGCCAGTTACTCTCAACTATCATATGCTACACCTCATGTTACTAATTCTTCGGCACCATACACAACTGTAGATGCTCATAATTCGGCTTCACACCTTCCTGGTTATAGCCGAATGAATGTAAATTTTACAGGAGCGGTTGTTCCCAACATTGTAGAAGATGAGGTAGTGGTGGCTGCATTGAAGAGTTTAGCCCAAAATAAGAGAATTAGTGCTCTTTGCCTTGAACAACATGAAAAGGGGCTATTTCCTGATTATGCCGCAATAAAAGCTAGAGTTTTGCAAAAAGATGAATCTTTGCCAATTGATAAAATTGGCGAGCAAAAGGATGGTCTTACAATAATGCATATGCCTTCACCTAGTACTATATCATATTATACACCCCCTACACAATTGCAAAATTTCGGCAACACCCGTGTGTCATTGCCGAAAGAATCTAAAAGCATTGGGGGGCAATCATATCCGGAGTGGGCTGAAATTGAGAAAAAGCTTAAAGCTAATTTTGCCGCTCGCCGTCAGAAACAAATAGAAAAAGAATTGGCTCAGATAAAAGAAGCATTGCCAATTGGTAGTATCAATGAAAAGAAGGATGATTCGGAACATGAAAGTGCTTCGGTTGAAAAATTCGAATCAAGTAGTATATATTCTGAATCCATCAAATCCAACGAGGCAAGCATTATTGAGAAAGGGCATGGCAAGCATAGGAAAATAACGGTGCTTGATTTTTCTAAAATTAAGGAAACCTACTTCCTGCCCTATGAGTTTCGTGCCATAGAACTTGATGAGCTTCAAGGACAAGAACAAGTAGTCGAAGAAAGTTCGGTTGACAAATATCTTCAAATTTATGATGCACGAAATCAAGAAGAAAATTGTGACATGGTGTTGGGAAGTCATCCAGAAGCAAAGCACAATATTATTCATCATATGCAATCATCATGCTCTCCCAACATATTTGAAGAGGTATGTCTAGCAAGTAATTTACCTATTTTCAGATTTGGTCACAACTTTATTGTTGATGCATCTATTAGAAAAATTCTAATAAGTAATTTTCAAAGACCAATGAAGAAGGGCAATATACTTGTTAGCAATAAAATTGTTACTAAGCATATCGGTCAATATATTGTACCATTCAAAGAGACCGATAGTGACTTATTATCGCAACCAAAGCTTTTCCCATTGCTTTATTTAAAGTTCATATCTAATTGGGTAGCTTTGTTTGCTTCATACTTGGCTTACGCATGGTCTCAATTGAGACGTGTATGTTCTAACTACTTTGATTTCAGAAATTCAAAGCCAAGGTTAAAATCTTTTGGGAAAACCAATGCTAGTATAGTTTCTTATTTAAGGACATCGGAAAAAGAATGCGAAAGAGAATTCATAGCCGAATGGGAAGATGCCAAATCTGAACCATTCGTTTGCTTAATTCCAAAGCCGTTCTCACAACAAGATCGGCTAGAAAACAAAAGGTATACCTTTGATTCAAACATGTGTGATCAAATCTTTGATTTGTTGTTGAAAAATAATTACATTAGAATTCTTGATCACCATGTCAAGCCATCAATTCAAGGACGAATGTATTATAGGTTGCATCATTCGTTCAAACATAATTTTGAGGATTGCAATATGTTTCGTCAAATAGTTAAATCGGCCATTGATAAAGGACGATTGAAATTTGTTGAGACACCAAGAGATGACCAGTCTATTCCGATTGGTCCCGATGGCAGAAAGTTTTTGCATCGGCTGCTTCAAGCCGATCCATTTAAAGAGAAGGTAAAAACAGCAGGTGATGGGATCGAGTTTTCAAGTAAAGAATTTGTTGAAGAGCATAATGAACATAACCTTGAGGGCAAAAATTAAATCAAAGCTACAATGGGGACGCCAAGGACTGCAGGGCAGCAAGCAAATCCAATGATCGATGGAAGCAAACCAAAAGAAAACAAAGGCCGAAATAAGCGCAAGTGTAAGAGATCAAAAATCACCTTCGCTGAACTATTGGATAAATATCAAAAGAAGAGTGAAGAGAAGAATGCTTATCGGCCAAATCATGCAAAGAAACCAAGATCACCCCCAAGGCGCAAATATAAGGATTGGTATTGGCAAAGTGCGAATTTTAATGCAACATATTCATATCCTTATTTTGGGCCGCCAATGCCAATGCCGTGGATGCTTCCCTATGCTCATATAGATACATATTCATCATGGGACTGGTATGATACGAGGCACATTCTCCATCTTATTTTAGATCATCTCACCAATATTATGCAGCTCCAAGAAAATCAACATCTGAACAATCACATGTTAAAGACCGTTTCAATCATAAGGAATCGGTCCAGAGCTCAAGGAAGAAGAAAGAGGTGCTCAAACAAGTTTACCGCGTTAAAAGAGATGGTCGTAAGAGTGCTACTTCAGATTTGATCTCAAATGAAAAAGAGCCAATGAACGTGTTGATATTGGCTACTAAAGGCAATGAGATGAAGCAACCAATTATTAAGAGTCAAAGTGCCAAATCTGAAGAAAAGAAGTTGAGAGTGCACAAGGCCAAGAAAGAATTGCCATTGGTCAAAACAGAATCACAGCCGAGATGCCCACTCAGCTTATCGTATTGGCAAAAGAAGGAATTACAAAATCTTAGTGCACAAGAGCTGTGAAACAGGAACATGGCATGGGTTCCCAAGAAGATCAATCAAGACAAAAATGATGTGCATGCTTCTGTTGCAACAAGTACAATAAAAGTGAAGAAGGAAAATAATAAAAGCCACAAACAATTAAGTCAAGGTGCGATCACAACATCAAAATCTTCGGTTAGCACATCATCCATTTTCTTCAACAATGCCATTGATGCCTTTGCCATGGAATTCATCCACAGGTATGATCAGTTACCCTCCATGGACCTATTTTGATCCATGGATGCAACATAATTTTCCATATCATGACAGAGTATTACCAAATCACTATACATTTGGTTAGTTACATTTTTGTTGCTATGACAAAGGGACCGAAATATTTTATTGCTACTTTATTTGTTTATTTCGGCTATACATGCTTTAATGGATGAATTCTACATGGACCTTATGATAATGGCCGATAATTAACTATCGTCCTAAAAAACTATCCGATCATGGCCGGTGTAATATTCTTACATCGTCCTTAGTTCGAATGGAGAGCGAGACAAGTACTATGGAGATTATGTTTTGATAGTTGAATTCATAACAATGGCCATGGTGTTGGTGTTGTTTATATATCTCCATATGGTGCTGTTATGTGAAGCCTCATGCTTCTTAAAATATTTATTGCACAATAATCAAAGCTGAATATGCAATGTTATTCGGTTTGGAACTTTTGCCATATGTGCTAAACATATTGAGGCTTTCAGTGATTCGTTATGAGTAGTGCAACAAATATCCAAGGGTTATCAATGTTTTGACGAATCACTTATAGTTTATCTTGAGGTATGTCTAGATGCAAAATTTACCTTGGGTTGCTATAAAATTGTTCATATTTCCAGACATGACAGTTCGAAAGAGTTGGCACAGCAAGCATCCGGCTACTATGTTAATCATGGTGTGTTGCATTTCGTCAATAGCCGATGCTTAGTCTCTCAAAAGAGGTAAGGCCGATCTGAAGTCCACCGCTTCGCCACTAATGAATTTTTTATGCAGGCTAAGGTAAGGATTGGAGAAAGTTTATTGTTGATTATCTGCAAAATCCTATCAAAAGGGTGAACCATATGATTCATAGGATGACCTTGAAGATACATACCGTGGAGCTTTATCATCGGATTGTTAAGGAAGTTGAGAAGGTTACACCCAATTTTGCAACAAGGATTCAAAGAAATAATGGCGATATATATTTATCGCTCAAGCACATGCAAAGTGGCCGATGGAGTGTTGACATCGTCCTTAGAACCAACATAATCTGAGTTATTTTTCGCATACTACCTTTGCCGAAAAACAGGGGGCATGTGTTGACCCTCAAAATGGCATGATCGCAAAGAGTGACTTGAGTCTATAATGGAATGAGGTTAAAATTATGAGTTTATGTCACTATTTGATGGCCATCGTCAAGATGATCGAAATAAATATAAAGATGGACCAAAAAGGAGCTCAAGTGCAGAAGATATGACAATTTCGAAGATACCCGTGTTGACACCTGATTAAAGAATGTCATAAAACCTAATTAAGAAGACCTCGGCTGGAAAAAGTTACAACTGCAAAGTTCTTCGCCTCGTTGAAACGGACGATTTTGATATAAGGAACGTCCTCATCCAAGGTCGTATGCAAAAGCTATAGGCAAAATTGTGCGCTGCAGCAATGTTGGCCGGATCATTCGGGCCGGGGTCCGGATCATCCGGGTAATTAGAGCACTAAGATTCCAGAAGGTTGGCGCTGAAGCCGGATGATCTGGGTCAAGTCCCGGATGATCCGGGTAAAGGCCGGACAATCCGGGCAATCGTCCGGACGTTCGGACACGTTTTTCTGCTGCAGACTTTAGAAAACGGCCCGAAACACCCTCAAGATGGCCTCCGATGAAAAAGTGCTCAACATGAAAGTTGTGCGTCTCGTCGAGACGGTTGATTTGGATATAAAAAAACGTCCAAATCCGAGGTATTATGAGGATGATAGAGCCAAAAGAGTGAGCCACTGTCAAAAAACGGGGCTAGGCCGGATCATCCGGGCCTTGAGCCGGACATCCGGGCCGGGGGTCGTGAATAGTCCGTGTTTTATTAGGTTTTGATGATTTGGACTGCTAGGCAAGTCCTTTTCTTGTACAGGAAGTCCACCCGCCTCTTATATAGACAAGAGGTGACGGCCGATTGAACAAC
Source organism: Aegilops speltoides (assembly GCA_021437245.1). Classification (NCBI taxonomy): domain Eukaryota; kingdom Viridiplantae; phylum Streptophyta; class Magnoliopsida; order Poales; family Poaceae; genus Aegilops; species Aegilops speltoides. The sequence goes on along the minus strand of CM038147.1, from coordinate 47,488,120 downwards.
AACACACAATCGAACAAATCTATCTACATCTTTTATCTTTACTTTTCCTTCTCCCTTGGTCTTCTTCTTCCTCGTTTTTCGTTCGTTCTTCTTGTTGCAGGCGGCGAAACTCGAAGCCCTAGGGAGGCCAGGCCGACCTAGGGCAGCCCATAGCCGCCAGGCATACCGACGGGTCCCTCCCGGCGTGTTGGGTTTCGAGTCTACAAAGCGCCCGCCGGATTGCTGCATCAGCGCTCGGTGGGTCTCCTTCAACGTGAGCTGCGGTGCATCACCCTCGGCGTTGAGGTACACGGTGATGTGTTCGTGTGCGAACACACTTTTGGCGACTCATTGGGATTTAAGCTTCAACGGTCTCCGCCCGTTCTTGCTACGAAGAGATCGTCATCTAGGGTTTGCAGTCTACAAAGGTAATATGAATACCCAATCCTTTATGTAGATGCAAATAATTCATATGGTGTTACTAGATCGCTCAATGAGTATACTCTATCGGCCAACCCTAGTTTTTTCAATCATGCAACTAACTACGTGCAAGGGCCGATTCAAAGTAATTCATATACTTCAACTTCTTATGATATTAATAACATGCACCATATGTATCCCAACTCACATGCATCGGCAACCCAGCAAATTCATATGCCGATGAGCAACATGATGAGTTCTATTAATCAATTTGAAACACCCCAAGTTAGAATTTCCAATGCCATACAAGAAAGTGTTTCACCCTTTTATTCATCGGCAGCTAATGTGCAATATAGTAATCCAACCATGCCGATGAATGAGAGAATTGGCCATGCTACTAGTGGCTATTCGGCCAGTTACTCTCAACTATCATATGCTACACCTCATGTTACTAATTCTTCGGCACCATACACAACTGTAGATGCTCATAATTCGGCTTCACACCTTCCTGGTTATAGCCGAATGAATGTAAATTTTACAGAGCGGTTGTGCCCAACATTGTAGAAGATGAGGTAGTGGTGGCTGCATTGAAGAGTTTAGCCCAAAATAAGAGAATTAGTGCTCTTTGCCTTGAACAACATGAAAGGGGCTATTTCTGATTATACCGCAATAAAAGCTAGAGTTTTGCAAAAGATGAATCTTTGCCAATTGATAAAATTGGCGAGCAAAAGGATGGTCTTACAATAATGCATATGCCTTCACCTAGTACTATATCATATTATACACCCCCTACACAATTGCAAAATTTCGGCAACACCCGTGTGTCATTGCCGAAAGAATCTAAAAGCATTGGGGGGCAATCATATCCGGAGTGGGCTGAAATTGAGAAAAAGCTTAAAGCTAATTTTGCCGCTCGCCGTGAGAAACAAATAGAAAAAGAATTGGCTCAGATAAAAGAAGCATTGCCAATTGGTAGTATCAATGAAAAGAAGGATGATTCGGAACATGAAAGTGCTTCGGTTGAAAAATCCGAATCAAGTAGTATATATTCTGAATCCATCAAATCCAACGAGGCAAGCATTATTGAGAAAGGGCATGGCAAGCATAGGAAAATAACGGTGCTTGATTTTTCTAAAATTAAGGAAACCTACTTCCTGCCCTATGAGTTTCGTGCCATAGAACTTGATGAGCTTCAAGGACAAGAACAAGTAGTCGAACAAAGTTCGGTTGACAAATATCTTCAAATTTATGATGCACGAAATCAAGAAGAAAATTGTGACATGGTGTTGGGAAGTCATCCAGAAGCAAAGCACAATATTATTCATCATATGCAATCATCATGCTCTCCCAACATATTTGAAGAGGTATGTCTAGCAATTAATTTACCTATTTTCAGATTTGGTCACAACTTTATTGTTGATGCATCTATTAGAAAAATTCTAATAAGTAATTTTCAAAGACCAATGAAGAAGGGCAATATACTTGTTAGCAATAAAATTGTTACTAAGCATATCGGTCAATATATTGTACCATTCAAAGAGACCGATAGTGACTTATTACTGCAACCAAAGCTTTTCCCATTGCTTTATTTAAAGTTCATATGTAATTGGGTAGCTTTGCTTGCTTCATACTTGGCTTACGCATGGTCTCAATTGAGACGTGTATATTCTAACTACTTTGATTTCAGAAATTCAAAGCCAAGGTTAAAATCTTTTGGGAAAACCAATGCTAGTATAGTTTCTTATTTAAGGACATCGGAAAAGAATGCGAAGAGAATTCATAGCCGAATGGGAAGATGCCAAATCTGAACCATTCGTTTGCTTAATTCCAAAGCCGTTCTCACAACAAGATCGGCTAGAAAACAAAAGGTATACCTTTGATTCAAACATGTGTGATCAAATCTTTGATTTGTTGTTGAAAAATAATTACATTAGAATTCTTGATCACCATGTCAAGCCATCAATTCAAGGACGAATGTATTGTAGGTTGCATCATTCGTTCAAACATAATTTTGAGGATTGCAATATGTTTCGTCAAATAGTTAAATCGGCCATTGATAAAGGACGATTGAAATTTGTTGAGACACCAAGAGATGACCAGTCTATTCCGATTGGTCCCGATGACAGAAAGTTTTTGCATCGGCTGCTTCAAGCCGATCCATTTAAAGAGAAAGTAAAAACAGCAGGTGATGGGATCGAGTTTTCAAGTAAAGAATTTGTTGAAGAGCATAATGAACATAACCTTGAGGGCAAAAATTCCATCGAAGCTACAATGGGGACACCAAGGACTGCAGGGCAGCAATCAAATCCAATGATCGATGGAAGCAAACCAAAAGAAAACAAAGGCCGAAATAAGCGCAAGTGTAAGAGATCAAAAATCACCTTCGCTGAACTATTGGATAAATATCAAAAGAAGAGTGAAGAGAAGAATGCTTATCGGCCAAATCATGCAAAGAAACCAAGATCACCCCCAAGGCGCAAATATAAGGTTTGGTATTGGCAAAGTGCGAATTTTAATGCAACATATTCATATCCTTATTTTGGGCCGCCAATGCCAATGCCGTGGATGCTTCCCTATGCTCATATAGATACATATTCATCATGGGACTGGTATGATACAAGGGCACATTCTCCATCTTATTTTAGATCATCTCACCAATATTATGCAGCTCCAAGAAAATCAACAATTGGTAAATAGCAAAAGATATGAGTGAAGTAGAAAATGCTTATCGCCAAATCATGCAAAGAATACCAAGACACCCAAGGCGCAACATATAGAGGTTTGTATTGCAATGCGAATTTTAATGCAACATATTCATATCTATTTATGGCAATCAAATCGTGATCATGTCTAATGTCATGAAGATATTTCTCAAGATTGTATGACTATATCATAGACATACGTCAAGCTGATACCATGACAAACGCATCAACTTGTCATGACACTGATGCAATAATAGTTCGCAACTAGTCTGTATAATTCTGACGATAATCGACGATATTCAAATACGGAAGTCAAGCGACTATCAGGTGACGATCAGTCGTACATACATGATACGCTAGTGTCGAACTGGAGCGAACGAGAGGTCAATCAGCTGATGACACGGATCCAGGTAGAGTCTCGAACTGACAGTGGATGCATAGCTGATGGCGGGCCACGTAGGGCTCGTTGAGAAGTATCACCGAGTGCTATCGGCTGCCGACACCTGACATGTCGCAGGACGGTCGAGGACCAGGTACCGTTAGCGTAACTGTCATCACATTCGAAGTCGAGACTCAGGCTCGATCGCTCAAGTCCTAGTGATGAATCTCAGTGCACACTAGGCTCGACCACCTAGTCACTAGGGATGATCCGATCAACGTCGCTATCGTAGATGCTCAATGCGCTCTACCTGATACGCTTGTCACTGACGAATGCTGATGACCAGCATCCTCCGTCGTCCACTAGCTCATCAGCTCGATAGACCTGGGCCTACGCATTCGATCATACGTCGACTCATCGCTCACTTAGCTACATACTCAGACTGACATTCGGACTAGCTCTCGTCATCCACCATGTCTCATCTATTCACGACTCGCGATACGCAGAACTGAATTGACTATATCAGTCATCATGTATGAATCTATAGCTAATTCAGTGATCTATTACACAATCTCATTAACTAATCTAGATCAATGCAACATGTCATCGATAGTCAGATTCTATCAGAATCATATACTCAATATTATCACATGAATCAGATTGATAATACTAGTCATCGTATCTACTCATTTACGTATGCAACAATAATCCTATACTCATAGATTTACATCATAATGTATGTGACATGTATAGTAGATATCATAGAGCATTCAACATGTCATAGCATCATTAAACGTAGATCAGTAAGATCCATGAATAATTCAAGCTACATTCATCATCTCTGTATACATTGTCTAGTGAGCATTTCATGCATGACATTGAACTATGCAGATACTCATATAGTTCACTGTACTCTAGAATACATGCTAGCTATAGTTATTACTAGTAATTCCTGCATGTATGTAGTAAATAAAACAGTGCGTTAGAAATGTCAAGAGCATCATATTAGCTGGACTAAGACTGAAGACAGCTTGAAGCTTACGTGATGTATCACTGAAAGACTTGATATCAGACGATCTATATGACTTAAAATGAATCCTGCAAGTTGTAATCTTAAAAGTGAAAATCTCAATTAAGAATGAGATACTATGACAGAAAATTACATAACTACTATCAATAAGATATTAAGCAAAAGATCAATTTCTGAATTAAATAACCAAATTACAGAATGGGAATATAAATTAACATTTCAAAATAGAAGATTAATACAATTAATCATTCAAAAATAAATAAGCATACACCCCAAAAGTGGAATTCAATAATAACAAAGTTTACCTTAGTATTAATTTTGCAATATAAAGGATGATTAAATATCCATTAGAGATACTCAAATATACCTACCATAATCTTAAAGACACTGGCATTAAAACAAGTTCAATCGAAATCCCCATTGATATAAGTATTCTTAACTAGATTATTAGCAAAGCTTTGAAAATTGGAACAATAAAATTAAAAAGTTTTAAAAATGATCAGATTAAAGAAGGTCTTTATAAAAACATGTAAAAAAAAATGTACTAACAGACTTAGAGCTAATTAAATAATATGCTAATAAATGTAGTGAAATCGAAAATCAACCATGTGTTCATCTATATGAGCCTAGCACTCGGACGGGTGATCTGTATTAATAGACCTCTCATAAGGCATCAAATTTAGGTAAATGTCAACCTTAATCATAACTATGCATGAACTTGGATGAAATTCATTCATACCAAGATGTTGAAATTATTCTTATCCAATTGTCTTAATTTAATAAAGAGTTATTTGCAAAATTAACTGTCGATCAGTTTCAGCGAGATATTAACAAGTATATAGTAATCTTATATCACTTAGATCAAACTATTATCAATAAGGTATCTGAAATCATACATACAGTCAATATGATCGAAGATCTAATGACATCATCAGCTTCAATATGAACATAACTGTAAATGTACTCTTGCAATATTATGCACTCATTCAGATCAGTACTCATCCAGCCGAGTGTCGAGGAGTTCGTCGCACTGACGGCGTGGTGACGATCTTGATGTTTCACCGTGAGGCCGCCTAAGCTTGCTGACAGTATAACGAGGTGGAATATGGTGGAGGGCCGCGCAGCTAAGAGCGATCTCACGATCAACTTGTGTCTTCAAGGTGCCCCCTGCCCCGTATATAAAGGAGCCAAGGGGAGGGGCGGCGACCAGGAGGCGGCATGACAGAGTCCTACTCCTGGGGTAGGATTCCCCCAATCCTAGTTGGACTAGGATTCGGAGGAAAAGAGAGAGGGCGGCCCCTTCTCCTAGTCCTAGTAGGACTAGGGAAGGGGAGGCAGCTGACCAGGCTAGGCTGCCCTCCTCCTTTCCACTAGGGCCCATCGAGGCCCATTTACCTTCCGGGGTTCGGTAACCTCCGTACTCGATAAATTCTGTTTTACCTGGAACCATTCCGAACTCCAAACATAGGCTTCCAATACATCAATCTTTATGTCTCGACCATTTGAGACTCCTCGTCATGTCCGTGATCACATCCGGGACTCGAACTTCTTGGTACATCAAAATACATAAACTCATAATAAGATCCTTGAAACTTTAAGCGTGCGGACCCTACGGTTCGAGAACAATGTAGACATGACCTGGAACCATTCACGGTCAATAACCAACAGCGGGACCTGGATGCCCATATTGGTTCCTACATATTCTCTGAAGATCTTTATCGGTCGGACCGCATAACAACATCGTTGTTCCCTTTGTCATCGGTATGTTACTTGCGAGATTCGATCGTCGGTATCAATACCTAGTTCAATCTCGTTACGGCAAGTCTCTTTACTCGTTCGTAATACATCATCTCACAACTAACTCATTAGTTGTAGTGCTTGCAAAGGCTCGTGATGTGCATTACCGAGAGGGCGAGAGATACCTCTCCGACTATCGGAGTGACAAAACCTAATCTCGAAATCGCCAACCCAACATCGCCTTTGGAGACACCTGTAGTACTCCTTTATAATCACCCGATTACGTTGTGGCGTTTGGTAGCACCAAAGTGTTCCTCCGTGGCAGGAGTTGCATAATCTCATAGTTACGGGAACATGTATAAGTCATGGATAAAAGCGGTAGCAACATACTAAGCGATCGTGTGCTAAGCTAAGGGAATGGGTCATGTCAATCAGATCATTCTACTAATGATGTGACCTCATTAATCAAATAACAACTCCTTTGTTCATGGTTAGGAAACATAACCATCTTTGATTAACAAGCTAGTCTAGTAGAGGCATACTAGTGACATCTTGTTTTGTCTATGCATTCACACATGTATCATGTTTCCGGTTGATACAATTCTAGCATGAATGATAAACATTTATCATGAAATAAGGAAATAAATAATAACTTTATTATTGCCTCTAGGGCATATTTCCTTCAGGAATGAGGTTAAAATTATGAGTTTATGTCACTATTTGATGGCCATTGTCAAGATGATCGAAATAAATATAAAGATGGACCAAAAGGAGCTCAAGTCGAGAAGATATGACAATTTGAAGATACCCGTGTTGACACCTGATTAAAGAATGTCATGAAACCTAATTAAGAAGACCTCGGCTGGAAAAAGTTACAACTGCAAAGTTCTTAGCCTCGTTGAAGCGGACGATTTTGATATAAGGCGTCCTCATCCAAGGTCGTATGCAAAAGCTATAGGCAAAATTATGCGCTGCAGCAATGTTGGCGGATCATCCGGGCGGGTCCGGATCATCCGAATAATTAGACACTAAGATTCCAGAAGGTTGGCGCTGAAGCGGATGATCTGGGTCAAGTCCCGGATGATCCGGGTAAAGGCGGACAATCCGGCAATCGTCCGGACGTTCGGACACGTTTTCTGCTGCAGACTTTAGAAAACGGCCCGAAACACCCTCAAGATGGTCTCAGATGAAAAAGTGTTCAACATGAAAGTTGTGCGTCTCGTCGAGACGGTTGATTTGGATATAAAAACGTCCAAATCCGAGGAATTATGAGGATGATAGAGCCAAAACAGTGAGCCACTGTCAAAAACTGGGCTAGGCCGGATCATCCGGGCCTTGAGCGGACATCCGGGCGGGGTCGTGAATAGTCCGTGTTTTATTAGGTTTTGATGATTTGGCGGCTAGGCAAGTCCTTTTCTTGTACAGGAAGTCCACCGCCTCTTATATAGACAAGAGGTGGCGGCCGATTGAACAACAACACAATCGAACAAATCTATCTACATCTTTTATCTTTACTTTTCCTTCTCCTTGTTCTTCTTCTTCCTCGTTTTTTTCGTTCTTCTTGTTGCAGGGGAAACTTCGAAGCCCTAGGGAGGCCAGGCCGACCTAGGGCGCCCCCCCAGCCCAGGGAGTCCCTCCCGGGGTGTTGGGTTGAGTCTAAAAGGCCCCTTGCGCGTGCGCCGGTGGGTCTCCTTCAACGTGAGCTGCGGTGCATCACCCTCGGCGTTGGAGGTACAGTGATGTGTTGTGCGAACACACTTTTAGCGACTCATTTGGGCGAAGCTTGAGCGGTCTCGGCCCGTTCTTGCTACAAAAGATCGTCATCTAGGGTTTGCGGTCTACAAAGGTAATATGAATACCCAATCCTTTATGTAGATGCAAATAATTCATATGGTGTTACTAGATCGTTCAATGATAACTAGGTTTTTTCAATCATGCAACTAACTTGGCAAGGGCGGTTCAAAGTAATTCATATACTTCAACTTCTTATGATATTAGTAACATACCATATGTATCCCAACTCAATGCATCGGCAAAGCAAATTCATATGCCGATGAGCAACATGATGAGTTCGATTAATCAATTTGAAACACCCCAAGTTAGAATTTCCAATGCCATACAAGAAAGTGTTTCACCCTTTTATTCATCCAGCTAATGTGCAATATAAATCCAACCATGCCGATGAATGAGAGAATTGGCCATGCTACTAGTGGCTATTGATTACTCTCAACTATCATATGCTACACCTCATGTTACTAATTCTTGACACCATACACAATGTAGATGCTCATAATTGACTTCACACCTTCCGGTTATAGCAATGAATTAAATTTACAGGGGTTGTGAACATTATGAAGATGAGGTAGTGGTGGCTGCATTGAAGAGTTTAGCCCAAAATAAGAGAATTAGTGCTCTTTGCCTTGAACAACATGAAAAGGGCTATTTTGATTATGCAAATAAAAGCTAGAGTTTTGCAAAAGATGAATCTTTGCCAATTGATAAAATTGGCGAGCAAAAGATGGTCTTACAATAATGCATATGCCTTCACCTAGTACTATATCATATTATACACCCCTACAAATTGCAAAATTTGGCAACACCCGTGTTCATTGCGAAAGAATCTAAAACATTGGGGCAATCATATCGGGTGGGCTGAAATTGAGAAAAAGCTTAAAGCTAATTTTGCCCGTCGAAACAAATAGAAAAAAATTGGCTCGAAAAAGAAGCATTGCCAATTGGTAGTATCAATGAAAAGAAGGATGATTGAACATGAAAGTGCGGTTGAAAAATCCGAATCAAGTAGTATATTTCTGAATCCATCAAATCCAGGCAAGCATTATTGAGAAAGGGCATGGGCATAGGAAAATAACGGTGCTTGATTTTCTAAAATTAAGAAACCTACTTCTTGCCCTATGAGTTTGTGCCATAGAACTTGATGAGCTTCAAGGACAAGAACAAGTAGTCGAACAAAGTTCGGTTGACAAATATCTTCAAATTTATGATGCCAAATCAAGAAGAAAATTGTGACATGGTGTTGGGAAGTCATCGGAAGCAAAGCCAATATTATTCATCATATGCAATCATCATGCTCTCCCAACATATTTGAAGAGGTATGTCTAGCAATTAATTTACCTATTTTGATTTGGTCACAACTTTATTTTGATGCATCTATTAGAAAAATTCTAATAAGTAATTTTCAAAGACCAATGAAGAAGGGCAATATACTTTTAGCAATAAAATTGTTACTAAGCATATCGGTCAATATATTGTACCATTCAAAAGACCGATAGTGACTTATTTTAAAATTTTCCCATTGCTTTATTTAAAGTTCATATCTAATTGGGTAGCTTTGCTTGCTTCAACTTTCCATGGTCTCAATTGAGGCGTGTATGTTCTAACTACTTTGATTTGAAATTCAAAGCCAAGGTTAAAATCTTTGGGAAAACCAATGCTAGTATAGTTTCTTATTTAAGGACATCGGAAAAAGAATGCGAAAGAATTCATGCGAATGGGAAGATGCCAAATCTGAACCATTCGTTTGTAATTCAAAGCCGTTCTCACAACAAGATCGGCTAGAAAACAAAAGGTATACCTTTGATTCAAACATGTGTGATCAAATCTTTGATTTGTTGTTGAAAAATAATTACATTAGAATTCTTGATCACCATGTCAAGCCATCAATTCAGGGCGAATGTATTGTAGGTTGCATCATTGTTCAAACATAATTTTGAGGATTGCAATATGTTTGTCAAATAGTTAAATGGCCATTGATAAAGGGCGATTGAAATTTATTGAGACACCAAGAGATGACCAGTCTATTCCGATTGGTCGATGGCGCCTATGCTCATATAGATACATATTCATCATGGGACTGGTATGATACAAGGGCACATTCTCCATCTTATTTTAGATCATCTCACCAATATTATGCAGCTCCAAGAAAATCAACATCTGAACAATCACATGTTAAAGACCGTTTCAATCATAAGGAATCGGTCCGAGCTCAAGGAAGAAGAAAGAGGTGCTCAAACAAGTTTACCGCATTAAAAGAGATGGTCGTAAGAGTGCTACTTCAGATTTGATCTCAAATGAAAAAGAGCCATATACATGCTTTAATGGATGAATTCTACATGGACCTTATGATAATGGCCGATAATTAACTATCGTCCTAAAAACTATCCGATCATGGCGGTGTAATATTCTTACATCGTCCTTAGTTAATGGAAGGAGACAAGTACTATGGAGATTATGTTTTGATAGTTGAATTCATAACAATGGCCATGGTGTTGGTGTTGTTTATATATCTCCATATGGTGCTGTTATTGAAGCCTCATGCTTCTTAAAATATTTATTGCACAATAATCAAAGCTGAATATGCAATGTTATTCGGTTTGGAACTTTTGCCATATGTGCTAAACATATTGAGGCTTTCGGTGATTGTTATAGTAGTCAACAAATATCCAAGGGTTATCAATGTTTTGGAATCACTTATAGTTTATCTTGAGGTATGTCTAGATGCAAAATTTACCTTAGGTTGCTATAAGGAAACAAAAAAAAGTTATGGCAAGAAAAAGAGGAATTTAAAGGAAAAAAAAATAAAAAAAGGAGGCAAGTAGGGCCCAAATTCAAGAAAAATGCATGGTTGCAAAGCATAGGAAAAGAAATCAATACAAAAAACAAATTAGAAAAAAAAAGAAACAATATTAACAAAACATTATAAAATGAAAAATTTTTTAAATCACCTTTTGAAATTATCCAGGCAAAATTTACCGGATCATTAACCAATACAAATTCATTTTTCTTGATAAAGAATTTTTAATTTTTATAAAATGGAATTTTTATATGAATATTTTCCATTTGTTTATACTTATTTTTGGAAATTACACTAAACTATTAATGTTAATAATATTTTTTATTTTTAATTGAATTTTATTTAGTTTATTTTAATTATTGGTGTAATTTTAAATTTTTATATTAATATAAAAGTTTTTTGAATTATTTTGAAATCAATTTCTAAAATTTTTGGTGTTAAAATTGGTTTTAATTAATTAATTTATTTGAAAATCAAGAAATTTAAATTTTAATTTTGTATAAATTTATTGGGTGATAGTTGAAATTACACATGTAAGTTATCATGATCCATTTATTTATTTTAAAATTAATTGGCCGATAAGTTGTCATCCACATAATTTAGGAAAAATTTAAAATTGTAAAGTTGAAAATTATAGGAATGATCATAAGTGATAGGATTATGAGACTTGAAAATTCTTATAAGTAAAATTAGGAAGTTATTTTAAACAAAATCAAAGATGCCATTAATATCAAATTAATGTATCCAATTTAAAATAAAAAGTAATTACACAATTGACGAAAAAGATATGATATATATAGGTAAAAAATTTAAAATTATGGTGACTGTTACATAGATATCAGAAGGAATAAATAAGAGGCAAGAAGTCAAGGGAATCACAAAAGGTCTGAACATGAAGAAATTAGAAATTTAATTTTACGCAGAAGACATTTATATAAGGGCTAAAAGGTCATCAAATTTCAGATTATGTTGCAATCGGGAATGGAATTAGAAGCCACGAAGTTGGGGTAAGCGGGATCCGGGCCGAGGATGATGGGAGGGAAAGGGTAATTGGTTTTCGATGCGGACAAACCCGCAGATCACCCAAACGAAATAGGTTTAAATAATTGCCCCGGGATTGATTCGGATAAAAAATCCAAATCCGGTTTTGGGATGTGCCAGTGGCCTAAAAACGGGCAAAAGGGGGGGCCGGACACCGGGGGGTCGTGATCCCGTGTTTTTGGTTTTGATGATTTGGGAACCGTTTTTTGGTTCAGAGTCCACGCCTCTTTAAAAGGAGGCCGATGCCAACACCCGAAGATCTATCTTTTATTATTTCCTCTCTTGGTCTTCTTCTCTCTTTTTGTTCTTCTTGTGAGTGCTCAGGCGGGCAGGCGCCAAACCCAACCCTCCACGGGTTTCTTGTTCAAGTCCCGCCTCCTTCGGCTGTTGTGGCCCTTACGGCTGGGTCCGCGGGTATTGTGCGAACCCAATTTAGCTACCGGTGGGTAAGCTTAGGGCCCCTTCTGAAGATCGTCATCTAGGTTTGTTCTTAAGTAAAAAACCAATCCATGAGATGAAAAATTTAGGTTATAGATTTAAGCTATTCTAAATTTTTATCAATCATAACTATTCTCTGAAGGGGTTCAAGTAATTCATATACTTCATTTTTATATAAATAATCATATTATCCCAACTTAATCCAACACAAATTCATCCGGAAAAATATATTAGAAAATTTAAACCCAATTAAAAAAAGTGTTTCACCCTTTTATTCAAATGCCACAATAATTAACTATAATCCATAATGAATGAATTGACCATGCTATAAATTGATTCAATTACTTACCATTGCTAACCTCATTCAAATTTCTACACATATAATGCTCAAATTGTTCAACCCTTCTGTTAAGCCAAATTAATAAATTAAGGGTTGTTCCCAACATTGTAGAAGATGAGTTGGGTGCTATTGGGGCCCAAAATAAAAATTTTATGCTTATTTGAGCTAATCAAATAGATAAAGTAATTTCAAAAGATAATTTTGGCAAGATAATTGGAAAAAAAAAGAATTTACCTTGACATACATTATCATCCCCTCACAATTGCAAATTTTAACAAGATAAGTTTGGAAAAAAATTGGGTGAAATTAAAAGTTTAAAAACTTTAAATTTTAAAACAAAAAAATGAAAAAATTGGTGATAAAGAATAATTGATTGAATCAAGAAGAATTGAAATTGAAAAGTGTTGGTTAAAATCGAACAAAGTATATAAATCACAAACCAGCAGAAACATTATTAGAAAGGGCATAGCAATAAAATAACGGATTTATTTTTAAATTATTTGAAACTTTCCTAATTTATGCCATAAATTTAAGTAAGGAAAGAAAATTTGGAAGAAAATTTATTGAAATTTTAAAATTAAAAACAAAGCAATTTTCAGGGAAATATTCCAAAAAATTATATCTCAATATTTATATCTTTAAATTTATGAAATTAGATTATAAATATTTATATTCAAGCAAATTTAATAATATTTTAAAACAATAAAAGTTATAACTTTAGAAAATTGTACAAAAATTCAACTATGTAATTCCAACGATATCTTTTATAAAAGTTTCATATTTGTAAACATAGTTAATTGTACTTGTTTAATTACTAATTTCTATTATTTAATTAAACCAATATTTATTTAAACAAAATTAAAATTTTTTAAAGCAATTATAATTTTTTAAGGAATGCAAAATAGTAAAATTCAATCGAAAGGGATTCAAACTTTGTAAAAAACCATCAAAAGATACTTTAAAATGTAATCTTTAATGTATTGAAAAAGAATAAATGAATTTGATCGATGTGAAAAAAATTGAAAAATTTTTAATTAGCATATTCAAAAAATTTGGTCAATAGTTAAACTTTTGGAGTTAAAGGCAAATGTTAATTGGACACCAAAGGGTAAATTATTGTGGCCCAATGAGAGTTTTGATGTTATGGAAAATTTACAAGTGTTAAAAAGGATCCAAAAGTTTAAAAAGAAATTTTAATTTAAAAAAATTGGTAAAAAATGGCAATTGAGGCAAAAAAAATATCATGGGCAACCATAGAAAGCAAAAAACCGATGGAAGATATCAAAAAAATCATACCCAACTTAGATAAAATCAGAAATGAATAAGAAAAGCCAAAGATGAAAAACAATACCAAGGGAAAAAAGGAACAAAGACCAAAAAAAACTGTTTGGAAAAATTGATGCAACAATTTCATATTCATATTTTGGGCCCAAATGATCGGGGTTCTCCTTTATAAGCATTTAATCATAAATTTAGGCAAATACATCTAAAAATTCAAAATTTCCCAAAAATACATCTGAGCTCACGAAAGAGTCAAAAAGTCGAGGTAAAAGAGAGGAAGAGTGCACAAAGTTTATCCTAAAAAATGCGTAGAGGCATTCAGATTTGATCAAAAAAAAGAGATGAACATTTGATATTGGCAAGAAAAAGAAAAAGCACCAATTATTAAGAGAAAGGCCAATCGAAAAAGAAGTTGGAGTGCACAAGCCAAAGAATCTGGTAAAAAAACAACCGAGATGCCAACTCACTTATCTATAAAAAGAATAACAAACTTAGGCAAGAAGCTGTGAACAGGAACATGCATGGGTTCAAAAGAAATAAAAGCAAAAGATGTGCATGCATATTGCAAAGTACAATAAAAGTAAAAGGAAAAATAATCACAAACATTAAGCAAAGGTGCCAAAATCACAATCGTAACATCATCCATTTTCTTCAACAATCAATTGATCCTGCAGGATACCAACAATAGATATTCTCCATGATATTTTTTGATCAGGACAACATATTTTCATATTGATCTCCAATCTATACATTTAATTAGTATTGTATGACAAGGTAAAATTTATTGATTTATTTTTTATTTAATATACGTTTAGGAGAATTTGCCTTAGATATCGCAAACACAATCATAAATTGTTTTGATTATATTTAATCTTTGGTTAATGAAGCTAATATTGTGGAATTATTTTGTGTTAATTATCAAAAGCAGTGATGTTATTGTTGTACATATGTGCTTTGTGAAACCTATTTAAAATTTTGATTCAATAATCAAAGCTGAATTGCAATGTTATTGGTTTGGAATTTCATAGGTATATATTAGGCTTTGTGATTATCATAATATCAAAAATTCAAAGTTTATTTTGGACTATGTTAGATAGAGGTAGCTAGATGCAAAATTTACTTGGGTTGCATATAAATTAGGTTCAAATGAACATGTAAAGAGTGGACATTCGCTACTATTTAATGGGTGTGATTTGCAATAGCCATGTTATTCGCAAAAGGTAAAGCCGTTGAACCTGATCTAATGAATTTTATCAGGCTAAGGTAAGGATTGGAAAGTAAGTTGATTAGTAACCTCAAAAGGGAACATAGTATAAGTATGAGATAAAATTCGAGGTTTATCAAATGTATAGTAGAAGGTACACCCAATTTTGCATAGTTGAAAATAAGCGATATAATTTACCAAAAGGCAAATGCAAATGGTTGGTCTAACGAGAATAATATTGATATTATTGACTATACATGGCGAAAAAGCGAAAATGTTAACTAAATGGGCAGCAAAAGGACTTGAGCTAAATGAATGGGTGAAAATATGAGTTAAACAATTAGACCATGTAAATGTCGGAAAAATATAAAACCGCAAAAGGATCCATCGAAGATTTATTGAAATACGTTTACACCTGATAAATAGAAACAATAATAAGCTCGCGCGAAAATTCAGCAGTTCTTCCGTAATGCGAGTTCAAAGGCGCCTCAAGGTCGGCAAAGTCTAGGAATTCCGTGAGCCGGAAGTGGCGGATATCCGGGTAGCCGGTATCGATAATTGAACAGTTAAACGTAGCGTATCGATGAAAAGGCTCAACCGTAACGGCAAAGGGCAATGGACAAACGACATCGAACGTTTTTGCTGAATCCAAAAGCGGCCAACCCCAAAGCGGCGATGAACGGCCAAGGAAGCTGGCGGTCGTGAAGGTGTTGGCTTAAAGGTCCAATCCGGGTATTAGGGATACCAGAGTGCCACTGTCAAAGGGCTGACCGATCCACCTGACGGAACGGCTGTAGAAATTCTTCTTTTCCTTTTATATTGACTCTTTCAGTCCTTTTCTTGTTCTGAGTCCCGCTCTTAGACCTAGGGCGGCCGATGACAACAAAATCAGCAAATTCACATCTTGCCTGTTCACTCTGAGCCCTTCTTGTTTTAACGTCTTCGTTCTCACGGGGGAACTAGGGAGGCGGCCGATGGACGTAGCCGCTGAGCCTGGCCGGTCGCCGAGGTTTGCCGTCGGCGCGCAGATTGACGCTTCGGTCCTAGTACATTAACCGTGAGTGCGTATACCGGTTGGAGTACATATGTTCATCGAACCATTTTAGCGACTATAGGGGGCGATCAGAGTCTACGCTTCTTATTAGAATCTCACTAGGTTTGATCAAGTAATTGTATACCCAATCCCATTTATGATCAACAATATATGGTTACTAATGTTAATGAGATATTAACCATACAAATAGACTTAATAGTAAGGGCAATAAAGAATTCAATCATTACTATATTTAATAATGTACCATGATCCAATAATGCATCACAACCTAGAAATTATATCCATACAACATAAGTTCTTTAAATTAACACCAATAAATTCCATCCATAGAAATTTTCCCCTTTTATGCATTATAACAATAGTTTGCAACATGAAGAATTGAGCCAATTCATACATGGATTACATAAACTTAAACTATTTCCTCATATCAATAACCTTACACTCAAAAAGAGCTTACAATTGATAACTCATGGTATAGCAATGAATTAAATTTGGGCGGTTCAACATAAAATGAGTTGTGCTCATAAGATTTACCCAAATAAAGAATTAGGACCCGTCTTAATTGAAACTAAAGCAACTATTACTGACTAAAACTAGATTTTGCAAAATGAATTTTCGAATTGATAAAAAAAGAATTATAATGCAATCTTAACCTAGATAATCATATTAAAAGCTCACAATTGAAAATTTGCAACACTGTTCAATTCAAGAATCTAAAAATGCAGCAAGATCCATGGGTGAAATTGAGAAAAGTTAATAATTTTGCATGTACGTAAAAATAGAAAAACTGATATTAAAGAATCCATGGACTATATGAAAAGAAGATGTTCGAACATGAAAGTGCTGGTAAAAACATCAAGTGATATATGAGCAAATCAAAGAGCAATATTGAGTAAAGCATGGCAACATGAAAAGGTCTTATTTCTAAAATTAAGAACCTCTTCTCCTTGAGTTTCATAGAACTTATTGAATCAAACAAGTAAAAATTGTTGTTAAATTTCAAAATTTATGATAATAGAAGAAAATTGTGACAAGGTTGGGAATCATCGATCAAAGCACAAATTATTATCATATGCAATCAATCTCCAAATATTTGAAAGATTCTAGCAATAATTTACTTTTTCAATTTGGTCATTTATTGTTGAGCATTTATTGAAAATCTAACATATTAATGCAAATGAAAAGGCAATATACTTGTTAGAACAAAATTGTTAATAATATCGGAAATATTTACCATTAAAGCACAGAGATCAAAATTTTACCATTGAATTTAAATCTAAATGACTTGATAAAATTACTACCATGAATCTTAAAAATATTAACTATTTGATTTCAAAATTCAAACTGTTGAAACTTTGGAAACCAATTCAGAATTTTAATCATATGGAAAAATGTAGAAATTTAAAGTGAAATGAAATCGAAATTGATTACGATTAAACTTCCAAACAAGATCGGTGAAAAAGATCACTTTGATTAAAAGTGTGATCAACATTGATTGTTGTTGAAAAAAATCATTAGAATTCTTGATACCATGTAAGCCACAATTAAGGGAATGGATATTAGATAATTGCAACAATTTAGATTACAATAGTTTAACCAAATGGAACGCCATGAAAAGAGATGAAATTCATCAGACACAAAGGAATGCATTCTGACATTGCGAAATATAATTAGAGTCAAGACAATCATTAAAAGAAAAACACGAAGATCGATTCAAAGGATTTTAAGAGCATAATGAAAAAATTGAAAATATCAAATCACAATGGGGCCCAAGATGCGGCAATCAATCAAAGTATGGAGCAAACCAAAAAAACAAAGGCAAATAGCCATTAAGATCAAAAATCACCTTATGAACTATTGGATAAAATCAAAAAAATGAAAAATGCAATCGGTCAAACATCAAGAAACCAAGTCACCCCAAAGAAATATAAGGATGGTATTGGAAAGCGATTTTAAGAAAATTCATCCTATTTTGGGCGCAAGCCAATGTGGATGTTCTATGCTCATATAGATCAATTCACATGGACTGGTATGAAAGACTCTCATCTATTTAATTCTACAATATTTCACTCAGAAATACTTGAACATCAATGTTAAGACGTTTCATTAAGATGTCACCAGAAAGGTCTCAAAAGTTACGTAAAAGATGTCGAGAGCTACTTCATTGACCAAATGAAAAGACCAAACTGTTGTGCTCTAACATAGTGAGAACATTTAAGTCAATGCCAATGAGAAAGATTAGAGTGCCAAGGCAAAAATGCCATGTCACGATCGCGAGTCCTCGCTACGATTGCAAAGGATTACAAAATAGTGACAGTAACGACATGTGGTCCAAGAAGATCAATCAGACAAATAGCATTCTTGACAGACATAAAGTAAAGAAAATAAAAACCAAACATAAGAGTGCATCACAAATCAAATTGTTCACTCACCATTTCTCAAACATTATCTTGCTGATTATCCAGGTAGATGTACCTCTGGACCATTTGATCCATGATGAACATTTCCCAGGGTTACCAATCCTTCATTGTTAGTACTTTTGTTGCTATACAAGGACGAATATTTATGCTACTTATTGTTATTGTAACATCTTAAGATGATTCTAATGACCTTTGTATGCATATTACTATCGCAAAACTTCGCATGCGTGTAAATCTTAACCTGTAGGAGCAGACTTGGATTTTTTGAAGTTGATTCTAAATGCCTGTTTGTTTGTTTTTCTCAATGTGTTTATTGAACTATGCTCTTAAATATTTTCCATACAAGCATTGCAATGTATGTTGAACTTTGCATATTAACATATGAGCTTTGTGTTGTGATATAAATATCAAGGTACAATTTTGGATACTATTTTCTAGTATTTAGACAAATTACTGGTTGCTATAAATGTTCTTTCCGACTACATTGAAATTGGACCAACATCCGGCATTAATTGGTTTATTCTCGCATCTATCTCTCAAAGGTAAGCGTCTGAAGTCGTTCCTAGATTTTATGCAGCTAAGTAAGGATTGAAAGTTTTGTTATATCGCAAATCTCAAAGGTGACCTAGTCATGGGACTTAATCACTGAGTTATCTCGATTTAGGAAGTTGAAGTTCACAATTTTCACATCAAAATAAGGCGATTAATTACGAACACATGCAAGCCATGATTACATCCTAACAATATAGTTATTTTGCAATACTTTCTAAAGGCATTGACCAAAATGCTATCCAAGTGACTGATCAAATGAATAGTAAAATATGTTATGATATTTATGGCATCAGTGATAATAATATAGATGGACCAAGCTCAGTGAGAGCATTAAGTACCGTGTTAACCGATAAGATGTAAACTATTAACTGGTGGAAAAGTTACACGAATCTCCTGTTGAGCGGCGATTTTAGCGTCCATCAGGGAGAAATTGAAATTTGTGGCATTTGGATATCGGCGTCGACACGTAATTAATAAATCCAGAAGTGCTAAGGATGATTGTCAATCCGGTGATCCGGCGACAATCGCATCGTCGGAGTCGACACTTTTCTGCGACTTGAAACGCCCAAACCTCAGATGCCTCGTAAAGTGTAAAGAAAGTTTTCTGACGTTGATTGTAAAAAGCAAACGGTTGAGGATAGGCAAAATGACACTTAAAAGGTAGCGATCATCGCCTCGACATCGGCGGGCAATAGCGTTTTATTGTTTTGAATTTGACGGGATCTTTCTTGAAGCACCTCTATAAACAAGGTCGCGTAAACAACTCACAAACTATCATTTACTTATTTCTCCTGTCTCTTTCCGTTTTCGTCTTCTGTTCGGCTCGAGCCTGAGCCAGCCCTAGGCACCCTCGGGTCTCGCTTGGTTTCGGCCCGTCTGCCTTGGGGTCCCTTAGGAGCTGTAACTCGCTGAGTAGGTGTGTCGGGAAACTTTACCTCGGGCGACTGGTCGCTTCTCAGACGTCGTGCGTCTAGATGTCCATCGAGTGCAATATAAGGTCTATGTCAGACCTCGGCACCAGTTTACGCACTCTCGTGCAGCTTCAAGATCTTCTCTGTTCACTATGATCCACACCCCCAGCATACGTCAGTGGTCTACATGCCCCCATGTCCACCTAAGAGTCCCTATCTGGCATGATGTTCACCATGCGATATGAGAGCCACCTACATGCATATCACTAGATGAACGTGTTGATATTGGCTACTAAAGGCAATGAGATGAAGCAACCAATTATTAAGAGTCAAAGTGCCAAATCTGAAGAAAAGAAGTTGAGAGTGCACAAGGCCAAGAAAGAATTGCCATTGGTCAAAACAGAATCACAGCCGAGATGCCCACTCAGCTTATCGTATTGGCAAAAGAAGGAATTACAAAATCTTAGTGCACAAGAGCTGTGAAACAGGAACATGGCATGGGTTCCCAAGAAGATCAATCAAGACAAAATGATGTGCATGCTTCATTGCAACAAGTACAATAAAAGTGAAGAAGGAAAATAATAAAAGCCACAAACAATTAAGTCAAGGTGCGATCACAACATCAAAATCTTGGTTAGCACATCATCCATTTTCTTCAACAATGCCATTGATGCCTTTGCCATGGAATTCATCCACAGGTATGATCAGTTACCCTCCATGGACCTATTTTGATCCATGGATGCAACATAATTTTCCATATCATGACAGAGTATTACCAAATCACTATACATTTGGTTAGTTACATTTTGTTGCTATGACAAAGGGACGAAATATTTTATTGCTACTTTATTTGTTTATTTCGCTATACATGCTTTAATGGATGAATTCTACATGGACCTTATGATAATGGCCGATAATTAACTATCGTCCTAAAAACTATCCGATCATGGCGGTGTAATATTCTTACATCGTCCTTAGTTGAATGGAGAGCGAGACAAGTACTATGGAGATTATGTTTTGATAGTTGAATTCATAACAATGGCCATGGTGTTGGTGTTGTTTATATATCTCCATATGGTGCTGTTATGTGAAGCCTCATGCTTCTTAAAATATTTATTGCACAATAATCAAAGCTGAATATGCAATGTTATTCGGTTTGGAACTTTTGCCATATGTGCTAAACATATTGAGGCTTTCAGTGATTCGTTATGAGTAGTGCAACAAATATCCAAGGGTTATCAATGTTTTGACGAATCACTTATAGTTTATCTTGAGGTATGTCTAGATGCAAAATTTAGCTTGGGTTGCTATAAAATTGTTCATATTTCCAGACATGACAGTTCGAAAGAGTTGGCACAGCAAGCATCCGGCTACTATGTTAATCATGGTGTGTTGCATTTCTGTCAATAGCCGATGCTTAGTCTCGTCAAAAGAGGTAAGGCCGATCTGAAGTCCACCGCTTCGGCCACTAATGAATTTTTTTTATGCAGGCTAAGGTAAGGATTGGAGAAAGTTTATTGTTGATTATCTGCAAAATCCTATCAAAAGGGTGAACCATATGATTCATAGGATGACCTTGAAGATACATACCTGTGGAGCTTTATCATCGGATTGTTAAGGAAGTTGAGAAGGTTACACCCAATTTTGCATCAAGGATTCAAAGAAATAATGGCCGATATATATTTATCGCTCAAGCACATGCAAAGTGGCCGATGGAGTGTTGACATCGTCCTTAGAACCAACATAATACGAGTTATTTTTCGGCATACTACCTTTGCCGAAAAACAGGGGGGCATGTGTTGACCCTCAAAAATGGCATGATCGCAAAGAGTGACTTGAGTCTATAATGGAATGAGGTTAAAATTATGAGTTTATGTCACTATTTGATGGCCATCGTCAAGATGATCGAAATAAATATAAAGATGGACCAAAAAGGAGCTCAAGTGCAGAAGATATGACAATTTCGAAGATACCCGTGTTGACACCTGATTAAAGAATGTCATGAAACCTAATTAAGAAGACCTCGGCTGGAAAAAGTTACAACTGCAAAGTTCTTCGCCTCGTTGAAACGGACGATTTTGATATAAGGAACGTCCTCATCCAAGGTCGTATGCAAAAGCTATAGGCAAAATTGTGCGCTGCAGCAATGTTGGCCGGATCATCCGGGCCGGGGTCCGGATCATCCGGGTAATTAGAGCACTAAGATTCCAGAAGGTTGGCGCTGAAGCCGGATGATCTGGGTCAAGTCCCGGATGATCCGGGTAAAGGCCGGACAATCCGGGCAATCGTCCGGACGTTCGGACACGTTTTTCTGCTGCAGACTTTAGAAAACGGCCCGAAACACCCTCAAGATGGCCTCGGATGAAAAAGTGTTCAACATGAAAGTTGTGCGTCTCGTCGAGACGGTTGATTTGGGTATAAAAAACGTCCAAATACGAGGTAGTATGAGGATTCTAGAGCCAAAACAGTGAGCTACTGTCAAAAAACTGGGCTAGGCCGGATCATCCGGGCCTTGAGCCGGACATCCGGGCCGGGGGTCGTGAATAGTCCGTGTTTTATTAGGTTTTGATGATTTGGACGGCTAGGCAAGTCCTTTTCTTGTACGGGAAGTTCACCCGCTTCTTATATAGACAAGAGGTGACGGCCGATTGAACAACAACACACAATCGAACAAATCTATCTACATCTTTTACCTTTACTTTTCCTTCTCCCTTGTTCTTCTTCTTCCTCGTTTTTCGTTCGTTCTTCTTGTTGCAGGGCGGCGAAACTCGAAGCCCTAGGGGAGGCCAGGCCGACCTAGGGCACCCCATAGCCGCCGCGCGCCCTGACGGGGTTCCTCCCGGGCGTGTGGGGTTTCGGGTCTACAAAAGCGCCCGCCGGATTGCCTGTGTACCGCGCTTCCGGCGGGTCTCCTTCAACGTGAGCTGCAGTGTATCATCCTCGGCGTTGGAGGTACACGGTGACGTGTTCGTGTGCGAACACCGCGCCTGAGCCCGTCGTCCAGTACACGACGCCGGCGCCGCTGATGCCCTCCCCGCCCTCGGTCAACGGCACCAATGTCAGTGCCAGCACCAGCAGCGTCTCGGCCACATCGCAGAGCCTCCTCGGCAGCATGTTCGCGCCATTTTCCGTGGCCCAGGCTTCGCAATACCTGGAGCGCGCACTGGCCGCCAAGCCCCCGTCGCTATGCCTTGCGACCGACGCCGCGTCCGCCCAGTTCTCGGCCCCCGCGGCTGACTGGCAGCAGCAGCTCCCGCCGCCGTCGCCGTCCCCGTCGGCGCACATGTCAGCCACGGCGCTGCTTCAGAAGGCGGCGCAGATGGGCGCCACCTCGTCGAGCTCCTCGTTCCTGCGTGGGCTGGGCCTGGACATCTCGTCGTCGTCGCCGGCGTCGACGTCGTCAGGTCAGCATCAACAGCACCACCACCACCACCACCAGGAGCCCATGCAAATTCAGTTCCCGGAGGGGTGGCTGCAGCAATGGCCGCCGCGGTTGGAGCCCGGGCCAGCTCCGATGATGTCGGCCGGGCTGGGCCTCGGGTTACCATACGACTCTACCGGCGGTCCGATGGGGTTGCCGGAGCTCATGATGGGCCAGTCATCACTGTTCAGCGTCAAGCCGGCCACGCTGGACTTCCTGGGGCTCGGGATGAGCCCCACCGGCGCAACGACGAGCAGGGGCCTCCGGCCTCCCCGTGTTCATGCAGCCCATGGGCGGCGCGGTCGGCATGGCCCGGACCGGCAGCGGCGCGGCGGAGACGTTCGGCTCCGGCCAGGGCGCTCAAGCCAAGCCGTGGGAGAGGAACTCGAGCAGCTCGCCGATCCTGTGAGAGGACTGCTGGGCAGTAGTAACACGTAGCACGTCAGCTGTAAAATGCTGCTTGTGTCTAATTAGCACCAGCTAGTCGTCGGTCCTTCACCGTTCTTTTGTTTCTTAGGTTACAATCAAGTACGTAAGTTACTTTTGTTCCTTTAGGCTTCAGCTTAGTAGTACGAACGCTTGCCATGCCCTATCCTGAAGCAAAATTTCTTTTCAAGTTCATTCACATATCAGTCAGTGTTTCCTTAACATCCAGTTATGGAATACAAGGGAATTAAAATCTTAGATTGTCTCTAGCTGAAACCAAAGGATGCATGATATTAGCAATGGAACAAATCATATATGAGATGGCAAAATGAGTGGGATTGACCTGCTGAACCAGAGGGCAGCGAAAGATCAACAACGAGAAATCTATTCTTTTCTGCAAAAGTGCGTGCGTGTTAATTAGAGAAGACGGAGGGTGTTTCCTGCAAAAGTGCGGACGAAGACCGGTCAAGCCACCTGGCTGCCACTTGCCGGGCTGTGATAGGCCGGGGACTAAATCATCACATCTAGTGCAAGTTGGGGTATGGTGAAGTTGCATTTTGTAAGTTTCGGACTGAATCATCACATTCTGTGCAAGTTAGGGTACGCCGGGTGCTATTACCTCCGGATTAAACTACACGAGCCCATACACATGTGCGGCACAGTCACCACCTCGGCTCGCTGTCCGCCCGAAGGATCTTGATCGCGTCGCTGACCGAGTTAATTGCAAGGAAGTACCACATTTGAGGCAGTTCTAACGGATCAGTACCACTATTCAGATTTTTTGCAAGTCAGTACCATGTTTGAGGCTAGTCGTTGCAAAAACGGGCTAAGCGCTGAATTGATGCTGTATCTGACCACGCGGGCCCGCCTGTCAGGTCACACGTGGCATATTGTTTTTGCAGGTAAGACCCCCGCATTGCACTTAATCACGCAAATGCTCCCGCAAAGTTAAAAAAACAAATTTCGCACGGCGGGGATTCGAACCCACGCTCTCCTGGTTTTAACAGAGAGACCCTGCCACTACGCTGCTAGGCCCAGTCAGTTGCTAAGTTAGGATAGTAAGAACTTATACTATTAGACAGTTAAACAAATAAAACCTACTAAACAAGCAGCGTTCGCAGAGAGGGCGCGCCGCAGCCGGGATTAGAACCCACGACGAGGGCGACGCAGCGCGCGCTCACTGCCGCTGCGACGCCAGTGTTCCTCTGTTTAGCACGCGTAAATATTTCGTGCTTTGTCCTCTTTTTCATACGGTAACAAAAAAGATAAATAGCACGCGCCGTACATAGTGCATGTATCGTATATTGATAAAAAATTACATCGTATACAAAAATTGTAATTTATAAATTTTAGAAAGTTCATTGTATATTAAAAAAATGTTCAATGTATATAACAAAATTGTTCATCGTATATTATACAATAATGTTCAATGTATTTTTATAGAATAATGTTCAGTGTGTATTCACAACCTTTTTGCATACTAAACCTATATAAAAAACTGTAAAAATTTGAAAATATGAAAAACCGAAGAATAAAAAAGATCTGAAAAGGATAAAAGAAATCAGAAACAAAAAACACGTACAAAAAAAAGGAATTTATGCATTTTTAAAAAAAAATCATCGTATATTTATGTTCAGTGTGTATAACAAAATTGTTCATCGTACATTATACAAGAATGTTCAGTGTGTATTTATATAATAATGTTTAGTTTGTATTTACAAAAAATATTGCATACTAAACCTATATAAAAAAGAAATGCGAAACAAAAAACATAATAAAAAATGTAAAAAGGCAGGACGTGTCGAAACTAGATAAATGTAGAAATGCCACTAGTTTGACTCGAGCATCTCTCTAGTGTAGTGGCTGGCGCTTTCTATCTTTCGCTCGCAGGCGGAGGTTCGAATCAGCGCACACGCTAGTATTTTCTGTTTTTTTATTTATTTAACGATCGCAGAATATATAAAGCTATTATACTATTAGAACAGAAAGGATGGGCTAGCGTAGTGGCAGTGCTTCTCCGACGAAACCGGGTGCACGAGGGTTCGAATCCCCGCCACGCGCAATTTTCTTTTTTAACTCCGCGGGGCCATTTGCGTGATTAAGTGCAATGCGGGGGTCTTATCTGCAAAAAGAATATGCCACGTGTCACCTGACAGGTGGGGCCGCGTGGTCAATACAGCGCTTAGCCCGTTTTGCAACGATTAGCCTCAAACATGGTACTGACTTGCAAAAAATCTGAATAGTGGTACTGATCCGTTACAACTGCCTCAAATGTGGTACTTCCTTGCAATTAACTCTCGCTGACCAGTAGGTGTAGGGGTTGCTGGCCGGAGCTTGATCTGGCTAGCTTTCTCCCAACCGTGGATCCGAGAAATTAAATTGACACCGCGACATGTTTGGTAGATCATGTGATACAGACATACAGTGATAGAAAACAATACCAGAGGATTCAGATACAATGACACAGCACATTCCTTCCAATCAATGCAAAGATGCCTTACGCTACGATAATGTGGCGGAAACTAATCAGTGGTCAAATGTAAGTCGTACGTAGCATCATTGGAGATGCCGCACTGTATAACGTATTCTTGCAACTTGCACGTACGGAGCAATGTATGCAGTGTTGTGTTGTGTACATGATCAGCAGTATACTTTGGAGTTTAATCCTGCTTGCCTATACAAATACAATCATCACCACCAAAGGGACATGTGCGGCCGCAAATGATTCAGTGATTAGCCAGATACTAGCTCGCTAGCTAATCAAGCTCCCACAGATAGATCGATGGGAGGGAGAGCACCTGCCCTGATGATCGAGTTAGTTACAAAGTACACTTAGGCAGCCGTTGTATTAGTAGCACACCATGCATGATTCGAATAACATGCCCTTGTCGGGCTAATAATACAAGGAGAACCAACCAAGCCATGGCTTAGCTAGCTAGTAAGATTTCGTTACACATTATTTGTCGCGTCAGATAGCTCGCTAGCTAATGGCGATCCAATATGTGCTAACCAACGCTTGCAATTATCCTGTACTAGAGATCATGGTGCATGATTAACGATTAGTTATGGCGTTTGTTCCTGCAACTGTATGGCCTTCAGTTTCAGTTGTGCATGTTTAACGACCAAGAATATATTCTCTCGATATAGATAGACTAGATTAGATGGGGTAACCGGGCAACGGGCAGGTAGCTATGAGAGCTGAGCTGGACAGTCATGAGAATCAGGCCGTCCTATCATGGATTAAGATTTTTTGGACTCATCTCTATGAACACGCACAGGCACACTCACACCAAAAATTAACGGCCAACTAAACTCTCTACGTACGTCTGAGTCACCACGGCCATGACCGTCCATTCGTCCATGTTGATGTCAACAAATCTCTGTATAGCAGATGCAGAAGTTATGAACGTCTGGCTAGCTCAAAATGATGACTACTTAATAGTTTAGTGCATCATGCTTAACGACTTAGAATCGGGACTTCGTAATTTTAAAAAATTTCCTACGCACACGCAAGATCATGGTGATGCATAGCAATAAGAGGGGAGAGTGTTGTCTACGTACCCTCGTAGACCGAAGCGGAATACATAGTTTAGACTAAATGTCCCCTAAACTTTTGAAAATTTGCATAGCTAAATCGAATGGAATATATATTTGTAATGGAGGATGGTCTTTGCATCGTTTTACAAAACACTGTGTTATTAATTATTAAAAAGACATAGATATCAAATGAAAAACTTGTTCTCTCCATATTTGATTAGTGAATGTTTAGGAAGTTGAGCCGGTGACGCATCAGAAAGAAAAGGGAGTGAATGTTTGGGTCTTCAAGTTGTTTCCCTCTATAGAAACCTTAGCCGCCATCGCTCCACGCATTGACTCTCTGATAGTGAGGCCACAGGTCTCCTCCTCCCATGTCTGCCGCTGAAGTTTAGATCTAGGGCGACAACACTAGCGATGGTGGTGATAGCTGCGTCATGCAGATCAGGAATATGATTTCCCCGACTCCCGGTCCATGTTGTCTTCTGCGGTCCTATTGGTGGTGGTAGAGGAGGTCGATGTGTCGTCTTGTTGCTGGTATTATAGGGTGGTTGATCTGATTGTGTCTTCCTATTACGCAAGTGGTCTTCGAAGGCCTCTTTCAGTGGAGCGGACGTTGCTGCGTTGTGTTTTGGTCCTTTGGCTCCTACCCCTACTTGTGACATTTAGCTAGGTTCATTATCACCTAGATTATGAGGTTAGGTCTCCCTAGATTTGTCTCGCTAGATTTGAGGTAATCTTTTATACCTCTTCTTCGGAACGACAATCTGTTGACCATATCACCGTTGCATCGCTTTATAGCTCCAAGTGGCGACTTCCTGGCAGCTACCTCCAAAATGTTTCCTTTTCTCCATTTGTATTTGGGAGGTCCACATCGGACATTGAGTATTGATCATGCTGCGCCAACCCCGAGTGCAGGAGGAGGACATCATCAATTTCCCTAATGACTTGTGTGTAATATTTAATTTTTTATTAGACGGTTGAGTGCATCTAATATATGGCATTTGTTGTCTTCAAACAAAAGGAAAACAATTTTTACTTCCTCGTCCAATGTGCGTTTCTCTCGGTGGAGTACCATTGTGTTTTCCTGGTTTCGAGGGTGATCTGCTTGATGGTGGTGGTATGGTTGCTGATCGTTGCTTACGCCCCCACCCCACCCCTCGGCCCCAATAAATGTACCAAGGGCCCGATGGTGAAAAGCAGTGGACGGGGAGATTATGTTTATGGGGTACTCTGTGTTATGTTCCTCGCTTAGTGACACATATCTCATATGACTCTTCCAAAGACTGCAGGGAAATAGCAGTACAAGCCCTAAAACCACTCTTTCAAAGATACCCGATTCTTCTCGAGTGGAGTGCGTGAAATGAAGAAGAGAAAAATCAGGTGATATTTCTTTGCCTTGTTAGGGCCATGTAGGAGCCCACTATGCATTCAAATGTTCCTTTCTTTTCCACGTATAGTATGTGCTGACTAGACCTGACATGAGCAATCCCGCTTGATAGGCCGATGTTTAGGCATGGCTCAGGTCTAGATTTTCCCACTGAACCTCAATTTGAAAACTGGAAAAAGCACAAGCAGATGTTTCTTTTAAGAAAAATGTGTGTGATGCTTCAGTATCTTATCTCTAAATAATCGTTTCATATTGTTGGTCCGAAAGCAGCGTTTACTAGGCCTTCGGTAGGGCTTGACATTCATATTTGGTTTTGACAAGCCCAGTACAACCCAGGGGATGCACAACCAATTGGCTAGTGCCTGGAGCATCTATGTATCACCTGTTGCGGGACCGAAGGTGGTCTTGCCTCAAGGGCGCATTCAGTCGCTACTAATGGACCTTCCCAAGTAGCTTCTTGCATTTTTGTTCGTTCTTCTTTTTGTGTATTCATATTTTTCGAAAATATATTTTTCCTACTAAAAAAATATTTTCGAAAATAATATTTTTCTGTTTCGAATTTTTTTTTTCGAAAATATTCTAATAGATATATTCCAAAACAAAAATTACTTCAAATTTTCAAAATGCAATTTTTAAAAGTGTTAGTGATTTTAAAATATGTTAGCATCATTTCAAAAATGTTGCAAGCATTCAAAAGAAATTTTATGACATTTAAAAATGTTGACGCATTAAAAAATAACTGAAAAAATTAATTCAAAAATATATTTTTCTACCATGAAATATTTGTATGTAATTAAAAATACATTAAAGCATTTCATAAATTATTCATTTAGAAAATTATAATAATGTACAAATTTTTCTCATCGTTTAAAAAATGGTTATGACATTTAAATGTTCCCTCATTTCAAAACATGTGTTTGACAGTTTTTTAAAATTTTAAAAATTGTTTGTGTGCTTTCAAAAATATTTTGTATAATTCATAAATTCTATGTAATTTATAGAAATATTCATTTCTAATATGTTACAGATAATGTAGAAAATGTTCTCGTAGTTCAAAAAGACGTTTGAACACGTATTCAAAAATCCTTAACATGTATTCAAAATAATCTTCAAAACATGTATTTAGTAAAATGTTAATAATGTATTTGAAAAGTATTAAATGTGTATTAAAATTTTCATTTGTACACGAAAAATGTGTGCCTGTGTTAAAAAGTCGACATGTATTACAAAATAAGTGGAGAAAAACTAAAGAAAATCTGTAGAAAAACACATTAGAAACAAAAGAAGAAGGAATAAACCACACGAAAGCTTCTGAAACATCTCCATACAAATCCATAGAAACCTTCCTAAAACCGCTGCACTGTAGGATGTATAGTGTTGGGTCGGCCTTTCTAGTGGAGCGCCCTAGGCGAGACCGAAGGATCTATCGCTCTAGGCGAGAAATAGGCTGGCGCAATTGCATCGCGGAAGGTCCGCGAAAACCACTAGCACTGCACATAGCTGATGGGCGCGCGTGTGTGGGACGCGGCCATATGCAGGTCCGCGTTGGCCTGCCTCGTGATTCCCGGCCTCTGCCACATGCGCTTGCGTGCCATCCCTGCAGACTACAGGCCAATTTGGTTTGCATCCACAACTCCATGCTTGGGATAAATAGGTGCCTGGACTGGGCCTGGAAAGACAATGGTTATCTACCTGGCCAGGCAAGCATCTGGTAAGGTCGTTTGGTTCATGCCTGGCCTGGCTATGTTTCAAAGTGGGACCCTACATGTGCTAGTTACTGTATTAGTACATATTAGTAAGCCATGCAGCTATTCATAGTCCAGACATCGGCCAGGCATCCAAATTCAGACGCCTGGACCAGGCTAAGTATGTGCATGCAGTTTTTGACCAGGCTAACCACGAGTATAGCCCTCCAGGACGGGCCAGGCATGACCAGGCTACCAACCAAACGACTCTCAGGCAGCTCCCACGGAGGATTCAGGCCAGGCAGTGGCGGAGCTATATGTGTTCTTGAAATGTGCCCCCCCCCCAAACTTTGTACCAATTTTTGAAGGATTTTTTTCTGTGAGGGCTTAGATGGGAACCTTTTTAGCTTTTGCCCCCCAAACACTTGTATTTTCTCTTTCGCCCCCAGCAGATCCCGTCTTGCTCCGCCACCGAGGCCAGGCACAAAATGGTCAGGACGCCAACCAAACTGGCTATACGTGCTCCATGGCATCTTCGTCCTTGAGAGGAGAACTATTCAGAGCAGTGGAGAGCAGCAATGATTAGTGGGAAATGGCGTGTCCTCGGCTGGCTTAGATCAAAACTCCTGTACCAGTGGCCCTCCCTGTCGTTCCTCTGCCTGCTTCCCACCATATTCCTCCACCCCTCCTTCCATGTTCGATTGATTAGTTTGTTGGTTGCTGCTAGATCTGGACTACTACTGTTCAATCCAAGTCCAACCCTTTTTAATCCCCTTTATACATGGCTTTAAAATACTCTATGCAAATGCACAAGTAGGAGAAATCTGTGGCTTTAAGTCCAACCCCCTTTTTATGCCATTTATGTAGCATGTATGTATGTATACCTTAAAAACATACATATATAGGCCCAAGTAGGACATGTGGTGAATTTATACTCCATACTAGTATTTTTTTCCCCCATAATTAGTAATATACTGGATTCTTTGCTCGTCATTTTTGTCAATTTTTCCGGTTTGATTAATCTGGACAGCATAGCAATACTTTTATTAGTATATATGTCAACAAAGTGACAAAAATGCAGCCAATATTACTGTGTTAGATACTGATAATCGGATGAAGCACATGTCGTGTTTTATCTTTTTGTATGGATGAGATTGTAAGGACCCGTGATAGCCAATATATGGTCTTTAGGCCTATTCACACAAAAAAATGTCATGGAGAAATATAGCCAACTTTTCTGTGTTAGATACTCATAATTGGATGTGGGTGCAGAAATGTTAGGAGAGAATCATTTTGTTGCACAGAAGTTTCATTGCTGCATCAACAGCCAATCGTCTTGTGTTAGATACTGATGAAACACAAAAATAGAATTATTGGTAGATGAAGCGAATATTTGGATGCGATTCCTGGAGAAAATGTGGGAAGAGAATCATCTGGTACTTCATTACACTATGTGCACATGCCATTATTAGCAAATATATATTGAACATGTATATCTGTACACATAATACTACTACTACTAGCTAGTAGCAATACTATATCGTCACTTGCACGTACGTACATCCGCAACGACTACTCCGTTCGTTCCAAAATAGATGACTCAACTTTGTACTAACTTTAATACAAAATTGAGTCATCTATTTTGAAACGGAGGGAGTAGTTAGCAACGACGGCATTTAGCTAGATAGGGACACACCTGACAGTCTGATGAGACAGGAACCATGTGATGTGTGTGTGAGGTCCGTCGCATGCAGCGCACAATGTTCGACGGTTAGTGTTGGTCCTAGTCCGCTCATCATTTCGACGATGATGAGCTCGCCTCGCTTGCGAGTTGTGAGCTGGATGGATACACAGATCTCGGATCGGATGGATCGACGATCACACGCACGCGTACTCTCCTGCCCCCCTGCCTTTTGTCGTCGCTTGTTGCATGCATGATTTCCACCACATGCCATTGTTGGCGGCAAAAAAGAAATTATATGTGGTGGACTACAGATCCAAACATGCATGTAGATACGCCGTAGATATACGGTAGATGGCAAATATAAACTAAATTTCATTTACTTTGAATCTAACAAAAAAAATTCTAAGTACAAAATATTTCAATGCCTACCAAACACCGACATTTCACAAATTTTGAGAATAAATGTAACGGTATTTTTATCAAAAGTCAATGGGATTTAAACCAACAGTAAATTGTTATTTTGGTTGAAACCATCCCAAGTTTATGGTACGCAATATTTTGGTATCAGTCTATATTTCTGTATTCCATAAAATTTTGGTGAAGAAATGAACCTTGTTTGGTAAGTGTATGATATCTATAAAATATTTGTGAGTGGAATTTAACGGGTTAGACTTGGTGAAACACAGGGCGGATCTTTTATATGGCACTAAAAAGAGATTATGAAGCTTTGGTCACCTTTTTTGTTGCCAAATGTTATCTTGCGTACGCCAGCCAGGAGGCAAGAACCAGCGAACGCCCTTTCATGGTCTGATATGGCGGCACGAATCTTGGCTCATATCGGGTGCCAGGTAAGCTCTCCTCAGTCGTTTGCTATTTCAACTATGTTGGTGAAAATACCTCTTTAATTTCTTCAAAAAAAAGGGGCAACTGCAAGGACTCAAACTCGCGCCCTCATAGCGGAGCACCATGCACACTGACCACTTGGCTGAAGCGGTATTCATGAAAAAATTGCGCACAAACATTTTTTATACGTATATTTGAATTTTCTGTTTAAAGTTTTTCATTTCACAAAAAATCCTAAGTCCCTTTTTTCATTTCGTAAAGAATAAATATTTCTAGAGGTTTTTTTTGTCCAAAACTCACCATGTAGATTTTTATTATACTCCTTTCGTCCCATAATATAAGAGCGTTTTTTACACTACACTAGTGTTGAAAACGCTCTTATATTATGGGACAGAGGGAGTACTTAACATGGCGTTTTTTAAATTAAAACTATGACATTTTTTTTCTTCCAGAACATGTCAATTTTTTACTTTCTCACATGGCACTTTTTGTTAAGAGCACAGACATTTTAATAATTAATAACATGTTTTTTTTGTTAATACGAGGATGCCAATTTATCATTAAGAGCATGACATGTTTATTTTCAGTGGCATGGGAGTTTTTGTTACTAAGCGCATGCCATGTTTATTATTTAGAGAATGACATTTTTACTGTTGAGAGTATGGGTTCGATTCCCTGGTGCTCTATTTTTAGCTCTTTTTTTTACCACGATGGGGTATAGCTTACATGGCATTTTTTTCTACAAAACATTAACACGGCAGTTGGTATTTAATTATTATTTAAGAGATGACATTCTTACTATTAAGTGATGGATTTTTTATATTTTAAGAGATGATATTTTTCATTAAGATATGGCATTTTATATTTTAAGAGATAACATTTTTAATTATTAAGAAATAGTTTATTTAATATTAGCACATGATATTTTTATTACTAAGATATTTAATTTTATTATTAAAAGATGGCATATATTATTATTAAGTGATGGCATTTTTATATTTTAAGAGATGGCATTTCTACAGGGTGGTATTTTCAAAGCTTAGCACGTCATTTTTATATGTTGGCAGTTTTTAAAGTTTAACATGGCACTTTTACAGGATGGCAGTTTTTCAAGTTCAGCATGGCAGTTTTATTGTTTTCTTGGTACATGATCTTTTTCTTATCATAATCATTGTAAATTTACAAATTAGAGCAATGTCAGTTTTTTTTAAATAGCATGGCATTTTCCATAATTTAGATCAGGGGCAAATTTTTGTTTTTGTATAGGTGGCAGTTATTTGATCTGTTAATGCTTTTATTTTAATTTTACATACATCATGGCAAATCTTATTTTTACATTTTTTTACAAAAAAATGTAATTGGGCCTAAAGGCCTAGGGGAAGCTAAAGCTGGCCTCTCTGGGCTGGTTCGCTGGATGCGGAGTGAACGAAATGTGAGAGTAACTAAATGAGAAGTACTCCTTCGGGAGCCCCACAAGGGTCACTTGGGTGTGGGCTGGGAGCGCGACACTTGGCACGCTCTCAGTTGCCGCCACATGTCGTGCTCTGGGCCCTCCTCCCAGTATTTTTTCTGCATGTGTTTTCAATTTTTAGATGATTTTTTCGGCTTTTTGGGTTTCCCCGGTTTTTCTTAGTTTTCACGCTCTGGGTAAAAAACCACATTCTAATTTTTCCCTTCAGTGAGAGGCACAACTTCACTTCTCGTTGAGGCACAAACTTTCTTCCACGAGAGGCACGGGCGTGCCTCTCGAAAAGGAAAAACGTGTTTTTTTTCTTTCGCAACAGGCACAGATTTACTTCTCGTGGAGGCACCGATTTGATTTCGCGAGAGGCACGAGCGTGCCTCTCAGAGTTTTTTCCCCTTCCACAAGAGGCACATATTTACTTCTCGTGAAGGTACGAATTTGCTTCCGCGAGAGCCACGGCCGTGCCCCTCGCAAAAGCGAAAAAACATGTATTTTTTCCTTCTGCGAGAGGCACAGATTTACTTCGCATTGAGACACAGATTTACTTCCGTGAGAGGCATGGTCACGCCTCTCGGAAAGAGAAAAAAATGCTTGCCTCTTTGGAAAGGGAAAATACGTGCTCCCTGTTCTGTTTTGTTATTCTTTTTTGATGAAAAAATAAGTTCATCGAAGTCTATCGACATTGGATCTAGTTTTGAAGATCTCGAACCGATGAATCCAATGGTGAAAATGGTTCAAGATTTGGATGCACGGTTTAAGAGATAAAACGTTTTGAATAAACGAATCCGAAAATAGGGAATACTCCCGATTACGACAAGTGGTGCACATGCAACGCGACACATGTCGTGACCTAACAAGGTGGGAATGATCTTTGCAAGAAGTACTCCTTAATTAGTGATTTCAATAAAATGTTCGCTTGTCAATCGACCAGCCAGCGAGATATTAGGGTCCTTTTTGTTTAGGACCCTGACAAGTGTCACACGTGTGATACGAACACATGGCAACTCCGGACATTTTTTAGCGACGCAAGGATGACAATTTTAGTTGTCAAGGATGCCAACTTCCTTTTTGGATGGCAAGTTCCAGTTTTTTTCTGAGTTCATTTTTTCTTCTTTTCAGATGGTAATTTTAGATATAAAAGACGCCAAGGCCGCATTCCTTTGTACCACACGTGTTGCACTTATCATTTGTTCATTGGTGTCTCAATCGATATATGCATTCTAGTCATCTTTTGTTATTATTTTATTTTTATATTCGTTGCGATTGCACCTTTTTTTGGGGCACAACTACACTGTCTGTGCGATTACTCTTTTTTTCCCTATAAATGACCGTCTGTTCAACAGCAAATTTTGTTTGCGTAACCGCACTTTAATGGCTAGTCACAAAAGGTCACATGCGCCGTAGCCCGTAGACACTCCATTTCTCAACATCTAAGAAAAATCAGACATGATTAGGCAGGCTAATTAGGCAGTGTTACACCTGAGATGGGCGGGCTAGAGCACGGGTTGGCCCCAACGTAGCTTCGCCACTGCAAGGCGTGCAAGTTCAAAACTACCTACCCAGCTGTATCTCCCCTACCATGTTATCTCTGCCAATTTCCTGAATCCTGATGGAACCTCTGGAACTGGAAGGAGGCTTAGTCACTGCCCAGATCTCCTCCAAAAGCACCATGGTAATGCTGTAATCATGTGATGCAACAGCTTGCGTGTAGATTATGGTACTATTGATCCCCACTTGTTAGTACATTGATTGTACTATCATGTGCTTAATTATTCTACACGAATCGCGCGATTTCACTCGCTACCTTAGAATACACGCCTCGCCGGGTCGTTTTGTTTCCTGGCGAAAAATCAGCTACGACCGGTAATTTACACCCGTAAAATAAATACAGTAGTAGAAGATTACATCCATTCCAAGCGAGGCTTTAATCTGATCCCATCTGGGAACCTGAACGAGAGCACGCTGGAGCGACCGCGCGCACCTGGCATGTCGGCGACCACATCACATGTTCCCAGAGGCGTACGTGCGGCACAGTCACCATCGGATTAAACACATGAGCAAATGATTGTCCCTCCGGCCGCCCGATCTTTATCGCGTCGCTGTACGAGGGGCTGCTGGCCGGAGCCACATCCGGCCAGCTTTTCTGCACCCCAGTAGATCTGGCTAGCGAACTTCACGCCACAGAAAACAATATCAGAGAATTGAGATGATACAATAATGCAAATTC
This sequence comes from Aegilops speltoides, assembly GCA_021437245.1. Classification (NCBI taxonomy): domain Eukaryota; kingdom Viridiplantae; phylum Streptophyta; class Magnoliopsida; order Poales; family Poaceae; genus Aegilops; species Aegilops speltoides. The sequence goes on along the minus strand of CM038147.1, from coordinate 47,451,366 downwards.
CTCCCAACCAACTGCAAACTAATCAGCGGTCAAATCAAAGTCGCACGTATCATTGGAGATGCCTCACTGTGTGACATGTTCTTGCAACTTGCACGTACGGAGCAATGCATGCGATGATCAGCGGTACTTTAATTTGGAGTTTCATTCATCCTGCGTACGTACACTATTATCATGGCCACCAAAGGGCCATGTGCGACCTGCAAATGATTCAGTGGTTCGCCAGATAGCTGGCTCAAGCTGATTAATCAACCTCCCACAGATCACCACAGATCAATGGAAGGAGAACCCCTGACCGATGATCGAGCTAGTTACAAAGTACGATTAGGCAGCCGTTGCATTAGTAGCACACCTTCATGCATGATTCGAATAGCATGCCCTTGACGATCGGGCTAATAAAAATACAACCCAAGCTATTAGCCATGGCTAGCTTAGTAAGATTTCGTTGCACACATTATTTGTCGCGCCAGCTAGCTAGCTAGCTTGTTAATGACGATCCAAAATGAGCTAACCAACGATTGCAATTATTCTGTAGAGATAGAGATCATCATGCGTGATTAACGATTAGTTATGGGTATGGATTTTGTTCCTGCAACTGCATAGGCTTTTTCAGTTAGTATGCATGTTTAACGACCACAAATATATTCTGTCGACATTGATTAGATGCTCTAACCGGCCAACGGCTAGGTAGCTAAGCTAGCTAGCTGGACTGGACAGTCACGAGAATCAGAGCGTACCACCATGGGAATTAACGACCAATTAACTTCTCTACGTCCAAGTCACGCACATGATCACCCATTCATCCCTCTGGATGTTTAACAAATCTATGTAGTACTGCATATCGATCATGCCTGTATGGCCTGACTTATTGTGCTTAGTTTAGACTATGCCCCCCGTGAACTTCTTAAAATCTGCAGAGCTAAATCAAATGAAAAATATATTTCTAATGGAGGATGGTGTTTGCTTTGATTTTGCACAGAACAACGTATTACTAAGTACTCCCTCCGCTCCATAATATAGTGCATATAGATCTTTTAAAAAGTGAAACCTTAGAAATTTTGATCAAGTTTGTGGAGAAAAACATTTACATCTACAATGCCAAACATATATCATTCGATTCATTATAAGTTGTAGTTCATATTTTATATATTTGGTATTGCAAATATAAATAGTTTCTCTATAAACTTGGTCAAAGTTTGACTTTTTAAAAAATCTATATGCACTATATTATGGAACAAAGGGAGTATTATACACTAAAATCATTGATATCAAATGGAAAACAAGTTTGCCCAAAATTTCATAGTGAAAAGTGGATATTCAAGGAAATTAGTTGAAGAAATTGAGCAGGTGACGCACCCGAAAAGAAAATGGGAGTTTTTAATAATTATTTTTTATAAGGATAACCTTGTGGGGGTTGCTTGACTCTAATATATGGCATTTGTCGTTTAAAAAGAAAAAAAGAAAAACATGTTTCTTTCACTTCCTCATCTAACATGTGTTTCTCCCGATGGAGTATATATCATTCTGTTTTTCTGATTTCGTGGGTGATCCACTCGACCGTGGTGGTATGGTTGCTTACCCCACACCGGCCCAAATTAATCTACCAAGGCCCCGATGGCTTAATGCGATGGATGAGGAAATTATGTTTGTGGGGGCCTATGTGTTATGTTCCTTGCTTAGTGACTCATGTATCATATCACTCTTCCAAAGACGACAAGGAAGTGGCATGTAAGCCCTAAAACCACTCTTTCAAAGATACCATATTCTTCCTGAGTGGAGTGTATGAAATGAAGAAGAAGAAGAACGAGGAAGAGGAGGTGGTAGTTCTTCGCCTTTATTGGGCCAGGTAGGAGCCAATAATGCATTCGTGCCTTCCATACTTCTCCATATAGAGTATGTGACTACTACGCCTGACTTGAGCAACTCTACCATATAGGTCGGCATCCACGCCAGGGTTGGGCCTTAATTTTCCTGTCGAAGCTCAACCGAAACGCTGAAAAAAATCATGAGAGGGTGTTTCTTTCAAGAAAATTAGGTGCAATGGTTCATTACCTTATGTCTAAATAATCTTTAATATTTTTAGTACAAGATCATCGTTTTCTAGGCCTTGGGATGGGTTTTACATTCAAACCTGTTTTTGATAACCTCGGTACGACCTAGGGGATGCCAGACTAGTTCTCAAGTGTTGATCATGTGAGGTATGTCTCGCTTATTGCTAGACGTAGCTCCGGCTCGCCTCTTGGGTGACGCTAGTGGGCCATCCCAATGTTGTAGCTGCCTCGGCATGCTTTTTTTTCTTGGTATGTGCTTTTTCCTTTTCGGTCTTCACTGTTTGCATCAAATTTCATCTGCTTTTCTCCTATTTTTCTTTTTATTTTATTTTATATGGGTTTGTTTGTTTTCTTCGGCTTTCACCGGTTTTCCTCTGATTTTTTCTCGTTTTCCATTTTTTTACAACACATGCGTACTTTTCCATACACATTTTTTATGGACCAGGAACATTTTTATACATGTTTAATATTTTTTAAATTCATATTAACATTTATTTCAAACATATGTCTTGATATCTATTTTTTCATACACATTCTACATTTTGTATGCAAGTAAAAAACTATTATACTCCCTCCGTTCCTAAATATAAGTCTTTTTAGAGATTCCACTATGGACGACATACGGAGCAAAATGAGTGAATCTACACTCTAAAATATGTCTATATACATCCGTATGTAGTTTGTAGTGGAATCTCTAAAAAGACTTACATTTAGGAACAGAGGGAGTACATGTTTACCATTTTCCTAGTACATCTCTTTGAAAAAAATTCAAGTATATGTGAAATATTTTTAAAATACACATTGATTTTCTTTGAATAATATGAAATATTTTTGGAAAAGCTATGAAATATAATTTTATGTTGTATAAATAGTTATAAAATTTGCAAAAGGAATTTCTGAAGCTTGTGAATATTTTTCAAATATAAAATATTTATTAATGGTACGAATTTCTATTCTGAATTACACAAAAAATTGATTTTTACATTGGACATCATATTTCAAATACATCACATGCATTTTATTAAAAGCTCGTGAGCATTTTTTTATATTTCATGGTCATTTTGTTTGTGCTCTCAACACTTCAATTAAATATACTAACATAAATGTTAGCTTTATCGATTTTTGAAAATTTGAAGTGTGTTAAGTTTTTTAGAATATATGTACTGTTAATATTTTCCGAAATATATATAAAAAGAAAAACACATGTATATGTGCCGGCGTAATTATGGGCCGGCCCATTTACGACGTCGATGCGCCGGCCGACGTCCGCTCTGGCGCGCCTCGGGATTCTCCGGATCCGCCACATGCGCGTGCTGCATACGGCTACGTGCTCCGTCGTTCGGCTCATTCGTCGTCCCTCCCGGAGAAGAGAATTATTCAGGGGCAAGAGCACTGCAGGAGCAGCTATGATTAATGGGAAATGGAATCTCCTTCGCTGGCTTGAATAAAAATTCCTGTTCCACTGGCCCCTTCCATCCATGTTTGATTGATTAGTTTGTTAGTTGCTGCTAGATCTGGACTAGTCTTCATACCAAGTCCAACCCTTTTTTATGCTCATTACACAAGTCTTCAACGCACTCTATGCAGAGGCCCAGTAGGACCTACGTGCGCCGTTAAATGATACTGGACCTGTTCCATTTGTTTCAATAGTATAGTGGGTTGATTTTATGCACATTTGTTTCATTAGTCTGTAACTCTGGTTGGTCTCGGCAACTAGGCATCATATAGGAGTAGTATGCTGAAAAGAACAACGGCCAACCGTTGTGTGTAAGATACTGCTATTTTTTCTCTTCTTCTTTCAGAAACAGAATTATTGACAGATGAAGCATATATTTGGATGCGGTTCCTGCTAAAAAATGCGGGGGAGAGAATCATTCGATACTTCACCACACTATGTGCGCACGCCATGCATTGTTACTTTGCTAGCAATATATATTGCATATATCTGCAGGCCTAATGCTAGCTTCTAGTGGTAGTATAATACTGTCACTTGCACGTACGCACATCCGCAACGACTAGTTAGCTAGCGACTTACTACTAACGACCGAGCTTGGTGGCAGAATCATTTAGTCGACAGACAGCCGCGAACAACGGCATTGATCATCAGCGGCTAGGGACACTTGACGGTCTGACGGACCAAGAACCATGTGATCGATGGGTGACAGTGTGAGCTGCGGGAAGCAATGATTCGACGGTTAGTCCTATGTGGTCGTCCACTCATCATGTCGATGATGATGAGATCGCCCGCCAGTAGTTCTGAGCTGGTTACATACACAGATCGAGGATCCGTCGGATGGAAGGATGATCATTCACCCGCACGCCTGCCTTCAGTCGTTTGTTGCGGCATGCACGATGATTTCCGCCACATGCCATGCCACTGTCTGGAAATTACATGTGGTGGACTACTGATCCAACCATCTGTACACTCGATCCATACAGTGGTTGTATCTACGGCCTATGGCTGATTTTGCCAGCCAGTCGCATATCACATAAGTGACCTCTCTAATGGCTGCGGACACGTCCGAATGTGCACGCGGACAGGGCCTGGTCACCCCTCATTTTTCGTCCGCTACAACCATATATGTCAAATTTAACACTCTAAATCCATACACCATCATGCAACACTGAAAACTACGTACTACTAGCTAGAAACTAGCCTACTACGACTAGTCGTCGAAGATGTAAACGATCTTTGTGCTGGCAGTGCCGTACGGACCGGCTTCCCGGTCGTTGGATTCCACCCGCAGCTCGGACTCCATGTCCTGGAAGAGTTTAATGCACTCCGTTGGCGCCCCGGAGAGGAAGCGGCGGTTCGCCTCCACTTTCACCTCCTACTAGTTGGTGTCGAGGATGGCTTGCTGCTTGCCCGCCGCCTCCACTTGCATGTTGCCCATGCTAAATACGGTACTCGGAGGGGATGGATCCACCTCGCCTTCCTCCTCCTCGATATCTGCGACTAGCGCCTGCTCCTCCTCCTACTCATGCTCCGGAGAGTCCGGAGGTAGGCCGGCTACAATCCGAGTGACGCACCAGGCCTGAATCTCCTCTAGAAGCTACCACCGGTGCTCCAGAGTGAGCATGACATAGGTGGTGATTGTCGGGCCATGGCTACCGGAGGTCCGAGCTGTGAGTGAATGGTAGGTGGCTGTGCGGAGGGGAGGGAAATTGGACTATGGCTTAGGGTTGGGCTTCGCCGTCTGGCTTAAATAGCCAGATTTGGCCGTTCAAGCACATAGGAGCGACGGCCTCACCGAACCACTGGGCAACGACGGGTCTCTACATGGATCCCACATGTCAGTCTGACGTGACGGAAGTGCCCAGGCGTGTCCAAGCCTCCTCATATCCATCCCTAATATGGCTCCATATAGTCCGAATGTATAGAGTCAGTCTGGGGAGGCCGACTGGGTCACGATTTTGTGAACGGTCACCGACTAGGCTGTCCGCCCGGACATATGTGGGCGTTTGAAGAGCCAGGTTGTAGATGCTCTTAGCATGCATGGTGACCCAGCATGTGTGAAATTATAACACGCGCGGGTCCACTTAGGAAAAACTATAAGAATTAGGGAAAGAAATACATGACATACAGGTTTTTCTTTTAAGTCAACTAATCAAAATATAATTTTGGGAAAAAATTAAGAGAATTTAGAGAAATTATACAAATTTTCAATGAACTATTAAAAAATGAAATGTGATGAAAAATAGGAACTAGCAAAAAGATTATATTTGAGAAAAATTTGAAAATATGGGACTTTTGAAAAAGTCTAGAAGATTAATAGTAGTTGTGCCGGTCCAAACAAAATAGGTAGATTTTGGGCCAAAAACATGATCCGATGAAAATGCAAGGCATGTAGTCAATTTCTTTCTTTGGGGGGTGTAGGGCTGGGGCGAGGCAAACCCCTCCTAAACAAATTCGACTAAAAAGGATTAGATATACAGAGTTTAAAGTTATTAAATTTTGACCAAACATATTTTTTATTTGGTTTGAAGCTAACCGGGAATTTCCATGTACGAGATATTTCGGTGCCCACCAACTAATTTCACAAAGTTTGAAGAAACAAATATAACGATATTGATCAAAGCTCACTGAATATCAATCAAATAAAATTTTGGTTTTTAATTTAGTTGAAACTATTCAAGTTTGAGGTTCAATTTTTTTGGTGTCCATCGATATTTCTGCAGTTCAAAACTAATTTAAAAAATGCTGAACATCGTTTGGTAGTTACTACCTCCATTCCGAAATATAAGACGTTTATACCTAGGAATTATTTTAGTTTGGAGTTAGTACATGATATCAATAAAACGATGCCAAACTGATGTAAACATAGCATGAAACTGTCAAAATATGTTGACACGTTTAACATGACGATGCAACGCTCAGTAACGTGTCTTCTTCAGTTTATTCGTTTTGCATCAGCTTTTTTATGATCTGCTTTCTGTAAACACTCGGAAAATGTCTGTCGTGTATTTAGAAAATGTGTAACATGTATTTAATTTTTTTCTCCATATGGGAAAAATGTTCCTCCTGTATTTAGGTAATGTTCACTGTATATTAAAACAGTTCACCATGTATAAAAAATGTTCATCAGGCTTAACGAAAATGTTCGCCGTGTAGTAAAATATGTTTGGCATGTATTGAAAAACTACTTTCCGTGTATTGACATAATGTCTGCCATATTTAAATAATTATTCACCATTTATTAAAAAAATAACATAAGACAATCGGTAGGGAAATAAAAAAGCAGTAAACCAAAAAAATTGATCGGAAACCACAACAGAAAAACTGCAGAAAAAAAGCTGAAGCAACGTAAAGAAACAGCAGGAAAAACCGCACCGCTGTATGGCTTGGGTCGGGAGCAGATGTCGTTTTGGACGCTGTTAAGCGTGACTGTACCCTTTGATTTGAGTAATAGAAGAAGTATGCCGCAAAAAATACCGGAACAAAACCAGAAAAAAAAAGATGAAACAGCAGAATAAAAAGACAACATGAACTACAACAAACCAAAAGAAAACGCTTCAGCAGCATATCGAACGAAAAACAGCAGAAGACACTGAAATGGGCCGGCCCAATTGGCGTCCCGCGTGGGTGTCGCCCCATCCATCCATTTTGACATCCTGCGTCAAATAGGATCGGCCGGCGGTTTGGCGACTGCCGATGAACGAGCACGGCGGAACGACCGCGCGCGCATGGCATGTCGGCGACCGGGCCGCGGCACATGACATGCTCCTAGTCCAGAGGCGTACGTGCGGCACAGTCACGATCATATTAAACTAGCCGAGCGCCCACACATGAGCAAGCAAATGATTGCTCCGCCCGCCGTGGAATCAAACCAATCTTCGGCCAACCGATCTTAAAAAAAAAAACATCAGTACAGACACAGACACAAACGTTCATATACACGCGCATGCACTTATCCATATGAATGCACACACGCACACCCTACTAATTATGAGCACCTCGTCGTCGATGGAAACATCTCCTCTCATTGAATGTGCATCGCCGAAAATCCTGAAATAATTCCACAGTCCCTCAAATCATCCAACCACAGGTTGGTTCGCCGGCCAATCAATCTTTATCACCTTGCTGTACATAGGGGGCTGCTGGCCGAAGCCAGATCTGGCTAGCTTTTCTCAACCGTAGATCTGGCTAACTAACATCATGTGCGATGTTTCCACACACAAAAAAAAAAAATCATGTGCAATGTGAAGGTACATATGTACTATTTTTTTGAAACTATATAGTCGGTTTCAGAAATGCTTGACATGGAAAAAATATAAGAGCCAAAATGTTGATTACCCCCATCTTGGAATCTACTGTACATGGTTGCACCCTGACCACCGTTCACCAGCTCATAAAACCACCAGCGAACTCAGCAACGTAAGATGAATCCGACGTACTCCCTTCATTCCATAAATTGACGCCGCGGCATGCAAAATTAATCATGTCATAGAAAAACAATACTACCTCCGTCTCGGTGAATAAGTCATTCGCGTAGTTTTAGGTTGACGATTTAACTATCTGAATACGTATTGTATGTAACAAAAAATATATATTTAGAAACTACATTCTTGTAAAAATCTAGTGATATACTTTTCATGACATATAACACATATTTAATTTCTCAAATCGATGACCTAGAACTACGCGAATGACTTATTTACCTAGACGGAGGTAGTATTAGAAGATTTAGATACAATAATGCACATTCCTCCAAACCAACTGCAAACTAATCAGCGGTCAAATCAAAGTCGTATGTATTCCCTTCATTCCACAAAGAAGTGCGTCCACGCTTCCCAAGATTCGATTTTGACCGTAAATTTAATCAATGGGACCGATTGCGACAGAAGCAAAAATTATGCCATTGAATACGTATTTTTGATATGAATTCAGTGATATAATTTTTGCTCCCGCCGCCGCAGTTGGTCTCGTTGGTTATTTTTACGGTCAAACTTGAATATCGGGAAAGTGCGGACGCACGGGAGGGAGTATTATTGGAGAGGCCGCACTGTACAGGAATTTTTTGCAACTTGCCCGTACGGACCCAATGCATGCAGTGTTGTGAATATGATCAACAGTATTCTCGCAAAAAAAAAAATGATCAGCAGTACTTTGGAGTTTCACTCCTCCTGCGTAGACAATCATCGCCACCAAATGGCCATGTGCGGCCGCCAACGATTCAGCGGTTCGCCAGGTAGCTCGCTAGCTAACTAATCAAGCTCCCACAGATAGATCCATTCGAGAGCCCCTGACGAGCGATAATCGAGTTGGTTACGAAGTACAGTTAGCCAGCCGTTGTACGTACCTATAGTACTAGCTGGTATACCAATGCATTAGTAGTATGATTCGAATAACATGCCCTTGTCGGCCTAATAATACTAATACCAACCAAGCTATACATGGTTACCTAAGTAAGATTTTTTTTTGTCTCAAAAAAAAAGGTAAGTAAGATTTTCGTTACGCATTATTGATCACGTCGAGTAAACCAACGCTTGCAATTATTCTGTAGAAATCATAATGCTTGATTAACGATTAGTTATGGCGTTTGTTCCTGCAACTATACAGGGCTTTTCAGTTGGTACGAATGTTTAACGACCACAAACGTATTCTCTCGAGATAGATTGGATTAGATGCTCTAACCGGCCAATGGGTAGGTAGCTATGCTGCTAGCTGGACTGGACAATCACCGGAACCAGACCGTACCATCATGGAATTAACCACCAATTAACTTCTCTACGTCCGAGCCACGCCCATGATCAACTGATTACTGATCATGCATGCCATCTCCCTCTATTCATGTGCATCGTCAACAGGGAGTTAAACTAGACTATATTAGCAAACCTCTAATGATCATGCATGCCCTGCTTTGCTGCATTTAGTTTAGACCACCATGTAGACTGTGATCATGTCGACGCAGGTTTGCAAACAACTCGGCTACACCGGTGACCGTTTTTTTTATGAAAAATGTACATCTTTGCTGAGTAAATAGGCAATTTTTCGACTAATTTAATCCACAAGTAGATGACTAGCATGGCATTGACAGAACTAGGAACATATTGGTACTGATCTAAGCAAGCACGTAGTACGCAAATAGTAGACAAGTCTACACATGATGCTAGCACTGCTAATACAGAAATTATCAGGAGAGGGATAAACGCGGTATACCCTCCAATAGGCCATGAAGCTTGCTGCGGTGGTGACAGCAGACAGCGAAGCGTCCTCGGCGGCCTTCTTGTCGGCCTCGGCTTTCGGCGGCAACACGGTCGGCGTCGGTGGACATGGTGATGACGGCGACGCGGACGTAGAGGAAGTAGACGATCGAAGCGAAGCGATGCAGAATCGCTGCCTAAAACCTATTCGCCTCACCCGTCACAGAACCGAAGGCGTGGTTTGAGACCTGCTCTCCGTCGACCGTGTCTGCGCGACGGATGGATCGCCGCGGCAGCAGCAGCAAAAGGAACGGCGGTGGGTGTGCGGCGTGAGCGGATGTGATCTGTTCGTGGCGGCTAGGGTTAGGAGACACCGCGCTTATATAGGCGCAGCAGCGTGGAGAAGACGTGGGCTTGACCCACGTCCGAAGTCCGTGACATGCCCACGATCCGGCGTCTCCGATCGTGGCCTGCTGTCGAAACCTCTCCGTTAGTGTGGCAAAAATAAGCGCGTAGGTGTGAGCTCGGCTCGGCTCATTCCCGCAACCAGCAGCGTCGTGACGAGGCGAGGCGTGGCGAGGCGGGGCGGAGGAGGAGGAGCGAGGGCCTCTTCTCTTCTCAAGCTCCAATAGCATGTAGGGAGAAACCCTTATAAACCACTCCAACTCTCCTTCCACTTCCAAGGTGGGACTAAACTTCCCACCACACCTAGTGCCATATATCCCACATGGGCCCTTAGAGATTTTTCAGACATTGCAATATGGGCCTAGAGCCCATCTCGATTTCAGCAATCCCCACGGATCTCGAGGGCCCATAGTGTCCTCTGTTCCAAACACTGTTTTGATATACTAGTGTTTGGTGAAGACTGTTAAGGTTGAGCTTCACCTAGAGCAAGTAGCTACATTCCTTCACAACTGAACAATGGACTATGCCTTGAATTGTCGGTTTGGCGAAAGAAGTTTCACCACATGTCTTACTAGTCTTGGGCTGCAAGGCTGACCCCTCGGTGGAGCATATAAGTCACACTCTGGCCTATTCATGAGCTTACTAGAGATCACCCCAATCTCATAGGCTGTGACTAGCGATCAGGCTCACATAGGCGTGTTCCTCCAAAGATCGCTCTGCAGATAGCATCTTGCTTATACATATAAGCCTTGGAACACACTAAGACAATAGTCATCCTTCCATACAGTTCGAGAGTATTGCATCTCCAGCGGAGTGGGTTAGTAAAGTTACTCTCCTTAGTTCACCACCTGGCTTGTTTCCTGGTCCTACTTCACGGGATCTCCGATCACATAGGTTGGAGTTACCACCATGGCAACTCATGTGGGTCTCATACCCATCTCCTCGATGCACTATCTATCACTACGTGATAGCCCTTTAAATAAAGGGATCGCGATTCTTAGCCGTATGGACATAGTCCAACGCTATCACTCGGAGTTTCTTAATTTTCGACAGCTTTTAATCTCATTCTTATGTGTTTGTTGGACTTCATGTTGTCCTTTGAACTCTTCACTTTGGTGATGACGACCGATTATCACAGTTCATAAGGATAGCGGAACCGGTTTATCAACCGATGGCAAGTCCATTAAAAGATCTCAAGCCATCCTGCTTCAACACGAAGTGTCTAATCTGTTAATTCTGCTTCCATTGTCGATCTCGTTAAGATCGTTTGCTTGCAAGACTTCGAAACAGCGCCACCTCCAAGAGTAAATATATACCCGGTTGTGGCCTTCATCTCATCAAGCATCGAGATCAATTCGCATCACTATACCCTTCAATCTTGACGGGTTTCGGTATAGTGAAGTCCATGATTCATAGTACCTTTCGGATAGCGCATAACTCTTTCAACAAGCATGCCAATGTACATCACCGGTTTCAAAACAAACCGGCTCGGTTTGCTCACAGCACAACGCGATGTCGAACCTCGTTAAGCTCGCTAGGTACATCAATGAACCAATGATTTGAGAATATCTCAGTTGATCTTTAGCCATGCCTTTGGACTTTCGAATCAACACGCTAGGATCATATGGTGTTTGAGATGGTGTGCGATCCGAATATCCAAAGCGACTCAACACCTTCTCAACATAATGGGATTGCAGAAGTGTGATCCCACCCTCATTATCTCTCAGTAGCTTGATGTTCAAGATAACATCAGCCACACCAAGGTCCTTCATCTCAAAGTTACGAGACGAAGCGATTTGACCTCCTCAATGACTTTGAGATTTGTTCCGAATATCGATATGTCATCAACATACGAGCACGATATAACTCCTTCGCCCCCACCATGGCGATAGTATACACATTTGTCGACTTCATTAACAACGAAGCCAATAGATGTCGAGTTGTATTAAACTTATCATGCCATTGCTTAGGTGCTTGCTTGAGCCATATAAAGATTTCAGCAACCTACACACCTTTCTTTCTCGACCATCTATCACAAAGCCATCTGGCTGTTGCATGTAGATTTCCTCATTTAGCTCTCCATTCGAAAAGCCGTCTTAACATCCATTTGATGGACGAGAAGACCATGTGAGGCCGCCAACGAGAGTAATACTCGAATGGTGGTCGATCTAGCCACAGTGAATAAGTATCGAAGAAATCTTCCTCTTCTTTACGGTCATAGCCCTTGGCCACAAGCCTAGCCTTGTACTTTTCAATCGTACCGTCGGGCCTAAGCTTTTTCTTGAACACCCACTTACATCCCAATGGTTTGCAACCATAGGGACGCTCAGTGATCTCCCATGTCCCATTAGCCATGATGGAATCCATCTCGCTACGGACCGCATCTTTCCGAGAGTCACACGAGAGGCATACGCTTCTAAAATAGAAGTGGGAGTATCATCCACGAGGTACACGAAGAAATCATCACCAAAGGTCTTTGCAGTCCTTTGTCTCTTGCCCCTACCAAGGGTTTCCTCGTCATCCTCCTCAGGATTTTCATCATGTGTTCGTTCATAATATTCCATAGGAATGGCAGGCTCAGAGTCTCCTCAGTTCTGTCTAGAAGTGCTTTGCATATCTCTCATAGGAAAAATATCCTCAAAGAATGTAGCATCCTTAGACTCTATGATTGTACCGACCTTACGGTCGGGTAGCTCAGATTTCACTACTAGAAATCTATAGCCAACGCTGTTCTTAGCGTAGCCCAAATTAACGCAATCCACGTCTTGGGTCCAAGCTTACGCTTTTTGGGGATCGCACGTTGACTTTCGCCAAACAGCCCCAAATGCAAAATACGAGAGTGTTGTCCTTCTCTTTGTCCATCTCTCATATGGAGTGATCTCATTATCCTTCATGGAACTTTATTCAGGACATGACATGCCGTCAATATAGCCTCCCCACCATGCCTTGGATAAACCCGGCGTATCTAACATGGCGTTAACGGATCGGTTAGAGTACGGTTTTTCGCTCGGCAACCCGTTTGGTGGGGTGAATAGGAGGCGTCCTCTCATGAATAATGCCGTGTTCGCATGAAAGAATCAAACTCACTCGAGAAGTACTCTCCACCACGATCTGAGCGGAATCGTTTAATTTTCTTTTCAAGTTGATTCTCAACTTCGCCTTATAGATTTTAAAGTAGTGTAGAGCCTCGTCTTTAGTATTTAACAGATACACATAGCAATATCTAGTGGAATCATCTATCAATGTCATGAAGTATTTCTTTCCACCTTTAGTCAATACACGTTCATCTCACAAAGATCGAATGTATGAGTTCTAATGGTGCCAAGTGTCTCTCCTCCATGCCTTATGAGGTTGGCGAGGTTCTTAGCTTGCACACATAGCAGGCACTTAGAACCTTTGGCTAAAGTGAAACTGGGATTAAATCCAACTTAGCTAGCAGCGTCATAACACGAAACTTATGTGACAAAGGCGTGAATGCCAAACCTCAGATTCATTAATACTCGAATGAATATGGTTCACGACTTTATTACGTAAATCTGCGAGGAAAGGCGGAACATCCTCCGCTCTCATAACCTTTTTCAACAAATAGTCCATACTTAGTAACAACTAATTTATTAGACTCGAATACCAACTTAAACCCTTCTCTACATAGAAGGGAGCCACTAACGAGGTTCTTCTTGATGGCGGGGACATCTTGACGTTCTTGGTTGCACGATCCTTCCGAAGTAAACTTCAGATCGACCGTGCCAACACCATGAGCGAAGCACTCGCTCCATTCCCCATCAATACGGACCCGTGGCTGTGACCTGGTAAGAAGAGAACAATGAAATGTCGGCACACACATGAACACACTGACTGTATCCACCCACCAATCGGTGGTGAAACTTGAAAAAACAGTAAATAAATTACCGTACCGGATGCACCATTCTCATTGTTGCCCACAATCATGTTGACAGACTTGGAGTCTGTCGACTTCTTAAACTTGTTTGGGCACTGTTGGCCCAATGTTGATCGAACCACAAGTAAAGCAGCCCTCATCCTTCTTGTTCTTCTTGAAGGTCTTCTTACCCTTCTTCTTGAAGTCGGTATTCTGTTGGACACCGTTCTTTCCCTTGAACTTGTGGGAGTTGGAGTTCCTCTGGTTCACCATGTTGGCGACAGAAGTCCCTTCGACCCCTTTTCCGTGCGAGTCCTTTGCCCTCGAATTCTGCTCAACACCCGGATGGCCAATGACATCCTCCACAGAGAATTCACGCCTCGATGTTTGAGTGGTGGCAAAGTTCCTCCGGAATTGGGGAGCTTAGCGATTATGCAGCCCGCGACAAACTTGCCCGTAACTTCGTGACTTGAGCTCAAGCTCCTTAACAATGCATATTATCTCGTGAGCTGCTCCGATGACAGACGGTTCTCAACCATCTTGTAATCGTGGAACTGCTCTATAATATACATCTCGCTCCTGCATCGGCGGCCCGAACTTAGATTCGAGGGCCTCCCACAAGTCCTTGGCGACATGCACATGTAAATATCGTCGACCAGTTTATCTCCGATCACGGTAAGAACAGCTCCGATAAACACGGTGGTTGCCTCCTCAACGCCTTCTCTGTTCAGAGCAATCGTTCCGATGGACACACCGGCTACCCGAACACGTTCATAGCCGTGAGCCATAAAGTGGTCTTTGTGCGCCAGCGCTTAAAATGCGTGCGGTAAACTTATCCGGTTTCAAAGCGGCAGCTAAGCCACTTGCCGAAAAGTTCCTACACATAATAGGTTTTGGATTCTTTGAGTAAATAGGCAATTTTTGACTAATTTAATCCACAAGTAGATGACTAGCATGGCATTGACAGAACTAGGAACATATTGGTACTGATCTAAGCAAGCACGTGAATACGCAAATAGTAGACAAGTCTACACATGATGCTAGCACTGCTAATCTGAAATTATCGGAGAGGGATAAGCGGTATACCCTCCAATAGGCCATCGAAGCTTTGCGCGGTGACAGCAGCAGCGAAGCGTCCTCGCCGCCTTCTTGTCGGCCTCGGCTTTCTCGGCGGCGGCACGGTCGGCGTCGGTGGACATGGTGATGACGAAGGCGGCGCGGACGTAGAGGAAGTAGACGATCGAAGCGGCGATCGCAGAATCGCTGCCCAAAACCTATTCGCCCCTCACCCCGTACAGGAACCAGAAGGGCGTGGTTTCGGAGACCTGCTCTCCCGTCGACCGTGTACGCGGCGGACGGGATGGAGTCGCCGGCGGCAGCAGCAGCAAAGGAACGACGGTGGGTGTGCGCGTGGCGATGTGATCTGTTCGTGGCGGCTAGGGTTAGGAGACACCTTGCGCTTATATAGGCGCAGCAGCGTGGAGAGGCGTGGGCTTGACCCACGCCCGAGTCCGTGACAGCCCACGATCCGGCGTCTCCGATCGTGGCCTGCTGTCGAGAACCTCTCCGTTAGTGACTGGCAAAAATAAGCGCGTAGGTGTGAGCTCGGCTCGGCTCATTCCCGCAACCCGCGGCGCGTCGTGACGAGGCGAGGCGAGGCGAGGCGTGGCGAGGCGGGCGGCGGAGGAGGAGCGCGCGAGGGCCTCTTCTCTTCTCAAGCTCCAATAGCATGTAGGAGAGAAACCCTTATAAACCACTCCAACTCTCCTTCCACTTCCAAGGTGGGACTAAACTTCCCACCACACCTAGTGCCATATATCCCACATGGGCCCTTAGAGATTTTTCAGAAATTGCAATATGGGCCTAGAGCCCATCTCAGATTTCAGCAATCTTTTATCTCATGATTTTGATCATGTTATCTTTGAGTACATAGACCCAGAGAAAGCTAATTGTGCTAAGGGAGAACTGCAGATAGATCCCGTTGACTCTCAAAATGGGCACAGTCATAAAATTAGCTTAGGTTATATCAAGACTAATTCAAACTTACGATTGGAAGTCACTTTGGAATGTCTCTCTTCGAGAAGATCAAGATGGATATGAAGATGGTCTAAAACGGAGCTCGGATGCAAAAGTTATGACAAGTTCAGAGATGCTCATATTGACATCAGATTATGAAATGGCCAGGAACTCAATTAAGATGGCCTCGGATGGAAAATGTATCAACACTAAAGTTATGCGTCTCGTCGAAACGGTTGATTTTGATATAAAAATCGTCTTAATCCGAGGTCGTATGCAACGTGTGGAAACAAAACAAGGTCAGAAAAAGAAGCTGCAGAGTCATTTTGGACCGACCGAGTTGATTTCATCGGTGAGACCGAGTTGGTCCAGAAAATTACCAGAGAGTTGGCAATGTTCACTCGGTAGGACCGAAGCAAACCAATCAGTGAGACCGAGTTGATCCGAGAAATTACAGAAGGATACAGAGAGTTGGCAACGTTCACTTGGTGGGACTGAAATGAACCAATCGATGGGACCGAGTTGATCCGGGAAATTACCAAAGATTCCTGTCCGAGTTAGGTTAGGGTTTTTGATGTTTTGGACAGAATTTTTAGTCCTTTTCTTGTACGGGAAGTCCAGCCGCCTCATAAATAGATGTGAGGTGACGACCGATTGAACAACACAATCGAATAAATCATCTACCACTTTTTATCTTTTATCTTTTCTCCTTAAACCCAGTTCTTCTTCTTCCTCGTTCTTCGTCCGTTCTTGTTATTGCAGGGCGGCGATCCACGAGGCCCTAGGGGCGATCAGGTCGACCTAGGGCAGCCCATAGCTGCCGCGCGCCCTGACGGGGTACCTCTCGGGCGTGTGGGGTTTCGGGTCTTCAAAAGCACCTGCCGGATTGCTTGCGTACCACGCTTCCAACCGGGTCTCCTTCGACGTGAGCTGCGGTGCATCACCCCCGGCGTCGAGGGTACACGGTGCCGTGTTCGTGTGCGAATAGATCCCATGGAGTTTAGTTTAATGCCTTCTTTTCTCGGCCGATAGTCTTATCCGGCGATGTAACTATTTCTGCGTACCAATAAAGCATGTCATGAAGATTTTATAATAAAGAAAATCCTCTACGCGCGGCGGCGTGACAGTCCGGTGACCTCATTTTCGTCCTATTCCTGTCCAGTGGAGTCATCGAGGTCAGAGACGGCTTTCCCAATGGGAACGAGGCCCAATATGGTGTGACTTGTTTCCTTGAATCGAGCCATATTTGAATATAATTGGCGCCATGTGACGCACTACCGCTCCGCTGTGAAATCTTTGTGTGCCTCATCGTAGTGGAGCCATACGACGACGCTCCTCTTTGACGACTACGCCTGCACATCAGCGTTATGCTCAAAGATTTTGCCGGGGTGGACGGCCGACACGTAGGTGCCGTATCACTCATCCCATGTGTCCGTAACAGTGAGACGACTGAGAGTCGACGTTGTGACACGCCATGGGCCAGGCTACTCTTACCCATACGGGATCTATACATAGCCATGCTTGACATCCCTAACAATGTCTTGTGTTTTGGGATTCCAATTTATGCTCCAGCCGATTGCTCCAAAAGTCCAAAATGGATAGATGAGGGCAATATTTTCAATAGGTGAGGCCCTGATGGCGCCGCCGTGATCCCACTCCTCCTTTGTGATGCCGACAACATCCTCTGCCATTTTCTCCTCATCGAGCAGCCATTGCTCCTCTTTTGAGGGTGGAACCCAGTCCGGTCGAAGGGGAAAGCGGCATGGTGAAAGTCGGAAGGGAAGTAGGGACAAAGATGAGCTATGTGCATCATGGTGGAAGTGGAGAGGGATAACCTTTTCATAGTGGCGAGCAGCGCCAAAACGCGGCGGGAGCGGGGTGGTGGGGAAACATAGCAAAAAGGGTGCATACATTGGGAAAATGAGGTATGAAGGTGCACGGGGAGTTAGGCACACGACAACCGCCATTAATTGTCCCACTTCCCGGTGCTAATGACATCTCGCCGTCTGCGCCATTGGTAGTGAGGAGAGGTGGTCCGTGCTACGTCTTGAGCTTGCGTTGGTTTTCCTTGAAGAGGAAAGGGTGATGCAGCAGTAGTAGCGTAAGTATTTCCCTCAGTTTTTGAGAACCAAGGTATCAATCCAGTAGGAGGCTCCTCAAAAGTCCCACGCACCTACACAAACAAACAAAGAACTCGCAACCAACACAATAAAGGGGTTGTCAATCCCTTCACGGCCACTTGGAAAAGTGAGATCTGATAGAGATAGTATGATAAGATAAATATATTTTTGGTATTTTATAATATAGATGCAAAAGGTAAAGATGCAAATAAAAGTAGATTGGAAGCAAATACGATAAGAGATAGACCCGGGGGCCATAGGTTTCACTAGTGGCTTCTCTCAAGATAGCATAAGTATTACGGTGGGTGAATAAATTACTGTCGAGCAATTGATAGAAAAGCGAATAGTTATGAGATTATCTAGGCATGATCACGTATATAGGCATCACGTCCGCAACAAGTAGACCGACTCCTGACTGCATCTACTACTATTACTCCACACATCGACCGACTCCTGCCTGCATCTAGAGTATTAAGTTCATAAAGAACAGAGTAACGCATTAAGCAAGATGACATGATGTAGAGGGATAAACTCAAGCAATATAATACAAACCCCATCTTTTTATCCTCGATGGCAACAATACAATACGTGCCTTGCTGCCCCTGCTGTCACTGGGAAAGGTGAAGGAAATATGCCCTAGAGGCAATAATAAAGTTATTATTTATTTACTCATATCATGATAAATGTTTATTATTCATGCTAGAATTGTATTAACCGGAAACATGATACATGTGTGAATACATAGACAAACTTAATGTCACTAGTATGCCTCTACTTGACTAGCTCATTAATCAAAGATGGTTATGTTTCCTAACCATAGACATGTGTTGTCATTTGATTAACGGGATCACATCATTAGGAGAATAATGTGATTGACATGACCCATTCCGTTAGCTTAGCACTTGATCATTTAGTATGTTGCTATTGCTTTCTTCATGACTTATACATGTTCCTACAACTATGAGATTATGCAGCTCCCGTTTACCGGAGGAACACTTTGTGTGCTACCAAACGTCACAACGTAACTGGGTGATTATAAAGGAGCTCTACAAGTGTCTCCAGAGGTACATGTTGAGTTGGCGTATTTCGAGATTAGGTTTTGTCACTCCGATTATCGGAGAGGTATCTCTGGGCCCTCTCGGTAATGCACATCACCACAAGCCTTGCAAGCAATGTAGCTAATGAGTTAGTTACGGAATGATGCATTACGTAACGAGTAAAGAGACTTGCGTGCGAGATTGAACTAGGTATTGGATACCGACGATCGAATCTCGGGCAAGTAACATACCGATGATGAGAGGAACAACGTATGTTGTTATGCGGTTTGACCGATAAAGATCTTCGTAGAATATGTAGGAGCCAATATGAGCATCCATGTTCCGCTATTGGCTATTGACCGGAAACGAGTCTCGGTCATGTCTACATAGTTCTCGAACCCGTAGGGTCCGCACGCTTAAGGTTTCGTTGACAGTTTTATTATGAGTTTATGAGTTTTGATGTACCTAAGGTTGTTCGGAGTCCCAGATGTGATCACGGACTCGACGAGGAGTCTCGAAATGGTCGAGACATAAAGATCGATATATTGGACGACTATATTTGGACACCGGAAAGGTTCCGGGTGAAATTGGGACAATACCGGAGCTCCGGGAGGTTATCGGAACCCCCCGGGAGGTATATGGGCCTTATTGGGCCTTAGTGGAAAGGAGGGAGAAGAAGCAAAGGAGGGGGCGCCCCCCAAGCCCAATCCGAATTGGGAGGGGGGCCGACCCCCCTTTCCTCCTTCCCTCCCACCTCTTCCTTTCCTCTCCCTCTCCTAATAGGAAAGGGGGGAGTCCTACTCCCGGTTGGGGTTGGACTCCCCCCGTAGGGCGCGCCACCCCCTTGGCGGCCCCTCCTCCACTCCTTTATATACGGGGAGGGGCACACCACACACAACAATTGATCTCTTGATCTCTTAGCTGTGTCGGTGCCCCCTCCACCATAGTCCTTGATAATATTGTGGCGGTGCTTAGGCGAAGCCTGCGCGACGGTAGAACATCAAGATTGTCCCACGCCGTCGTCTTGTGAAACTCTTCCGCGACATTCTGCTGGATCGAGTACGGGAGCGTCATCGAGCTGGCGTGTGCTAGAACTTCGGAGGTGTCATAGTTTCGTGCTTGATCGGTCGGGCCATGAAGACGTCGACTACATCAACGCGTTGTTCTAACGCTTCGCTTTCGGTCTCACGAGGGTGCGTGGACAACACTCTCCCCTCTCGTTGCTATGCATCACCATGATCTTGCGTGTGCGTAGGATTTTTTTTGAAATTACTACGTTCCCCAACAGTGGCATCCGAGCCAGGTTTTATGCGTAGATGTTATATGCACGAGTAGAACACAAGTGAGTTGTGGGCGATACAAGTCATACTGCTTACCAACATGTCATACTTTGGTTCAGCGGTATTGTTGGATGAAGCGGCCCGGACCGACATTACGCATACACTTACGCGAGACTGGTTTTACCGCCGTGCTATGCACACAGGTAACTAGCGGGTGTCAGTTTCTCCAACTTTAGTTGAACCGAGTGTGGCTATGCCCGGTCCTTGCGAAGGTTAAAACAGCACTAACTTGACGAACTATCGTTGTGGTTTTGATGCGTAGGTAAGAACGGTTCTTGCTCAGCCCGTAGCAGCCACGTAAAATTTGCAACAACAAAGTAGAGGACGTCTAACTTGTTTTTGCAGGGCATGTTGTGATGTGATGGTCAAGACGTGATGCTATATTTTATTGTATGAAATGATCATGTTTTGTAACCGAAGTTATCGGCAACTGGCAGGATCCATATGGTTGTCGCTTTATTGTATGAAATGCAAATGCCCTGTAATTGCTTTACTTTATCACTAAGCGGTAGCGATAGTCATAGAAGCAATAGATGGCGTAAGTGACAACGATGCAACGATGGAGATCAAGGTGTCACGCGGGTGATGATGGTGATCATGGCGGTGCTTCAGAGATGGAGATCACAAGCACAAGATGATGATGGCCATATCATATCACTTATATTGATTGCATGTGATGTTTATCCTTTATGCATCTTATCTTGCTTTGATTGACGGTAGCATTTTAAGATGATCTCTCACTAATTATCAAGAAGTGTTCTCCCTGAGTATGCACCGTTGCGAAAGTTCTTCGTCTTTGAGACACCACATGATGATCGGGTGTGATAGGCTCTACGTTCAAATACAGCGGGTGCAAAACAGTTGCACACGCGAATACTCAAGTTAAACTTGACGAGCCTAGCATATGAGATATGGCCTCGAACACGAGACCAAAAGGTCGAATGTGAATCATATAGTAGATATGATCAACATAGTGATGTTCACCATTGAACACTACTCCATCTCACGTGATGACGGACATGGTTTAGTTGATTTGGATCACGTGATCGGTTAGATGACTAGAGGATGTCTGTCTAAGTGGGAGTTCTTTAGTAATATGATTAATTGAACTTAAATTTATCATGAACTTAGTACTGATAGTATTTTCCTTGTCTATGTTTGTTGTAGATAGATGGCTCGTGCTGTTGTTCCGTTGAATTTTAATCGTTCCTTGAAAGCTAAGTTGAAAGATGATGGTAGCAATTACACGGACTGGGTTAGAATAACGAGGATTATCCTCATTGCTGCCGTAAGAATTACGTCTGGAAGCACCGCTGGGTGCCGAGCATGCTGCAGATCTGGCCGACGACGTTAAGAACGTCTGGCGAGCAAAGCTGATGACTACTCAATAGTTCGATGTGCCATGCTTTATGACTTAGAACCGGGACTTCAACGACGTTTTGAACGTCATGAAGCATATGAGATGTTCCAGGAGTTGAAGTTAATATTTCAAGCAAATGCCCGGATTGAGAGATATGAAGTGTCCAATAAGTTCTATAGCTGTATGATGGAGGAGAATAGTTCTGTCAGTGAACATATACTCAAAATGTCTGGGTATAATAATCACTTGATTCAACTAGGAGTTAATCTTACTGATGATAGTGTCATTGACAGAATTCTTCAATCACTGTCACCAAGCTACAAGTGCTTCATGATGAACTATAATATGCAAGGGATGGACAAGACTATTCCCGAGCTCTTCGCAATGCTAAAGGCTACGGAGGTAGAAATCAAGAAGGAGCATCAAGTGTTGATGGTCAATAAGACCACCAATTTCAAGAAAAAGGGTAAAGGGAAGAAAAGGGGAACTTCAAGAAGAACAGCAAACAAGTTGCTGCTCAAGAGAAGAAACCCAAGTCTGGACCTAAGCTTGAAACTGAGTGCTTCTACTGCAAGCGGTCGGTAATCGAAGCGGAACTGCCCCAAGTATTTGGCGGATAAGAAGGATGGCAAGGTGCACAAAGGTATATGTGATATACATGTTATTGATGTGTACCTTACTAATGCTCATGATAGCACTGAGTATTTCATCTGGTTACATTGCTAATATTTGCAACTCAAGCAGGGACTACGGATTAGCGAAGATTGGCTAAGGGCGAGGTGACAATGCGCGTGGGAAATGGTTCCAAAGTCGATGTGATCGCGGTCGGCACGCTACCTCTACATCTACCTTCGGGATTAGTTTTAGACCTGAATAATTGTTATTTGGTGCCAGTGTTGAGCATGAACATTATATCTGGATCTTGTTTGATGCGAGACGGTTATTCATTTAAATCTGAGAATAATGGTTGTTCTACTTATATGAGTAATATCTTTTATGGTCATGCACCCTTGAAGAGTGGTCTGTAAAATAAATTCCACATACCACCGTAGAGAGAATAATATTTACACAAGTTCAATCTGCTGACGTATTTCGTGGCGTGACGTCACACCACTACCAAGCCTTTACTTGAATCGTTTTTATTATACCACCTCAGCGTGTTTAGCGAAGCGGTTTCCTTGGCACGTATTGTCGAAGCAGAGATCGTGTTCCCCTTATTCCGGGATTCCCATCAATACGGACGTGGGTAACCCAACCGCGCCATTGATTGTAGCGCTTGGGAGATAAGCGAGTTTTACCAGGCCGGTGGGGACGCACAGTCTTCGTCCGCCCATATATGAGGGGATAAGGATCCACCTCTTTCACCTACGCCTTCTTCCTCCTGTGCTTATCCATCTCCGCGCACTCGAGCTCCAGCACCCAAGTCCGCACATCTCACCTCAACCTTCTCCAGCCATGTCCGGAGCGGGAGGCAAGTGGATGGCCTCCTCCATTATGGAGGGGCACATCGAGAAGCTGCGCGGTATCGGATACCCGTCCAGCAACATCATGCACCGCCTGCCCGACGAGGGGCGGCTCGTCCCCACGCCCAGGCCCCATGAGAGGGTTGTATTTCTTCCCCACTTCCTCCGCGGACTGGGCTTCCCACTTCACCCCTTCGTCCGGGGGCTCATGTACTACTACGTCCTGGACTTCCACGATCTGGCGCCAAACTTCATCCTCAACATCTCGGCGTTTATCGTCGTGTGCGAGGCCTTCCTCTGCATCCAGCCCCACTTCGGCTTGTGGCTAAAGACCTTCAATGTCAAGCCGAAGGTTGTGAAGGGTAGCCAAGCGGAGTGCGGAGGCACCATGGTGGGCAAAATGCCCAACGTCACTTGGCTTGAGGGTGCTTTCGTGGAATCTATCAAAGGGTGGCAATCGAGGTGGTTCTACATCACTAAGCCGCGTGACCCTAAATGGGCAGCGGCCCCCGAATTCAGATCTGGCATCCCCATGCAGCTCACCTCCTGGAAAGAGAAGGGCTTGCTATGGGGTAGTTCGGAGGAGCTGATCGGACTCGATCTGTCTCTGACCACGTGAACAAGAAGCTCAAGCTTGTCAATGTGATCCAGTCATGCTCGTCACGGATTCTCCCCTGCCAAAGCAACGAGCCTTCAATTAGTGGGAGTTTGATCCAGCACAGCACCGGACCATGAGCGGGCTCTTCGACACGACGTACGAAGCTGCCTGGAGGGTGCTGTTCAAGGGTGGAGAAGCCCCCGCATCCGCAACTGAAGATCGTGGGTTCAGCACGCAGCGCCCGGCCGGTGAGGTAAGTTATGTCATCCTTTATGGGACACTCATTTCTTTCATAGTTTGACTCTATGCGGGATCTAAACTCCCCATGCCTTTAACAGGACTGGCAGAAGACGTCCGGACAGGTTAACTGTCCGGCTCCCCTTCCGG
Organism: Aegilops speltoides; assembly: GCA_021437245.1. Lineage (NCBI taxonomy): Eukaryota > Viridiplantae > Streptophyta > Magnoliopsida > Poales > Poaceae > Aegilops > Aegilops speltoides. The sequence continues at coordinate 47,427,071 of CM038147.1, read as the reverse complement.
AAGACCCAGCGGACACCCGTTTGACGGGGCTGCTGGTCCCGGCACTTTACGTGGTGCCAGAGAAGAAGGCCAAGAAGAAGGCCACTGGAACCCGAAGGAGTTCCCGGCGTCAGGTGGTATCGGACTCATCGTCCGATGACTCCGAGGCGGACTCCTCTCCTGAGGATGAGGAGGAGGAGAAGAAAGAAGCCTCTCCCCTAGCGGGGGAGAGAAGAAGAGGAAGGCCTCCCTAGCGAGGGAGGCCGAAGGATCCAAGAAGGGAAGGACCTTTCCCCCGGACTGTTCCGCTAATGTTGGCGACGTCAACGAGGAGTGGCCTCCAAGGGCCAAGCCCCTTGCAAGATCGTAAGTATCCGGGCTCCTAGATAGTTTATAATTTTTCATTTTGCCACACGGTGTCTTTCTAATGCCGCACACAACCTGTAGTCCGGCCAAGGACGATCTTCCCGCTTCGTCCAGTGGGTCCTTAGACACGTCGGATATGGATTCCCTTCCGACTGCCTCAACTCCCCGTGACGCTGACGACGCCGAGGTGGGATCCCGAGAAGGGACCCGCCAGGAGGAGGAGGCCCCGGAGGTGCCGCAAGGCAACCTCCCGGACTATGAACCGGACTCCGCACCGGAACCTGCAGTGGTTCCGGAGTCCGGCGAGCGGCCCCTTCGTAAGAAGGGCAAGACTGTGACACCGGCGGCCTCTGTCCAACCAGAGGCGCCGGATAACTTGCTGGAAGCGCTCAACGGCGCTTCCATCGAAGAAGAACACCGCACTATCATGAGTGCGGTGATTCAGAAGGTTCAGCTCGCCAAGGGCGGGTTGACCGAAGCCTGCAACAACCTTCTAACAGGCTTTGAGGTGAGAATTTTAAGATATGTAATATAATACCGCATAGACAATAGCCCCTGATGCTCGGTTCGGTGTTCAGATAGAAAAGCCGGACTGAGGATCTAAAAAGATATACGCAGGAGTTCTAAAAAATATGTCAATATGGGATTGCAGGCTGCGCTGCTGACCTCTGCCGCACTGACTGCGGAGGTCGATGCTTTGAAGCAGAGCCTCGAGCAGTCCGAGAGCGAGCTCGGCCATGCCAAGAAGCAGCTCGAGGACAAGGAAGGTGAGTAACACCGTATTAAATTTGTACCTTACAGAAAAGAATTTGGTTGCAAGAGGAATAACAAGGATAACATGGGTACTACAGGGGCCACGAACGAGGTGGCGACCCTGAAGGAGGCAGTGTCTGCGGCCGAACGCAATGCAGCCACAGAGCGAGCCGAGCGGGAGAAGCAGGAGGCGCGGGTGGCGGAGGTGCAGCAAGAGCTCCAGGATCTCATGGAAAAACATGAGAGTTTGGAGCGCGACTCAAAGACTCGAGAGTCCGAGCTTGCATTGGCTCTTGAGAGCGCCAAAGCCGCTAAGGCCGAAGCCCACAAGGCCCTACAGGAGATCGAGGATTTGAAGAAAATAGCAGCGGGTAAGGCATTTTTCATGTAAAGCAAGCATGTGAATGTGAATTACCTATTACTTACCCGAATTCGGAGCTCTCCAGGAGCGTTCGCGGATCTGCCCCGCAGCGTGTCAGATGCTGCCGCTTTCTACCGGGCCGAGGAGGGGAGCTCGACGGAGAAGGTCTTGGTCTCAAGATCTTTGAGGCGGACATCCAGTGTTTTAGCGACCAGTGAAGCAGTGGTCGAGCTCCAAGGTAGCCGAACAGGCCATGGGGCCTCATAGTTCGGTGTGGCCTAAGGAGGCCATGCACAGGAGATACTTCGCCTGGTGTGGCGGCTGGTGGATGCGTGTCCCTGGGTTGAGGTCGTCAAGCACTCCACTTTGCATTGAAGGTGCCCATCGGGCCTTGCCCGATGCAAAAGTGCTTCGGGCAGGATGGATCTTGAGCTGCTGACGGACGCACCGCCGGGGCGGGCAAGGAGTATCGCACGCCGAAATGTATTATAAGAGTGTCATGAAGGGTGCCCGCATGATTGCGGGTGAGTGCTCCAAAGATGTAATATTTGAGTAGACTCGCATTTTGTTATCCTGTGCGCTGAAAACTTTGTTCATATGCGCTAAGCAACGCTTGTTAATTTAAAATATTACCTCCTGTGCGGCCGTTTATCAAATCTAAGAGATGGCAAGTCATCGGCTTCAGCCCCCATGCCACTAGTGCTGGGGTGTTCGGGATAAACTTGAGCGCTCTTGTTCCCATGTTTGGGTCCATCTAGGGAGGCGCTCAACACAATGAATGAGGCAACCGGACTTATAATGCTTGAACACTCTCACTTAGCCATAGAATTCTATACTTTTAAATTTTGGCGAAGCCCCTAGTGTTCGGAAGACCAAGTTCGGGGCGCTATCCATGCCTGGGCCTGACGAAGCCGGTTCCTCGCTCTAAGCGGCATAAGTCTTTAGGGACTCGAAAAAACCTCTCGAACAGCGACCAGCTCTCGCCTTATCATGACGGTCAATTTTAGCTTTCTCCACTGAGGCGCTCGCCCAGCTCAACCGGGGCGCAATCGCAGTGGTTCTCCCAGTGCTACCTTAGCTGATACAACGGAACGTAAGGTACCAAAACATGGGAGCCGGGCAAACCCAACTATTGACCCAAGACATGACTCGGAGCCGATGCATATAATGCTATAAGTTCGGGGTGCCGCACTTGTGAAAATGTTCGGACTTATCACACCATAATGTGGGGAACTTAAGCCCCTGGTGTATTTAGCCGTACCGAAGTGTACGGATGTAACATGTCATAAATGAACATATATAAGAAAGAAATGCAATTATAAGCAAAAAGCGATGCATTGTTTATTCCAGAAATACTGCCATGAATGCAGAACGATACAAATGGTGCGGTAAGCAAGGGATTGGACTATTAAACATGCCCCCCTCCAGGGGTAGGCTGCGGCATGGTGTATTAAAAAGATTTAATGCTCGTAATGGAGACCACCTGAGTGTTCGTCGTAGCCTTTCTCCTTCCCCTGGCTGTTGCATCGTGAGTTGGGCAGTCTCATCACGGACAGGGCCTCTCCGTGAGCGGAGTCCTGTGGGTAAGAAAAAGAAGAAAAAAGAAAAGAGTGACACACTTGGGAGCCCCCGTGTGGTTGAGCCGCACTGGGCTGTTGTGGTGGTCGTGCCCCTCCCCCTATGCCCATGGTATCTCCAGAGCGTAATGATGTACGCGGAGGACTAGTCTTGCAATTATGCAAGGGCTGGGGTTGGGGCCGCATTGCTACGCGTGCTCGGTGAAGGAAATATGCCCTAGAGGCAATAATAAAGTTATTATTTATTTCCTCATATCATGATAAATGTTTATTATTCATGCTAGAATTGTATTAACCGGAAACATAATACATGTGTGAATGTATAGACAAACAGAGTGTCACTAGTATGCCTCTACTTGACTAGCTTGTTAATCAAAGATGGTTATGTTTCCTAACCATGAACAAGGAGTTGTTATTTGATTAACAAGGTGACATCATTAGTTGAATGATCTGATTGACATGACCCATTCCGTTAGCTTAGCACACGATCGCTTAGTATGTTGCTATTGCTTCCTTCATGACTTATACATGTTCCTATGACTATGAGATTATGCAACTCCGTTTACGGAGGAACACTTTGTGTGCTACCAAACGTCACAACGTAATCGGGTGATTATAAAGGTGCTCTCAGGTGTCTCGAAGGTACTTGTTGAGTTGGCGTATTTCGAGATTAGGATTTGTCACTCCGAATGTCGGAGAGGTATCTCTGGGCCCTCTCGGTAATACACATCACTTAAGCCTTGCAAGCATTTCAACTAATGAGTTAGTTGTGAGATGATGTATTACGGAACGAGTAAAGAGACTTGCGGTAACGAGATTGAACTAGGTATTGGATACCGATGATCGAATCTCGGGCAAGTAACATACCGATGACAAAGGAACAACGTATGTTGTTGTGCGGTTTGACCGATAAAGATCTTCGTAGAATATGTAGGAACCAATATGGGCATCCAGGTCCCGCTATTGGTTATTGACCGGAGACATGTCTCGGTCATGTCTACATTGTTCTCGAACCGTAGGGTCCGCACGCTTAAGGTTTCGATGATGTTATATTATGAGTTTATGTATTTTGATGTACCAAGGTTGTTCGAGTCCGGATATGATCACGGACATGACGAGGAGTCTCAAATGGTCGAGACATAAAGATTGATATATTGGACGGATATATTTGGACACCGGAAAGGTTCCGGAGAAGTTTGGAGCTCCGGAGGTTCTGGAACCCCGGGAGGTATATGGGCCTTATTGGGCCCATGTAGGAGGAAGAGAGAAGGAACAAGGGGGGGCGCGCCCAAGCCCAATCCGAATTGGGGAGGGGGCGGCCCCCTTCCTTTCTCCTTCCCCTCTTCCTATTACTACTACTAGTACTACTTCCTAATACTAGTACTCTTTCCTTCCCTCCAAATAAGATAAGGAAAGAGAGGGAAACCTACTTGGAGTAGGTTTTCCCTCCTATGGCGCCCCCTAGGGCCGGCCACCTCCTCCCTCCCTCCTTTATATACGGGGTAGGGGCACCCTAGACACACAAGTTGATCATTGATCGTTCCTTAGTGTCGGTGCCCCCTCCACGATATTACACTTCGATCATATTGTAGCGGTGCTTAGGCGAAGCCTGCGCGACAGAGAACATCAAGATCGCCACCACGCCGTCGTCTTGACGGAACTCCCCTCGAGCCTCTCTTGGATTGGAGATCAAGGGTGCGCCATCGAGCTATACGCGTGTCAAGAACTCGGAGGTGCCGGAGTAACGGTGCTTGGATCAGTTGGACCGGGAGGACGTACGACTACTTCCTCTACGTTGCGTCAACGCTTCCGCTTCGGTCTACAAGGGTACGTAGACAACACTCTCCCCTCTCGTTGCTATGCATCACCATGATCTTGCGTGTGCGAGGAAATTTTTGAAATTACTACGCTCCCCAACAAGTGGCATCCGAGCCTAGGTTTTTATTGTTTGATGTTATATGCACGAGTAGAACACAAATGAGTTGTGGGCGATATAAGTCATACTGCTTACCAGCATGTCATACTTTGGTTCGGCGGTATTGTTGGATGAAGCGGCCCGGACCGACATTACGCCAGACGCTTACGCGAGACTGGTTTTACCGCCGTGCTTTGCACACGGTGACTAGCGGTGTCGGTTTCTCCAACTTTAGTTGAACCGAGTGTGGCTACGCCCGGTCCTTGCGAAGGTTAAAACAGCATCAACTTGACAAACTATCATTGTGGTTTTGATGCGTAGGTGAGATTGGTTCTTGCTTAAGCCCATAGCAGCCACGTAAAACTTGCAACAACAAAGTAGAGGACGCCTAACTTGTTTTTGCAGGGCATGTTGTGATGTGATATGGCCAAGACATGATGCTATATTTTATTGTATGAGATGATCATGTTTTGTAACCGGTTATCGGCAATGGCAGGAGCCATATGGTTGTCGCTTATTGTATGAAATGCAACGCATCTGTAATTGCTTTACTTTATCACTAAGCGGTAGCGATAGTCGAGAAGCAATAGATGGCGAAATGACAACGATGCTACGATGGAGATCAAGGTGTCGCTACCGGTGGCGATGGTGATCATGATGGTGCTTCGGAGATGGAGATCACAAGAACAAGAAGATGATGGCCATATCATATCACTTATATTGATTGCATGTGATGTTTATCTTTTATGCATCTTATCTTGCTTTGATTGACGGTAGCATTTTAAGATGATCTCTCACTAAAAATTATCAAGTAGTGTTCTCCCTGAGTATGCACCGTTGCCAAAGTTCGTTGTGCCCAGACACCACGTGATGATCGGGTGTGATAAGCTCTACGTCCATCTACAACGGGTGCAAGCCAGTTTTGCACACACAGAATACTCAGGTTAAACTTGACGAGCCTAGCATATGCAGATATGGCCTCGGAACATGGAGACCGAAAGGTCGAGCGTGAATCATATAGTAGATATGATCAACATAAGATGTTCACCATTGAAAACTACTCCATCTCACGTGATGATCGGTTATGGTTTAGTTGATTTGGATCACGTGATCACTTAGATGACTAGAGAGATGTACATCTAAGTGGGAGTTCTTAAGTAATATGATTAATTGAACTAAAATTTATCATGAACTTAGTACCGATAGTATCTTGCTTGTCTATGTTGTTTGTAGATAGATGGCCCGTCTTTGTTGTTCCGTTGAATTTTAATGTGTTCCTTGAGAAAGCTAAGTTGAAAGATGATGGTAGCAACTACGCGGACGGGTCCGTAATTTGAGGATTATCCTCATTGCTGCACTGAAAAATTATGTCCCTGGAAGCACCGCTGGGTGCCGAACTGCCGCTGATGCTAACCGACGACGTTAAGAACGTCTCGCGAGCAAAGCTGATGACTACTCGATAGTTCAATGTGCCATGCTTTACGGCTTAGAACCGGGACTTCAACGACGTTTTGAACGTCATGGAGCATATGAGATGTTTCAGAGTTGAAGTTGATATTCCGAAGAATGCCCGGATTGAGAGATATGAAGTCTCCAATAAGTTCTATAGCTGCAAGATGGAGGAGAATAGTTCGTCGGTGAGCACATACTCAAGATGTCCGGGTATTGTAATCACTTGATTCAACCGGGAGTTACTCTTCCGGATGATAGCGTCATTGATGAATTCTCCAATCACTTCCACCAAGCTACAAGAGCTTCGTGATGAACTATAATATGCAAGGGATGGATAAGACGATTCTCGAGCTCTTCGCAATGCTAAAGGCTGCGGAGGTAGAAATCAAGAAGGAGCATCAAGTGTTGATGGTTAACAAGACCACTAGTTTCAAGAAAAGGGCAAAGGGAAGAAGAAGGAACTTCAAGAAGAACAGCAAACAAGTTGCTGCTCAAGAGAAGAAACCCAAGTCTGGACCTAAGCCACAAATCGAGTGCTTCTACCGCAAGCGATAGTCCTCGGAAGCGGAACTGCCCCAAGTATTTGGCGGATAAGAAGGATGGCAAAGTGAACAAAGGTATATGTGATATACATGTTATTGATGTGTACCTTACTAGAGCTCGCAGAGCACTGGTATTTGATCTGGTTCTGTTGCTAATATTTGCAACTCAAACAGGACTACGGATTGCTTAACACCGCAAAGGACGAGGTGACGATGCGCGTGGGAAATGGTTCCAAAGTCGATGTGATCGCGGTCGGCACGCTACCTCTACATCTACCTTCGGATTAGTATTAGACCTAAATAATTGTTATTTGGTGCCAGATTGAGCATGAACATTATATCTGGATCTTGTTTGATGCGAGACGGTTATTCATTTAAATCAGAGAATAATGGTTGTTCTATTTATATGAGTAATATCTTTTATGGTCATGCACCCTGAAGAGTGGTCTATTTTGATGAATCTCGATAGTAGTGATACACATATTCATAGTGTTGAAGCCAAAAGATGCAAAGTTGATAATGATAGTGCAACTTATTTGTGGTAATTGCCGTTTGGGTCATATCAAGTATAAAGCGCATGAAGAAACTCCATACTGATGGACTTTTGGAACCACTTGATTATGAATCACTTGGTACTTGTGAACCGTGCCTCATGGGCAAGATGACCAAAACGCCGTTCTCCGGTACTATGGAGAGAGCAACAGATTTGTTGGAAATCATACATCTGATGTATGTGGTCCAATGAATATTGAGGCTCGTGGCGGATATCGTTATTTTCTCACCTTCACAGATGATTTAAGCAGATATGGGTATATCTATTTAATGAAGCATAAGTCTGAAACATTTGAAAGGTTCAAAGAATTTCATAGTGAAGTTGAAAATCATCGTAACAAGAAAATAAAGTTTCTACGATCTGATCGTGGAGGAGAATATTTGAGTTACGAGTTTGGTTTACACTTAAAACAATGTGGAATAGTTTCACAACTCACGCCACCCGGAACACCACAGCGTAATGGTGTGTCCGAACATCGTAATCGTACTTTACTTGATATGGTGCGGTCTATGATGTCTCTTACAGATTTACTGCTATCATTTTGGGGTTATGCTCTAGAGACAGCCACATTCACGTTAAATAGGGCACCGTCGAAATCCGTTGAGATGACACCTTATGAACTATGGTTTGGCAAGAAACCAAAGTTGTCGTTTCTTAAAGTTTGGGGTTGCGATGCTTATGTGAAAAAGCTTCAACCTGATAAGCTCGAACCCAAATCGGAGAAATGTGTCTTCATAGGATACCCAAAGGAGATAGTTGGGTACACCTTCTATCACAGATCCGAAGGCAAGACATTCGTCGCTAAGAATGGATCCTTTCTAGAGAAGGAATTTCTCTCGAAAGAAGTGAGTGGGAGGAAAGTAGAACATGATGAGGTAACTGTACCTACTCCCTTGTTGGAAAATAATACATCACAGAACCGGTTTCGTGGACGTCAAAACCAACTAGTGAGGAAGTTGATGATAATGATCATAAAACTTCAGATCAAGTTATCTGTAACCACGAGGTCGAGCAGAGTAAGATCCACACCGAGTGGTACGGTAATCCTATTTCGAAGTCATGCTACTAGATCATGATGAACCTACGAACTATGAAGAAGCGATGGTGAGCCCAGATTCGCAAAATGGCTTGAAGCCATGAAATCGAGATGGGATCCATGTATGAGAACAAAGTATGGACTTTGGTTGACTTGCCCGATGGTCGGCAAGCAATTGAGAATAAATGGATCTTCAAGAAGAAGACCGACGCCGACGGTAATGTTATCGTCTACAAAGCTCGACTTGTTGCAAAAGGTTTTCGACAAGTTCAAGGGGTTGACTACGATGAGACCTTCTCACCAGTAGCAATGCTTAAGTCTGTCCGAATCATGTTAGCAATTGCGCATTTTATGATTATGAAATTTGGCAAATGGATGTAAAACTGCATTCTGAATGGATTTACGGAAGAAGAGTTGTATATGATGCAACGAGAAGGTTTCATCGATCCAAAGGAGCTAACAAAGTGTGCATGCTCCAACGCTCCATTTATGGACTGGTGCAAGCCTCTCGGAGTTGGAATAAACGCTTTGATAGTGTGATCAAAGCATTTGGTTTTATCTGAGACTTTTGGAGAAGCTCAGATTTACAAGAAAGTGAGTGGGAGCTCAGAGCATTTCTAATATTATATGTGGATGACATATTATTGATTGGAAATGATATAGAATTTTGGATAGCATAAAGGATACTTGAATAAAAGTTTTTCAATGAAAGACCTCGGTGAAGCTGCTTACATATTGGGCATTAAGATCTATAGAGATAGATCAAGACGCTTAATTGGACTTTCACAAAGCACATACCTTGACAAAGTTTTGAAGAAGTTCAAAATGGATCAAGCAAAGAAAGGGTTCTTGCCTCAGATTGCAAGGTGTGAAGTTGAGTAAGACTCAAAGCCCGACCAACGCAGAAGATAGAGAAAATGAAAAGTGTTCCTATGCTTCAGCCATAGGCTCTATCATGTATGCAATCTTGTGTACCTGACCTGATGTGTGCCTTGCTATAAGTCTAGCAGGGAGGTACCAAAGTAATCCAGGAGTGGATCACTGGACAGCGGTCAAGAACATCCTGAAATACCTGAAAAGGACTAAGGATATGTTTCTCGTATATGGAGGTGACAAAGAGCTCATCGTAAATGGTTACGTTGATGCAAGCTTTGACACTGATCCGGACGATTCTAAATCGCAAACCGGATACGTGTTTACATTAAACGGTGGAGCTGTCGGATGGTGCGTTCAAAGCAAAGCGTCGTGGCGGGATCTACATGTGAAGCGGAATACATAGCTGCTTCGGAAGCAGCCAATGAAGGAGTCTAGATGAAGGAGTTCATATCCGATCTAGGTGTCATACCTAGTGCATCGGGTCCAATGAAAATCTTTTGTGACAATCTTTCGAGCAATTGCCTTAGCGAAGGAATCCAGATTTCACAAGAGAACCAAGCACATCAAGAGATGCTTCAATTCCATCCGGATCTAGTCGGTGGGAGACATAGAGATTTGCAAGATACATACGGATCTGAATGTTGCGCACCGTTGACTAAGCCTCTTCCACGAGCAAAACATGATCAACACCAAGACTCCATGGGTGTTAGAATCATTCTTGTGTAATCTAGATTATTGACTCTAGTGCAAGTGGGAGATCAAGGAAATATGCCCTAGAGGCAATAATAAAGTTATTATTTATTTCCTCATATCATGATAAATGTTTATTATTCATGCTAGAATTTATTAACCGGAAACATAATACATGTGTGAATATATAGACAAACAGAGTGTCACTAGTATGCCTCTACTTGACTAGCTTGTTAATCAAAGATGGTTATGTTTCCTAACCATGAACAAGGAGTTGTTATTTGATTAACAAGGTCACATCATTAGTTGAATGATCTGATTGACATGACCCATTCCGTTAGCTTAGTACACGATCGTTTAGAGATGTTGCTATTGCTTCCTTCATGACTTATACATGTTCCTATGACTATGAGATTATGCAACTCCCGTTTACCGGAGGAACACTTTGTGTGCTACCAAACGTCACAACGAATCGGGTGATTATAAAGGTGCTCTCTGGTGTCTCGAAGGTACTTGTTGAGTTGGCGATTTGAGATTAGGATTTGTCCTCCAATGTCGGAGAGGTATCTCTGGGCCCTCTCGGTAATACACATCACTTAAGCCTTGCAAGCATTTCAACTAATGAGTTAGTTGTGAGATGATGTATTACGGAACGAGTAAAGAGAGTTGCGTAACGAGATTGAACTAGGTATTGGATACCGACAATCGAATCTCGGGCAAGTAACATACCGATGACAAAGGGAACAACGATGTTGTTGTGCGGTTTGACCGATAAAGATCTTCAGAGAATATGTAGGAACCAATATGGGCATCCAGGTCCCGCTATTGGTTATTGACGGAGACATGTCTCGGTCATGTCTACATTGTTCTCGAACCGTAGGGTCCGCACACTTAAGGTTTCGATGGCAGTTATATTATGAGTTTATGTATTTTGATGTGTCAAGGTTGTTCGAGTCCGGATATGATCACGGACATGACGAGGAGTCTCAAAATGGTCGAGACATAAAGATTGATATATTGGACGGATATATTTGGACACCGGAAAGGTTCCGGAGAAGTTTGGAGCTCCGGAGGTTACCGAACTCCCTGGAGGTATATGGGCCTTATTGGGCCCATGTAGGAGGAAGAGAGAAGGAACTAGGGAGGGGTGCGCCCCAAGCCCAATCCGATTGGGGAGGGGGCGGCCCCTTCCCTTCTCCTTCCCCTCTTCCTATTACTACTACTAGTACTACTTCCTAATACTAGTACTCTTTCCTTCCCCCTCCAAATAAGTTAAGGAAAAGAGAGGGAAACCTACTTGGAGTAGGTTTTCCCCTCCCTATTGCGCCCCCCCCTAGGGCCGGCCACCTCCTCCCTCCCTCCTTTATATACGGGGGTAGGGGGCACCCTAGGACACACAAGTTGATCATTGATCGTTCCTTAGCCGTGTGCGGTGCCCCCCTCCACGATATTACACCTCAATCATATTGTAGCGGTGCTTAGGCGAAGCCCTGCGATAGGAGAACATCAAGATCGTCACCACGCCGTCGTCTTGACGGAACTCCCCTCGGAGCCTCTCTTGGATTGGAGATCGAGGGTGCGCCATCGAGCTGTGACGCGTGTCAAGAACTTCGGAGGTGCCGAGTAACGGTGCTTGGATCGGTTGGACCGGGAGGACGACGACTACTTCCTCTACGTTGCGTCAACGCTTCCGCTTCGGTCTACGAGGGTACATAGACAACACTCTCCCCTCTCGTTGCTATGCATCACCATGATCTTGCGTGTGCGTAGGATTTTTTTTGAAATTACTACGTTCCCCAACACTCGGAACGTGCCAGGTGGTCTTGTTGTAGGTTACTCCGGGCGCGTTTGGCCGTGTCCGGTCGCTTAACGGCCGGACTCGAAAATTGCCTTAAGAGGCTGCTCTGTACTTCTGCCGCAAGAGCCGCTGTGTGTTCCTTCGTTCGGAGGGAGCGTTCAGTGTTTCCGTTGACCGTGATGACTCCTCGAGGGCCTGGCATCTTGAGCTTGAGGTATGCGTAGTGCGGCACTGCGTTGAACTTTGCAAACGCGGTTCGTCCGAGCAGAGCATGATAGCCGCTGCGGAACGGGACTATATCGAAGATTAACTCCTCGCTTTGGAAGTTATCCGGGGATCCGAAGACCACTTCCAGTGTAACCGAGCTTGTACAATTGACCTCACCTGGTATGACGCGTTTGAAGGTCGTCTTTGTGGGTTTAATCCTTGAGGGGTCTATGCCCATCTTGCGCACTGTATCCTGATAAAGCAGCTTCAGGCTGCTGCCGCTGTCCATCAGGACTCTAGTGAGGTGAAATCCATCGATGATTGGGTCTAAAACCAATGCGGCGAATCCGCCATGGCGGATACTGGTGGGGTGGTCCCTTCGATCAAAAGTGATCGGGCAGGAGGACCATGGGTTGAACTTTGGGGCGACCGGCTCCATCACAGATATCGCCCCTCGAGTGCACTTCCGCTCCCTCTTGGGTATGTGAGTTGCGTATATCATGTTCACCGTTCGCACTTGTGGGGGGAAACCTTTCTGTCCTCTATTGTTCGGCGGCCGGGTCTCTTCCTCGTCATCGCTATGCAGCCCCTTGTCATTGTTTTCGGCAATTAACTTGCATGCCTGCTTAAATACCCAACAATCCCTGTTGGTGCGATTAGCTGGCTTTTCGGGGGTGCCGTGTATCTGGCAAGAGCGGTCGAGTATTCGGTCCAAATTAAACGGACACGGAGTAGTTCTTTTTGAATGGTTTTTTCCGCTGACCGGGTTTAGAGCCTCTGAATCCGGCGTTGACTGCCGTATCCTCAGTGTTATCGCCGTTAATGCGGTGTTTGTTTTTGTTTCGACGCAACCTGCCATTGCGGTCCTTGGTATCCGGACTGCCAGAATTTTTGCTGAGGTTGTTACTGCGGGCTAGCCAGCTGTCCTCTCCCGCGCAGAAGCGGGTCATAAGTGATGTGAGGGCTGACATGGATTTCGACTTTTCCTGTCCTAGGTGCCGGGCCAGCCACTCGGCGCGGATGTTATGTTTGAAGGCCTCTGCATCCGGACAGTCGACGATTTGATTTTTCTTTGTTAAGAACCGTGTCCTGAACTGTCTGGCCGATTCGTCTGGCTGCTGAATTATGTGGCTTAGGTCATCAGCGTCTGGTGGTCGCACATATGTGCCCTGGAAGTTCTCAAGGAATGCGGCTTCCAGGTCTTCCCAACACCCAATTGATTCTGCTGGCAAGCTGTTAAGCCAATGCCGAGCTGGTCCTTTAAGCTTGAGTGGGAGATATTTGGTGGCGTGAAGATCGTCACCGCGGGCCATGTGGATATGAAGGAGATAGTCTTTGATCCAAACCGCGGGTGCGTTTCGCCATCGAGGATTCAATTTTCATGGGTTTAAACCCTTCGGGATTTGATGCTCCATTACTTCATCCGTGAAGCATAGTGGGTGTGCGGCGCCTCAGATGGGCTATATCACGACGTAGCTCAAACGAGCTTTGTCATCGTGGTTCGCCCGACCGGACTTACTGTGTCCGGCGCGACGATTGTCGTCGCGTGCCGTGGGGCGCCCACGCGATCCGTAGATCGATCTTGATTGTCTTGCCTTATCCTAAAATATATCTCGCAAGTCCGGAGTGTTCCCCTGTGGCCTTGTGCTTTTCGAGCGATGCCAGGGTACAGTTCTGATGGAGGGCCTAAAGGCCTCTCTGTCGCGCCACGAGGTGGTCGGTCACCAGACAGCTCTGGTGATGCAGGTTTATATGCCTCCTCCTCTAATCGGGGGAGCAACTTGCGTTTGGGGTAACTTTTGGAGGGGCGTTCGAGTTCATGTTCTTCGGCCGCAAGGACTTCAGTCCATCTGTCGGCTAGCAGGTCTTGATTAGCTCTAAGCTGTTGCTGCTTTTTCTTTAGGCTATTCGCCATGGCCATAAGCCTGCATTTGAAACGCTCTTGTTCGACGGGATCCTCGGGCACGACAAATTTGTTGTCGTCGAGGCTTGCCTCGTCTCCGGAGGGAGGCATGTAATTATCATCCTCGACCTCTTCGTCTGCCGCTCTCTCATGAGGGATGGCTTCTCCGTCCTCCTGTGCTGAATCTTCTTTGGAGGGGTTGTCTTCGGCACTCTCTCGGGTGTTATTATCCCCGGTGCCAGAATCTCCATTCTTGCTGCGGCGGGATTTAGAACGGCGCCGCTGATGCCGGCGCTTGGGCTGTTCCTTGGAGGAATCTACCTCCGCTGCTTCTTCGCCATTCCCATCCTTTGGAATGTCCACCATGTATATGTTGTATGACGAGGTGGTCTTCCAGTGCCCCGTAGGCGCTGGTTCTTGGTCGTCTCCGGCATCGTCGTCCATACCGTCGATTTCTTCGGAGTCATAGTCTAGCATGTCGGTTAGATCGTCGACAGTGGCTACAAAGTGGGTGGTGGGTGGGCTTTGAATTTCTTCATCGTCCGCATCCCAACCATCCTGACCGCAATTCGGCCAGGGCTCTCCTGATAGCGATAGATACTTTAGCGAATCCAGGATGTCGCCAAAAGGCGAGTGTTGAAAGATGTCCGCGGCGGTGAACTCCGTGATCGGCGCCCAATCGGATTCGATTGGAGGGGGCGCAGGAGGTTCGGTGTCTGGCGAGGAGTCCGGCGCCTCGGAGTCACAAGCGTTGTAAGGGACAAGGTCAATATTCGGCTCCATCGCCATAGAGGTTGCAGCCCCCGAGGCGGTGTCTAGCCACCCATCCTCGATCTACGCAGTCGGCTCCGAATTAAGGATCAGAGCGCACTCATGTGCGGCTTCCCGGGCACTGTACGGCAGCAGAGCTAAATCATGCTCATCAAGAGAGTGCGGCGCGCTCGGCTGTGGCTCGAATCCATCGAAGATCAAGTCTCCGTGGATATCAGCCGTGAAGTTTAAGCTTCCAAATCTGACCTGATGGCCAGGGACGTAGCTTTCGATCTGCTCCAGATGGCCAAGCAAATTGGCCCGCAGTGCAAAGCCGCCGATCACGAAGATCTGTCCGGGGAGAAAAGTCTCACCCTGGACTGCGTCGTTGTTGATGATCGAAGGAGCCATCAAGCCTATCAGTGACGACACAGCGGAACTCTCAATGAAAGCACCAATGTCGGTGTCAAAACTGGCGGATCTCGGGTAGGGGGTCCCGAACTGTGCGTCTAGGCGGATGGTAACAGGAGACAAGGGACACGATGTTTTTACCTGTGTTGGGCCCTCTCGATGGAGGTAAAACCCTACTCCTGCTTGATTAATATTGATGATATGGGTAGTACAAGAGTGGATCTACCACGAGATCAAGGAGGCTAAACCCTAGAAGCTAGCACGTGGTATGATTGTTGTTGTGATTGTTGTCGTACGGACTAAAACCCTCCGGTTTATATAGACACCAAGAGGGCTAGGGTTACACGTAGTCGGTTACAATGGTAGGAGATCTACATATCCGATTGCCAAGCTTGCCTTCCACGCCATGGAAAGTCCCATCGGGACACGGGACGAAGTCTTCAATCTTGTATCTTCATAGTCTTGGAGTCCGGCCGATGATGATAGTCCGGCTATCCGGACACCCCCTAGTCCAGGACTCCCTCACCAAGCAATTGTTTCATACTCAAATAATCTCAAACTTTTTCAACCTTCACGCAATACATGAGCACAAGCCATGGATATAGCACTATGGGTGGAATAGAATATGATGATGGGGATTGTGTGGAGAAGACAAAAAAAGAGAAATTCTCACATCAACTAGGCGTATCAACGGGCTATGGAGATGCCCATCAATAGATGTCAACATGAGGAGTAGGGATTGCCATGCAACGGATGCACTAGAGCTATGAATGCTCAACAAAAGAAAACTAGTGAGTGTGCATCCAACTTGCTTGCTCATGAAGACCTAGGGCATTTGAGGAAGCCCATCGTAGGAATATACAAGCCAAGTTCTATAATGAAAAATTCCCACTAGTATGACAAAGACAATACATGAGACTCAATATATGAAAAACATGGTGCTACTTTGAAGCACAAATATATGAGACTCACTACATGAAGAACAAGGTGCTACTTTGAAGCACAAGTGTGGTAAAAGGATAGTAACATTGCCCCTTCTCTCTTTTTCTCTCATTTTTCTGGGCCTTCTCTTTTTTTTCATTTGGCCTTTCTCTTTTTTTTATTTGGGCTTCCTTGGCCTCTTTTTTTTCGTCCGGAGTCTCATCCCGACTTGTGGGGGAATCACAGTCTCCATCATCCTTTCCTCACTTGGGACAATGCTCTAATAATGATGATCATCACATTTTTATTACAACAACTTGATATTACAACTCGAAACTAGAACAAGATATGACTCTATATGAATGCCTCCGGCGGTGTACCGGGATGGTGCAATGAATCAAGAGTGACATTTATGAAAAATAATGCATGGTGGCTTTGCCACAAATACGATGTCAACTACAAGATCATGCAATGGCAATATGACAAAAGTAAAGTATGTCATGATGAACGGAACGGTGGAAAGTTGCATAGCAATATATCTCGGAATGGCTATGGAAATGCCATAATAGGTAGGTATGGTGGCTGTTTTGAGGAAGATATAAGGATGTTTATGTGTGAAAGAGCGTATCATATCACGGGTTTGATGCACCGCTAAGTTTGCACCAACTCTCAATGTGAGAAAGGGCAATGCACGGTACCGAAGAGGCTAGCAAATGCGGAAAGGTAAAAGTGCGTATAATCCATAGACTCAACATTAGTCAAAAGAACTCATATACATATTGCAAAAATTTAGAAGTCATTAAAAATCAAGTACTAAGCACAATGCTCCTAGGGGGATAGATTGGTAGGAAAAGACCATCGCTCGTCCCCGACCGCCACTCATAAGGATGCACAAGCCAGGTACACTTCATGCTTCAAATTTGTTACACAACTTTACCCATACGTGCATGCTACAGGACTTGCAAACTTCAACACAAGTATTTTTCAAATTCACAACTACTCAACTGGCACGACTTTGATATTATTACCTCCATATCTCAAAACAATTATGAAGCATTAAATTTATCTTAGTACTCAATTCACTCGAAAGAAAGTTTCACATATCTTGAATACTAAGTATATTAACATTAAGCAAATTACCATGCTATTAATGACTCTCAAAATAATTTAAGTGAAGCATGAGAGATCAAGTTTCTTTAAAAGAAATCCACCACCGTGCTCTAAAAGATCTAAGTGAAGCACTAGAGCAAACAACAAACTACTCCGAAAGATATAAGTGAGGCACATAGAGTATTCTAACAAATTCCAATTCATGTAAGGCTCTCTCTCATTAAAGGATTTCAGATCTTGATACTTATTCAAACAGCAAGCAAAGCTAAATAAAACTACATTGCAAGGATAGCACAACTCATGTGAAGAAGCAAAAACTTAGGCTCAACGGATACTAACCGATAGTTGTTGAAGAAGAAAGGTGGGATGCCTATCGGGGCATCCCCAAGCTTAGATGCTTGAGACTTCTTGAAATATTATCTGGGGGTGCCTTGGGCATCCCCAAGCTTGAGCTTTTGTGTCTCCTTAATTCCTCTCATATCATGGTTTCTCTTTTTATCAAAAGCTTCATTCACAACAAACTCAACAAGAACTCGTGAGATAGGTTAGTATAAACCAATGCAAAACCTTATCATATTATACTGTATAAAATCACTTAAATTATTATTCAACATTGCATACTAAATGCCTCTGTATATTTAATACTCCTATCCTCAAATAGAATCATTAAACAAGCAAACATACGCAAACAATGCAACCATAACAGCAATCTGCCAAAACAGTACAGTCTGTAAATAATGCAAGAGTATAAATACTTCCCTGACTCCGAAAATTATGAACTAAAATTCCCAATGTAATAAATTTATCAGAGCTCAATATGCAAAAAGATTCAACGTTAGACCATGCTCTGACTTTTCTAGGGAATTTTTGCAACAGCGGTAAACTTTCTGTTTTCAAACAGCAACATGCATACAAGCAAAATAAGCATGGCAAAGGCTATCCTTTACTTTTTTATTGAAACTAAAGAGGAAAAAACATTATTCTAACTAACAGCAAGCAAAAACTAACAAAAGAAAATGACGCTCCAAGCAAAACACATATCATGTGGTGAATAAAAATATAGCTCCAAGTAAAGTTACCGATGAACGAAGACGAAAGAGGGGATGCCTTCCGGGGCATCACCAAGCTTAGTTGCTTGGTTGTCCTTGAATATTACCTTGGGGTGCCTTGGGAATCCCCAAGCTTAGGCTCTTGCCACTCCTTATTCCATAGTCCATCGAATCTTTACCCAAAACTTGAAAACTTCAACCACACAAAACTCAACACAAAACTCGTAAGCTCCGTTAGTATAAGAAAATAAAACCACCACTTACGTACTGTAATGAACTCATTCTAAATTCATATTGGTGTAATATCTACTGTAATCCAACTTATCTATGGTTCATACCCTCCGATACTGTCGGTGTACTAAGGTAGGGGTACCTCAGTACCCCAACTTGTGCACGGGCAGTTGCAGCTCCCCGCGGCTGGATCTACCATGTGCTTGCCGGAGACCATACCTGCTCCATATCGAGCCATTCAAGAACAAAGTATACAAGGCAGAAGATCGAGACCCCGGCAAGAGGAGCTTGCCGGGAAGGCCGTTCTAGGCTTAAGATTACCTCACTCATGCAAGGCCCTGGCGAGAGGAGCTCGCCGGAGAGACTAGAAGATTACATCGTAGAAGACACGCCTCGGCGCTATACGCGTCCCGGCGAGGGCCCGGGGAGCGGCAAGTTACAAGCCCGGCAAGCTCCCGGGTCCGGCAAGGTCAAGACCCCGGCAAGGTACTTGCCGGGAGAGCTGCGCTGCGTGCCCGCACTCCAGCTCATCTGTCCACGCGTCGCCTTTAGCCTTCTCCAGAGACGCGTGGCGGATGGCTGTGCAGCATGGGGGGTGCGGTGGCACTCCACGGTGGTGGATCCATCGCCGGCGTGACGGAGACGCAAGGGCGGGAGCTTTTGGGCGACGGCGACGGCATTAAATGCCCTTGTCCCCTCTGTCAAAAGTAGGTAGAATCCACTGCTCAAGCTAATCGTAGCTGCTTTGTTCCCTCGACTGCTCCAACTACCACCTCTTTTACATTTTTACCCTCTCTCCACGCTGACACTGCCGGTGACCCTTGCACTATAAAAGGAGGCCCATGCACAACGAGAGGGGTTCAACCATTTGCAACTCCCACGCCGGTGTAGCTACCATCGTAGCTCTTCAAGCTCCGAGCACAATACAACACAAAGCAGCAAGAGGGTTTACGCGACCATCGCGTCCGGCCGGGTAAAATCCGCCAGCGTGCATCGCCGACCGCTCTCCGTGCCTCCTCCGCCTCGCATCCGACTTCACGAAGGGCCCTGCCCCATAGGTGCTCGCGCGGCGGCGTGGCTCTCCGTCGCGCCCGCCCGACATCTCTCGGGCGCGCTGTAGGGGCGTCGAGGTTGTGCGGACCTGATCCGGCGTTCGCGCGTGCGTTCTTCATCAACTTCTCCGACTTCATCAACAACTGCGCTATGGCCCCGAAGACAAGGGCTTCGAGGGTTGCAAACCCGTCTGCGTCTCACCCGCCGCCACCGGAGCCAGCGGTGGGCGGAGGAGACGCCAATGAAGGGTGGATACCGGCGAGGGTACTCATGGCGCCACCAGATCGTGGACAGACGGATGACGCGCCTCGGTCTCCGTGGATCGCGCCCATCTCAGCAAGCATACGACCCAGCAGCGCCGTGCCACGAGAGGTGGTGCTCGCGTGCTGGGGCAAGAACATGCCGGAGGCTCGCGGGATGCTCCGGACCGCTGTCCATGCATGAGCAAAGCGAAGTGCCGGCAGGACCTGCTCCTCCTATCGCTACTAGGAGTCCGAGCATACCGTTCGCGCCGCTCTTCCCGCTCCCCTCCGCGCCGGTAAGCGCATCTCCCTGGAGCGCTACGCTGTCGTCGAGGACGTGCCATCGAGCTCCGAGTCCAGCAAGGACAGCTCTGGTGCTCACTCCGACAAGCGCCGCTCCTCGGAAGCGCTATAAGCCCGGCAAGGACAGCTCTGGTGCTCGTTCTGGCAAACGCACCTCTCCGGAGTGCTGCGCTGCCGTCGAGGACGCGCCATCGAGCTCCACCAGCAAGTGCAAAGAAACAAGAAAAAGAAAAGCTAAGTTGCTCGAGCTTTTGTGCAGAGCACTCCTTAATTCCATGCTTTTATTTGTTATATCCCTCGTGCGTTCGTCCTTTGTGCGCAAAGCCTGTGCGCGGAGGAGCCTGCCTGTGAATAGCCGCACCCTTATCTTGCTTCGAGCACACTCAACGAGTTAAAAGTGAGCCGCGACCAGCTTCGCGCCCTTGTTCCGTTTCGAGTCTGCTCAGCAAGTTAAGTGCGTCGCGACTAGACGCGGCAAGGTTGCTTGCCGGCAGCGACACCAGCCAGCGGGCTGCTGATGTTCCGCACTCAGCAAGCGTGTTGAGCACCGGCAAGTTCCCTAAAAACGTAGGGTAAAAGCGCACAAAGGATGTAAAGTAGAGGGTATAACGTGGCAAGCCTTGCCGTAAGATGTCCTTCGTATGAGAGACTTGAGCGCGAGAGGAGCCAAGCCGTGGCCCAGTTGCGTACTTGGTTTGTTTCCGAGTCCGCTCAACAAACACAAGTGTGCTGCTGCACCCTTATCTTGCTTTCGAGCCTGCTCAGCAAGTTAAGCGTCGCAACTGGCCCGGCAAGGTTGTTTGCCGGAAGCAACACCGCGGCGGGCTGTCCCGCACTCGGCAAGCGTGTTCGCGACCGACAAGCTCCCCGAGAGCGTAGAGTACCAACATACGAAGGGCAAGGCACGGCATCGTATTGCACAGTCAGGATTTACATACATATACATGAAGCTGTTGCATATCTACCTCAGCTGTTTTCATGGCGAAATTGCAGCAACAAGGAGAAACCGAAGATCACACCAAGACTGGGCCCGGCAAGCCGTGGTCGCCGGGCTGCAAGTCTCAAGGTTCTTCCGGCAAGCCAGCTCACTGGGCTGCGAGCGCCAAGATTCGCCTCCGCAAGCTAGAGTTGCTGGGGCTGCGATATCGATAAGTTTTTCATCCTCGTCATGCATCCTCTCATGGACCGGAAAAGCGGATCTGCATCTTTGAACGAGCGTGTCTTGTAAAACCAGTATGTGGAGGAGCCGAGTCGTGGCCTCAGCTATGCATTTGTTTTGTTTCCGAGTCCGCTCAACAAACACAAGTGTGTTGCTGCACCTTATCTTGCTTTCGAGCCTGCTCGCAAGTTAAGCGTCGAATCGCCCGCAAGGTTGCTTGCCGAAGCAACACCGCCAGCTGGCTGTCCCTTTTCGGCAAGCGTGTTCGCCTGCAAGCTCCCGATAGCGTAAGAACACACAAGGCACGAAGTCAAGTAAAAGACTCAGTCCGCAAGCTTTCCCTCTTTTCATTAAAAACATCCTAGTTTGATACAAGTCCATAGAGGATGAAAACATGATAGAGAGGATTACAAGTTTTAAATGCAGCTAAGGCCCGAGGGCTTACAAATTGAAAAGATAAGGTGCCGTGATCCCTCTCCTGTTTCTCTGCTCAGAGTTCAGGAGGTAGGTCAGGAGCCCCGCAAGAGAAGCTTGCCGGGAGGCGCGAAGGAGCGCCTAGGAGAGCGGTGGCGCCGCCGTGCCCTGTGAGCTTGGCGGAGACGGCGTCGGAGGCAGAGCTTGAAGACGGGTAGTGGGACGCCAAGATCTGCTGTCAAGGGCTCCTCGCCTCAGATTCCGGCGAACGGCCTTGCCGCCACTCCCCTCTTCCTCTTCTGCTGCCTCTACGCCAGCCGCCCAAGGAGACGGCCCGGGGAGTTCAGAAGGCCGGCGACCCGGATTGTGGGGTCGCCGGTGGCGCGAGGCAGCGGTGTCCGACGCCTAGTCGGACCCGCCATCCCCTCGTCGCTGCCGCTCCCTCCTCGTCCTCTCGCCGAGGAGGGGCTTCGCTATCCGAGGAGCTGTCCACACAGCATCTCACCGGGTCCCGTAGTCGCCAAGACCTTGACGGCGAAGGTCGCCTCCATTAACTTGAAATGGAGGGTAAACCCCGCCGTCAAGCTATGGATCCGGCGAACGCCTTCCACCCTCGGTCGAAGAACATCACGCCGGGCTGGGGACACGACACTCACTCGAGTGCCGCTGATCCCGCAGCCCCTCATGCGCAACTCCATCACGCCGGGTGGATCCGTCCCATCGCGTCCGCGAACGGGGCGGCAGCCGGAGGCGGCGACGAGGCGCCGGGCGGCTTGATGAAGAACTCCAGGATCATCTCCGGTGTGGATCTGCATCGTGGGACGAGGGGACGACGGGGAGACGGGAGGCGATCACCACGCCGCCTCTCCCCGACCGCCTCGCCACGCCCTCGCCTCGTCATGGCCCACCCCTCCCTCTCCCTCTCGGAGCCGGCTCCGCCGCCACGGGAGCAGGATAGGGAGCGGTGCGCTGCCTGGAAGCAACCCTCGCCGCCACCGTCGAAGGACCGGGATTTCCTCCTTCCATGGCGGAGAGAAGAACAGAAGACAAAGACCGCAGTGGAAGAAGGGTGCGAAGAAATAGTACCCGCCAGAATAGTTGTCCATGGTGGCTGCCGGATGAGCTCTGGTCCGAGGATGCGCCGTGGTCCTCTTGGCCCAGAACAGGAAATATTTGCCCCAGAGTTCCTGCACGCCGAGCCGGCGGGAAGACGACGTTCTGCCTCCGCATCTGGGCGAGCTTTTCCGCCTGCTCGGATTTCTCCTCCGCCTTCCCCTTCCCCTTCCCGGTCTTCGGGGCCATGGCGGAGGCGGCGAGGGAAGGAGGACGAAGAGCCCGACGGCACCACAGACGCAAGAGACGATGGAGGAGATGCGGAGGCGGAGCGCGAAAAGGATCTCTGGAGGAGGAAGAAGAAGCAATGAAAGCGAAGGAGGGGAACCGCGCCTGCTTCCTCTGTTTTATGGGGAAGTGGGGGGGCGTTCCGCTCTTCTCATTAAAGAACGTGGGCACGTCCCATCCCACGGCGCCGCAATCGACGCGTGCTGTTGCACGGGGAGGCGGCAGAGGCGGAAGTGGAGTCGGCACGCCATGGGCCTCATATGCCCGTGCACTGTTTTGGGCCTGGCCCAACAGCGCTCGGCACCGTGTGTGGCCCAGGCCCGGGGGCTCCTGTCGGTGTACTAAGGTAGGGGTACCTCAGTACCCCAACTTGTGCACGGGCAGTTGCAGCTCCCCGCGGCTGGATCTACCATGTGCTTGCCGGAGACCATACCTGCTCCATATCGAGCCATTCAAGAACAAAGTATACAAGGCAGAAGATCGAGACCCCGGCAAGAGGAGCTTGCCGGAAGGCTGCTCTGTGCTTAAGATTACCTCACTCATGCAAGGCCCCGTGAGAGGAGCTCACGGAGAGACTAGAAGATTACATCGAGAAGACACGCCTCGGCGCTATACGCGTCCGGCGAGGGCCCGGGAGCGGCAAGTTACAAGCCCGCAAGCTCCCGGTCCGGCAGTCAAGACCCGGCAAGGTACTTGCCGGAGAGCTGCGCTGCGTTCGCACTCCAGCTCATCTGCCCACGCGCCGCCTTTAGCCTTCTCCAGAGGCGCGGGCGGATGGTCTGTGCAGACATGGGGGTGCGGTGGCACTCCACGGTGGTGGATCCATCGCCGCGGCGACGGAGACGCAAGGGCGGGAGCTTTTGGGCGACGGCGACGGGCATTAAATGCCCTTGTCCCCCTCTGTCAAAAGTAGGTAGAATCCACTGCTCAAGCAATCGTAGCTGCACTGTTCCCGCGACTGCTCCAACTACCACCTCTTTTACATTTTTACCCCTGTCTCCACGCTGACACATCGGTGACCCTTGCACTATAAAAGGAGGCCCATGCACAACGTAGAGGGGTTCAACCATTTGCAACTCCCACGCTCGGTGTAGCTACTACTGTAGCTCTTCAAGCTCCCGAGCACAATACAACACAAAGCAGCAGTAGGGTTTTACGCGACCATCGCGGCCCGAAGCTGGGTAAAATCCGCCCGCGTGCATCGCCTCGATCTGCTCTCTGTGCCTCCTCCGCCTCGCATCAAGCACTCACGAAGGGCCCCGCCCCATAGGTGTCAAGGGCGTGGCGTGGCCTCCGTCCCGCGTCCGCCCCGACAGATACTACTCATAGATTCATCAAAATAAGCAAACAACACATAGAAAACAGAATCTGTCAAAAACAGAAAAGTCTGTAGAAATCTGTATAAAACGTATACTTCTGGAAGACCAAAAATTATGAAATAAATTGCTGGACCTGATTAATTTGTCTATTAATCATCTGCAAAAAGAATCAACGTAAAAGCACTCTCCACTAAAAAATGACAGCTAATCTCGTGAGCGCTAAAGTTTCTGTTTCTCACAGCAAGATCACATAAACTTCACCCAAGTCTTCCCAAAGGTTCTACTTGGCACTTTATTGAAACAAAAGCTATAAAACATGATTACTACAGTAGCATAATCATGTGGACACACAAAAACAGTAAGGATACATATTGGGTTGTCTCCCAACAAGCGCTTTTCTTTAATGCCTTTTAGCTAGGCATGATGATGATAATGATGCTCACAAAAAAGATAAGAATTGAAACATAACGGGAGCATCATGAAGCATATGACTAGCACATTTAAGTCTAACCCACTTCCTATGCATAGGGATTTTGTGAGCAAACAACTTATGGGAACAATAATCATCTTGCATAGGATGGCACAACAAGCATAACTTCAAGAATTTAAGCACATAGACAGGAAACTTGACATTATTGCAATTCCTACAAGCATATGTTCCTCTCTCATAATAATTTTCAGTAGCATCATGAATGAATTCAACAATATAACCAGCACCTAAAACATTCTTTTCGTGATCTACTAGCATAGAAATTTCACTACTCTCCACATAAGCAAACTTCTTCTTTATGGCATACGTATCATCACAATAATCATCATAGATAGGAGGCATGCTTTCATCATAGTAAATTTTCTCATCAAAGCTTGGGGGACAAAAAAATATCATCTTCATCAAACATAGCTTCCCCAAGCTTGTGGCTTTGCATATCATTAGAATCATGGATATTCAAGGAATTCATACTAACAACATCGCAATCATGCTCATCATATAAAAACATTCTATAGATTTCTTCTACTAGCACTTGAGCACAATTTTCCTTTCCATCATACTCACGAAAGATATTAAAAAGGCGAAGCGTGTGAGACAAACTCAACTCCATTTTCTTGTAGTTTTCTTTTATAAACTAGACTAGTGCTAAAACAAGAAACAAAAAGATTCAATTGCAAGATCTAAAGATATACCTTAAAGCACTCACCTCCCAGGCAATGGCGCCAGAAAAGAGCTTGATATCTACTACACTACCTTCTTCTTGTAGACGTTGTTGGGCCTGCAAGTGCACAGGTTTGTAGGACAGTAGCAAATTTCTCTCAAGTGGATGACCTAAGGTTTATCAATCTGTAGGAGGCGTAGGATGAAGATGGTCTCTCTCAAGCAACCCTGCAACCAAATAACAAAGAGTCTCTTGTGTCCCCAACACACCCAATACAATGGTAAATTGTATAGGTGCACTAGTTCGGCGAAGAGATGGTGATACAAGTGCAAAATAGATAGTAGATATAGGTTTTTGTAATCTGAAAATATAAAAACAGCAAGGTAACAAGTGGTAAAAGTGAGCGTAAACGGTATTGCAATGATAGGAAACAAGGCCTAGGGTTCATACTTTCACTAGTGCAAGTTATCTCAACAATAATAACATAGATAGAACATATGGCAAGCCCTCAACATGCAACAAAGAGTCACTCCAAAGCCACTAATATTGGAGAACAAACGTAGAGATTATAGTCGGGTACGAAACCTGTTGGAAATATGCCCTAGAGGCAATAATAAAAGTATTATTATATTTCCTTGTTCATGATAATTGTCTTTTATTCATGCTATAACTGTATTATCCGGAAATCGTAATACACGTGTGAATACATAGACCACAATATGTCCCTAGTGAGCCTCTAGTTGACTAGCTCATTGTGATCAACAGATAGTCATGGTTTCCTGGCTATGGACATTGGATGTCGTTGATAACGGGATCACATCATTAGGAGAATGATGTGATGGACAAGACCCAATCCTAAGCATAGCACAAAGATCGTGTAGTTCGTTTGCTAGAGCTTTTCCAATGTCAAGTATCTCTTCCTTAGACCATGAGATCGTGTAACTCCCGGATACCGTAGGAGTGCTTTGGGTGTATCAAACATCACAATGTAACTGGGTGACTATAAAGGTGCACTACAGGTATCTCCGAATGTGTTTGTTGGGTTGACACGGATCGAGACTGGGATTTGTCACTCCGTGTAAACGGAGAGGTATCTCTGGGCCCACTCGGTAGGACATCATCATAATGTGCACAATGTGACCAAGGGGTTGATCATGGGATGATGTGTTACGGAACGAGTAAATAGACTTGCTGGTAACGAGATTGAACAATGTATCGGTATACCGACGATCGAATCTCGGGCAAGTACAATAATGTTAGACAAAGGGAATTGTATATGGGATCGATTGAGTCCTTGACATCGTGGTTCATCCGATGAGATCATCGTGGAACATGTGGGAGCCAACATGGGTATCCAGATCCCGCTGTTGGTTATTGACCGGAGAACGTCTCGGTCATGTCTACATGTCTCCCGAACCCGTAGGGTCTACACACTTAAGGTTCGATGATGCTAGGGTTATAAAGGAAGTTTGTATGTGGTTACTGAATGTTGTTTGGAGTCCCGGATGAGATCCCGGACGTCACGAGGAGTTCTGGAATGGTCCGGAGGTAAAGATTTATATATGGAAAGTTGTTGTTCGGGTTCCGGGAAAAGTTCGGGTTTTTTCCGTATTGTACCGGGAAGCTTCCAGAAGGTTCCGGAGGATTCCAGAGGGGTCCAGAGGTCCGGAAATTGTTCCACCACGTCCAATACAGTAGCATGGGCTGTAGGGGGGCGCCCGAGCCTTAATGGGCCAGGGGCACCAGCCCCCCCAAGGCCCATGCGCATGGGAGAGGGAAAACCCTGGGGGGAGGGCCTCCACTTGACTTGGGAGGCTCCTCCCCCCTTGGCCGCCGCCCCTCCTCATATTGATCCGAGGGGCCGCCCCCTCCCTGCCCCTATATATATGGGGGTGGGAGGCAGCCGCACCACAAGTTTCGGGCGCAGCCCTCCTCTCCCAAGTACTCCTCCTCTCCCGCGGTGCTTGGCGGCCTCGCAGATTGCCACACTCCTCCACCACCACCACGCCATTGTGCTGCTGCTGGACGGAGTCTTCTCAACCTCTCCTCTCTCCTTGCTGGATCAAGGCATGGGAGACGCCACCGGCTGTACGTGTGTTGAACGCGGAGGTGCCGCCTGTTCGGCACTAGGATCGCCGGTGATTTGGATCACGACGAGTACGACTCCTCAACCCCGCTCTCTTGAACGCTTCGCTTAGCGATCTACAAGGGTATGTAGATGCACTCTCCTTCCCTCGTTGCTGGTTTCTCCATAGATAGATCTTGGTGACACGAGGAAAATTTTGAATTTCTGCCACGCTCCCCAACAAAGGGCATCCTGAGCTAGGTCTATTGCGTAGATTCTTTGCACGAGTAGAGCACAAAGTAGTTGTGGGCGTTGATTTTGTTCAATATGCTTACGCTACTAGTCCAATCTTGTTTCGATGGTATTGTGGGATGAAGCGCCCGGACCGACCTTACACGCATTTCACGTGAGACAAGTTCCACCGATTGACATGCACTTGGTGCATAAGGTGGCTAGCGGGTGCCGCCTCCCACTTTAGTCGGAACGGATTCGATGAAAAGGGTCCTTATGAAGGGTAAATAGCAATTGGCATATCACGTTGTGGTTTTGCGTAGGTAAGAAACGTTCTTGCTAGAAACCCATAGCAGCCACGTAAAACATGCAACAACAATTAGAGGATGTCTAACTTGTTTTTGCAGGGTATGCTATGTGATGTGATATGGCCAAGAAGAATGTGATGAATGATATGTGATGTATGAGATTGATCATGTTCTTGTAATAGGAATCACGACTTGCATGTCGATGAGTATGACAACCGGCAGAAGCCATAGGAGTTGTCTTAATTTATTGTATGACCTGCGTGTCATTGAACAACGCCATGTAATTACTTTACTTTATTGCTAACCGGTAGCCATAGTAGTAGAAGTAATAAGTTGGCGAGACAACTTCATGGAGACACGATGATGCAGATCATGATGATGGAGATCATGGTGTCATGCCGGTGACGATGATGATCATGGAGCCCCGAAGATGGAGATCAAAAGGAGCAAAATGATATTGGCCATATCATGTCACTATTTGATTGCACGTGATGTTTATCATGTTTATGCATCTTGTTTACTTAGAACGACGGTAGTAAATAAGATGATCCCTTACAAAAATTTCAAGAAGTGTTCTCCCTAATCGTGCACCGTTGCTAAAGTTCGTCACTTCTAAGCACCACGTGATGATCGGGTGTGATGGATTCTTACGCTCACATACAACGGGTGTAAGACAGATTTACACACGCCAAACACTTAGGGTTAACTTGACGAGCCTAGCATGTACGGACATGGCCTCGAACACGGAGACCGAAAGGTCGAGCATGAGTCGTATAGTAGATACGATCAACATGAAGATGTTCACCGATGATGACTAGTCCGTCTCACGTGATGATCGGACACGGCCTAGTTGACTCGGATCATGT
Organism: Aegilops speltoides; assembly: GCA_021437245.1. Classification (NCBI taxonomy): domain Eukaryota; kingdom Viridiplantae; phylum Streptophyta; class Magnoliopsida; order Poales; family Poaceae; genus Aegilops; species Aegilops speltoides. The sequence continues at coordinate 47,398,139 of CM038147.1, read as the reverse complement.
AATCACTTAGATGACCAGAGGGATGTCTATCTGAGTGGGAGTTCATAAGATGAACTTAATTATCCTGAACATAGTCAAAAAAATCTTTGCAAATTATGTCGTAAGCTCGCTGTTTAGATATGTTCCTAGAGAAAATATAGTTGAAAGTTGACAGTAGTGATTATGCGGACAGTAGAAAGCTTATGTCCTTAATGCACCGCCGGTGTCTTTGAACCCCAAACGCCGCTTGTGGATGTTATAACATCGGACATACATGTTTTGATAACCACGTGATAGTTCAGTTAAACGGTTTAGAGTTGAGGCACCAAAGACGTTTTCGAAACATCGCGGAACATATGAGATGTTTTCGAGGGCTGAAATTGGGATTTCAGGCTCGTGTCCACGTCAAGAGGTATAAGACCTCCGACAATTTTCTTAGCCTGCAAACTAAGGGAGAAAAGCTCAATCGTTGAGCTTGTGCTCAGATTGTCTGAGTGCAACAATCACTTGAATTGAGTGGGAGTTGATCTTCCAGATGAGATAGTGATGTTTCTTCAAAGTCATTGCCACCAAGCTGCTAGAGCTTCGTGATGAGCTATAACATATCAGGGATAGATATGATGATCCTTGAGGTATTCGCGATGTTTGACACCGCGAAAGTAGAAATCAAGAAGGAGCATCAATTGTTGATGGTTGGTGAGACCACTAGGGCAAGGGCAAGAAGGGATACTTCATGAAACGGCAAATCAGCTGCTGCTCTAGTGAAGAAACCCAAGGTTGAACCCAAACCCGAGACGAAGTGCTTCTGTAATAAGGGGAACAACCACTGGAGCAGAATTACCCTAGATACTTGGTAGATGAGAAGGCTGGCAAGGTCGATAGAAGTATATTGGATATACATTATGTTAATGTGTACTTTACTAGTACTCCTGGTAGCACAAGGGTATTAAGATACCGGTTTGGTTGCTAAGTGTTAGTAACTCGAAATAAAAGAGCTACGGAATAAATGGAGACTAGCTAAAGGTGAGCTGACGATATGTGTTGGAAGTGTTTCCAAGTTTGATTTGATCAAACATCGCACGCTCCCTCTACCATCAAGATTAGTATTAAACCTGAATAATTGTCATTTGGTGTTTGCGTTGAGCATAGACATGATTGGATTATGTCTATCGCAATACGGTTATTCATTTAAGGAGAATAATGGTTACTCTATTTATTTGAGTAATACCTTCAATGGTCTTGCACCTAAAGGAATGGTTTATTGAATCTCGATTGTAGTGATACACATTTTCATGCCAAGAGATATAAGATAGTAATGATAGTACCACTTACTTGTGGCAATCGCCATGTAAGTCATATTGGTGTAAACGCATGAAGAAGCTCCATGTTGATGGATCTTTGGACTCACTGCTTTTGAAGAGTTTGAGACATGCTAACCATGTCTATTGGTGTATACGCATGAAGAAACTCCATGCAGATGGATCGCTTGGACTCACTTGATTTTGAATCACTTGAGATATGCAAATCATACCACATGGGCAAGACGACTAAAAAGCCTCGTTTTTCAAGAAATGGAACAAGATAGCAACTTGTTGGAAGTAACACATTTTGATGTGTGCAGTCCAATGAGTGCCGAGGCATGCAAATGAATATCGTTATGTTCTTACTTCACAGATGATTCGAGTAGATGTAGAGTATATTTACTTGATGAAACACAAGTCTGAATTATTGAATGGTTCAAGTAATTTCAGAGTGAAGTTGAAGATCATCGTGACAAGAGGATAAAATGTCTATGATATGATCATAGAGATGAGTATCTGAGTTACGAGCTTTGGCACACAATTAAGACATTGTGGAAATTGTTTCACAATTAATACCGCCTGGAACACCATGGTGTGAGGGTGTGTCCGAACATCATAGTTGCACCCTATTGGATATGGTGCGTACCATGATGTCTCTTATCGAATTACCACTATCATTCATGGGTTAGGCATTAGAGACAACCGCACTCACTTTAATAGGGCACCACGTAATTCCGTTGAGACGACACCGTTTGAACTATGGTTTGGAGAAACCTAAGTTGTCGTTTCTTAAAAGTTTGGGGCTGCGACGCTTATGTGAAAAAGGTTTCAGGTTGATAAGCTCGAACCCAGAGCGGATAAAATGCATCTTCATAGGACACCCAAAACAGTTGGGTATACCCTAATTCAGATCCGAAAGCAATAGGGATTGTTTCTTGAATCGGGTCCTTTCTCGACAAAAGTTTGTCTCGGAAAGTTGAGTGGGAGCATGGTGGAGACTTGATGAGGTTATTGAACCGTCACTTCAACTAGTGTGTAGCAGGGCACAGGAAGTTGTTCATGTGGCGCCCACACCAATTGAAGTGGAAGCTTATGATAGTGATCATGAAGTTTCGAATCAAGTCACTACCGTACCTCGTAGGGTGACAAGGATGCGTACTACTTCAGAGTGGTACAGTAATCCTGTCTTGAAGGTCATGTTGCTAGACAACAATGAACCTACGAACTATGGAGAAGCGATGGTGGGCCCATATTCCAACAAATGGTTAGAAGCCATGAAATCCGAGATAGGATCCATGTATCAGAACAAAGCATGAACTTTGGTGGACATGCCCGATGATCGGCAAGCCATTGAGATAAATGGATCTTTAAGAAGAAGACGGACATGGACGATAATGTCACCGTCCATGAAGCTCGACTTGTGGCGAAGAGTTCTTCACAAGTTCAAGGAGTTGACTACGATGAGATTTTCTCATCCGTAGCGATGCTTAAGACCGTCGGAATCATGTTAGCATTAGCTGCATTTATGAAATCGGGCAGATGGATGTCAAAACGAGTTTCCTTACCAGCCAGAAGGAAAGGTTGTATGTGATACAATTAGAAAGGTTTTGTCGATCCTAAGGATGCTAAAAGGTATGCTAGCTCCAGTGATCCTTCCATGGACTGGAGTAAGCATCTCGGAGTTAGAATATGCACTTTGATAAGATGATCAAAGATTTTGGCTTTATGCAAAGTTTATGAGAAACTTGTATTTCCAAAGAAGTGAGTGGGAGCACTATAGAATTTCTGATGAGTATATGTTGTTGACATATTGTTGATCAGAAATGATGTAGAATTTCTAGAAAGCATATAGGGTTATTTGAAAGGTGTTTTTCAATAGAAAACCTGGATTAAGCTACTTGAACATTGAGCATCAAGATCTATGAGGATAGATCAAAAACGCTTAATGGTACTTTCAAATGAGCATATACCTTGACATGATCTTGAAGGTGTTCAAGATGGATCAGTCAAAGAAGGAGTTCTTGCCTGAGATGTAAGGTATGAAATTAAGACTTAAAGCTCGACCACGGCAGAAGAGAGAGAAAGGACGAAGGTCGTCCCCTATACTTTAGACGTAGGCTCTAGAGTATGCTATGCTGAGTACCGCACCTGATGTGTGCCTTGCCACATGTCTGGCAAGAGGGTACAAAGGTGATCAAGGAGTGGATCACCAGATAGCGGTCAAAATTATCCTTAGAGGAATAAGGATATGTTTCTCGATTATGGAGGTGATAAAGAGTTCGACGTAAAGATTTGCGTCGAGGCAAGCTTGACACCTATCCGGATAGCTCTGAGTAGAGAAGCCGGATACGTATAGTGGAACAACCATTTGGAATAGCTCCAAGTAGAGCGTGGAAGCAACATTTACAATATGACCTGGAAATTTGGGAAGTACATACGGATCTGAATGTTGCAGACCTGTTGACTAAAACCTCTCTCAAACAAAACAAGATCAAACCCCAGAACTCATTGAGTCTTAATCACGTGATGATGTGAACTAGTTCAATGACACTAGTAAACTCTTTGGATGTTGGTCACATGGCGATGTGACCTGTGAGTGTTAATCACATGGCGATGTGAACTAGATTATTGACTCTAGTGCAAGTGGGAGACTGTTGGAAATATGCCCTAGAGGCAATAATAAATTAGTTAATACTATTTTTCCTTGTTCATGATAAGGCTGGAGCGGAATTACCCTAGGTACTTGGTAGATGAGAAGGCTGGCAAGGTCGATAGAAGTATATTGGATATACATTATGTTAATATGTACTTTACTAGTACTCCTAGTAGCACCAGGGTATTAGATACCGGTTCGGTTGCTAAGTGTTAGTAACTCGAAATAAAAGCTACGGAATATACGGAGACTAGCTAAAGGTAAGCTGACGATATATGTTGGAAGTGTTTCCAAGGTTGATGTGATCAAGCATCGCACGCTCCCTCTACCATCGAGATTTGGTGTTTGCGTTGAGCATAGACGTGATTGGATTATGTCTATCGCAATACGGTTATTCATTTAAGGAGAATAATGGTTACTCTATTCATTTGAATAATACCTTCAATGGTCTTGCACCTAAAGGAATGGTTTATTGAATCTCGATCGTAGTGATACACATTTTCAAGCCAAAAAGATATAAGATAGTAATGATAGTACCACTTACTTGTGGCACTCGCCATGTAAGTCATATTGGTGTAAACGCATGAAGAAGCTCCATGTTGATGGATCTTTGGACTCACTCGTTTTTGAAAAGTTTGAGACATGCGAACCATGTCTATTGGTGTATACGCATGAAGAAACTCCATGCAGATGGATCGTTTGGACTCACTTGATTTTGAATCACTTGAGATATGCAAATCATACCACATGGGCAAGATGACTAAAAAGCTTCGTTTTTCAGTAAAATGGAACAAGATAGCAACTTGTTGGAAGTAACACATTTTGATGTGTGTAGTCCAATGAGTGCTGAGGCATGCAGTGAATATCGTTATGTTCTTACTTCATAGATGATTCGAGTAGAGTATATTTACTTGATGAAACACAAGTCTGAATTATTGAATGGTTCAAGTAATTTCAGAGTGAAGTTGAAGATCATCGTGACAAGAGGATGAAATGTCTATGATATGATCATAGAGATGAGTATCTGAGTTATGAGCTTTGGCACGCAATTAAGACATTGTGGAAATTGTTTCACAATTAATACCGCCTGGAACACCATAGTTTGATGGTGTGTCCGAACATCATAGTTGCACCCTATTGGATATGGTGTGTACCATGATGTCTCTTATCGAATTACCACTATCGTTTATGGTTTAGGAATTAGAGACAACCACATTCACTTTAAATAGGGCACCACGTAATTCCGTTGAGATGACACCGTATGAACTATGGTTTAGAGAAACCTAAGCTGACATTTCTTAAAGGTTTGGGGCTGCGACGCTTATGTGAAAAAGTTTCAGGTTGATAATGTAACGCCCCGGATCCGATGCGCCAGGTGTCCGTCAGTTATTCGCCTTCGTTGCCATGTCATTTGCTTGCGTGTTGCTCTTTGCCATGTCATCATTTGCATTTTATCATGTCATCATGTGCATTTCATTTTGCATACGTGTTCATCTCATGCATCCGAGCATTTTCCCCGTTGTCCGTTTTGCAATCCGGCACTCCTATGCCCTCCGACGTTCCCCTTTTGCCTCTTCTCTTGTGCGGGTGTTAAACTTTCTCAGAATGGCCCGAGGTTTGCCAAGCGGCCTTGGTATAGCACCGGTAGACCGCCTGTCAAGTTTCGTGCCATTTGGAGGTCGTTTGGTACTCCAACGGTTAACCGGGTAACCGTGAGGCCTCTTTTGTTTGCAGCCCAACACCTCTTCCAAAGTGGCCCAAAACCCATCTAACTCCCCTACATGCTCTCGGTCGTTCGATCACGATCGCGTGGCCGAAAACCGCACCTCATTTGGACACTCCTAGCTCCCCTACCTATAAATACACCCCCCTCACCCGAAATTCTCGGTCTAACCCTAGCCTAGCTCTCTCCATTGCTGTCAAGCGCGTCTCCACTGCTACGGACATGTCCGCTGCGCCCGCCACCTCACTCCGCGAATCGAGGCCGCCACGCCACTTTTCTGCCGCCGCAGCCAACCGGGCGTCCTCCACGTGTCCTCCTCGCCCACATCGCCCGGCCCGCCAGCCAGCAGAGCCCACCCGGCCGACCGGGCCCAGCGCCGCCGCCGCCGCTCCGCAGGAGCCACCTCGGCTTCCGATCTGGATCGAGGGAGGAGCCCCTCGACCCCAAGCTCTCTCCCGGCGCTGACCCCGCCGCCCGCCGGCGAGCTCTCTCCCGGAGCACCCGCGCCGCCCTGCCAGGTCGCGCCACCCCTCGCCATCTCTCTCCCTATCTCTCCTCGCCCGGCCTCACTCACTCGCTCTTCCCGCAGGACCCCGCCATGGCGCCACCTCCTAGCTCGACGAGCTCCGCCGCCGGCCGGATCCGCCGCCGGAGGGCGGATCCGCCTGCCTCCCGCAACCCGGCGCCCTCCTAGCCTCCCTCGCCGGCGGCGCGGCAGCCGCCTCTGCGCCATGGCCGCCTCCTCCTCCTGTTCAAGGGAGAACAACGGGACGACGAGCGGTTTCGCTCGCTTGCGGGCCCGGCCCAGCAGCGCCTCCCGCCGCCTGGCCTCCTCCGGCCAGCCCACCAAGCCAAGGCCCAGCCTCCCTCCAAAGCCCAGTAGCCCGGCCTGTTGGCCCGATGTGAGCAGCCCCCAGCCCCTCCTGTGCACATTTGGGCTAGGCAGATTCGGCCCATGTCATATTTTTTCTCGTTCTGTGAATTTGCCCAATTATCCAGAGTCTGCAGTTTTTTAGATTAGTCCCTAGACTTCATGCATTAATAACTCACAAACCGTGCATCGGATTAAAATAATTTATATATGTAAAATGCTTAGAATTTCATCTAGTTTCATAATATGCCACTTTCATCCATGTTTAAAATGTTTAAACATGCTGTTTGCATTAATTTGCTTAAATGCCATGCTAAAATGATTTAATTCATACCTAAATAACCGTAACTCGGAATTTAATAAACTTTATATGTAAATGGGGTGGAAAAATGCCTAGATTAAAATGGTCCACTTTATTTTCCTGTTTAACAACATTAAAATGGTGTTTAGGGCAGAACAGTACCAAACTTGAATATTGCTCATGAGGATTTTCCGGAATTGTTGTTTGTTGTTTCCGGCCTCATTTAAAATTGCCTAGCTAGGTAGTTTTCTTATGCTTCACCCCTTGCCATGTTTAACAACATTTAACATTGTTGTGTACCTAAACGAGAGCGTAAATAACTCGGATGTGGTGTTTCATCAATATGCAACCCGTTGCATATTGAGCTCCACTTAATTTGTAGGATTGCTTGTGCACTTTGCCATGCCATGCCATGCCTCATTAAACCGGACATGCATCATCCTTGATTGTGCATTATGCCATGCTTATGTGATGGTTGTTTACCATGTTGTTTGCTTCTTTCCGGTTGCTCTCTCGTTAGCTTCGGTTTCGTTCGGAGTTGCGAGGATCCGCTCGACTTCGTCCGCTTGTCTTCTTCATGGACTCGTTCTTCTTCCTTGCGGGATTTCAGGCAAGATGACCGCTACCTCGATCTCACTACTATCATTGCTATGCTAGTTGCCTCGTTCTTTCGCTATGCTGCGCTACCTATTACCTGTTTGTCCAGCCATCCCATATTGCCATGAACCCCTAACCTTTGACACCTTTCCTATGCAAACCGTTGTTTGGCTATGTTACCGCTTTTTGCTCAGCCCCTCTTATAGCGTTGCTAGTTGCAGGTGAAGTTGAAGACTGCTCCATGGTGGACAGGGTTTATGTTGGGATATCACAATATCTCTTATATTATTAATGCATCTATATACTTGGTAAAGGGTGGAAGGCTCGGCCTTATGCCGGGTGTTTTGTTCCACTCTTGCCGCCCTAGTTTCCGTCATACCGGTGTTATGTTCCCGGATTTTGCGTCCCTTACGCGGTCGGGTGATTTATGGGACCCCCGACAGTTCGCTTTGAATAAAACTTGTCCAAAGAAGGCCCAACATTGCCTTCTACCATTTGCCTCACCACCACCTACTTTTTTCCCTTGGGAGTCGCTCTCTCGAGGGTCATCTTTATTTTAGCCCCCGGCCAATGCTTGTCTAAGTGTTGGTCCAAACTAGAGCCACTTGCAGCGCCACCTCGGGAAACTTGAGGGCTGGTTCTAGTTGTACGCATCGCTCATCCGGTCGTGGCTCGAGACGAGATCTGTGCGGCTACTATCGGGATGTCAAGACGCGGGAGGTCTTGCTGGTCTTGTTTTACCATTGTCGAAATGTCTTGATGTACCGGATTCCGAGACCGATCGGGTCTTCCGGTGAAGGTCTATTCCTTCGATGATCGCGAGAGCTTGTCATGGGCTGTTGGGACACCCTGCAGGGTTTAAACTTTCGAGAGCCGTGCCCGCGGTTATGTGGCAGATGGGAATTTGTTAATGTCGGTTGTAGACAACTTGACACTTGATCCGAATTAAAACGCATCAACCGAGTGTGTAGCCGTGATGGTCTCTTCTCGGCGGAGTCCGGAAGTGAACACGGTTTCGGGTTATGTTTGACGAAGTAGGTGTTCGTGATCACCTCTTGATCATTGCTAGCTTCACGACCGTTCCGCTTGTTCTCTTCTCGCTCTTCTTTGCGTTGGTTAGCCACCATACTTGCTTAGTCGCTGCTGCAACCTCACCACTTTATCCCTTCCTTTCCCTTTAAGCTTTGCTAGTCTTGATACCCATGGTAATGGGATTGCTGAGTCCTCGTGGCTCACCAGATACTTCCAAAACCAGTTTGCAGGTGCCTATGTTACAGAGCAGGTGATGCAACCAAGCTCAAGGAGGAGCTCGATGAAGATCTTGTTCTTTGTGTTGTTTCGTTCTAGTTGATCAGTAGTGGAGCCCAGTTGGGGTCGATCAGGGTCCTTTGTCGCATTTGGGGTTCTTCTTTTATTTTGGTTCCATAGTCGGACCTTGATTGTACCTGGATGATGTAATGCTTTATTCATGTAATTGTGTGAAGTGGCGATTGTAAGCCAACTATGTATCTCTTTCCCTTATGTATTACTTGAGTTGTGTGAAGATTACCTCACTTGCGACATTGCTTTCAATGCGGTTATGCCTCTAAGTCGTGCTTCGAGACGTGGGAGATATAGCCGCATCGAGGGCGTTACAGATAAGCTCGAACCCAAAGCGGATAAAATGCATCTTCATAGGACACCCAAAACAGTTGGGTATACCTCCTAATTCAGATCCGAAAGCAATAGGGATTGTTTCTTGAATCGGGTCCTTTCTCGAGGAAAAGTTTGTCTCGAAAAGTTGAGTGGGAGGATGGTGGAGACTTGATATGGTTGTTGAACCATCACTACAACTAGTGTGTAGCAGTATGCAGAAGGAAGTTGTTCCTGTGGCACCTACACCAATTGAAGTAGAAGCTTATGATAGTGATCATGAAACTTCGGATCAAGTCACTACCGTGCCTCGTAGGGTGACAAGGATACGTACTGCTTCAGAGTGGTACAGTAATCTTGTCTTGAAGGACATGTTGCTAGACAACAATGAACATACGAGCTATGGAGAAGCAATGGTGGGCCCAAATTCCGACAAATGGTTAGAAGCCATGAAATCCGAGATAGGATCCATGTATCAGAACAAAGCATGGACTTGCCCAATGATCGGCAAGCCATTGAGATAAATGGATCTTTAAGAAGAAGACGGACGTGGACGGTGATGTCACCGTCTATGAAGCTCGACTTGTGGCGAAGAGTTTTTCACAAGTTCAAGGAGTTGACTACGATGAGATTTTCTCATCCGTAGCGATGCTTAAGTCCGTCGGAATCAAGTTAGCATTAGCTGCATTTATGAAATCTGGCAGATGGATGTCAAAACGAGTTTCCTTACCGGTCAGAAGGAAAGGTTGTATGTGATACAATCCGAAAGTTTTTGTCGATCCTAAGGATGCTAAAGGTATGCTAGCTCCAGCGATCCTTCCATGGTGGAGTAAGCATCTCGAGTTGGAATATGCACTTTGATAAGATGATCAAAGATTTTGTTTATACAAAGTTTATGAGAAACTTGTATTTCCAAAGAAGTGAGTGGGAGTACTATAGAATTTCGATGAGTATATGTTGTTGACATATTGTTGATCGAAATGATGTAGAATTCTCGAAAGCATATAGGGTTATTTGAAAAGTGTTTTTCAATAGAAAACCTGGATTAAGCTGCTTGAACATTGAGCATCAAGATCTATAATGATAGATCAAAAACGCTTAATGGTACTTTCAAATGAGCATATACCTTGACATGATCTTGAAGGTGTTCAAGATGGATCACCAAAGAAGGAGTTCTTGCTCGAGATGTAAGGTATGAAGTTAAGACTTAAAAGCTCGACCACGGCAGAATAGAGAGAAAGGACGAAGGTCGTCCCCTATACTTCAGACGTAGGCTCTATAGTATGCTATGCTGTGTACCGCACCGGAAGTGTGCCTTGCCATGAGTCACTAAGGGTACAAGAATGATCCAGAATGGATCTTTGGGCAGCGGTCAAAATTGTCCTTGGAGTAAATATGACATGTTTCTCGATTATGGAGGTGATAAAGAGTTCGCGTAAAGGGTTACGCCGATTCAAGCTTTAACACCTATCCGAATGACTCGAGTAGCAAACCGGATACGATAGTGGAGCAACCATTTGGAATAGCTCGATTGGAGCGTGGAAGCAGCATTTACAATATGACCTAGAGATTTATGAAGTACATACGGATCTGAATGTTGCGAACCCGCTGACTAAAACCTCTCTCACAAGCAAAACATGATCAAACCCCGTAACTCATTGAGTCTTAATCACATGGTGATGTGAACTAGTTTAATGACACTAGTAAACTCTTTGGATGTTGGTCACATGGCAATGTGACCTGTGAATGTTAATCACATGGCGATGTGAACTAGATTATTGACTCTAGTGCAAGTGGGAGACTGTTGGAAATATGCCCTAGAGGCAATAATAAAAGTATTATTATATTTCCTTGTTCATGATAATTGTCTTTATTCATGCTATAAGCGTATTATCTGGAAATCGTAATACACGTGTGAATACATAGACCACAAGATGTCCCTAGTGAGCCTCTAGTTGACTAGCTCGTTGTGATCAACAGATAGTCATGGTTTCTGGCTATGGACATTGGATGTCGTTGATAACGGGATCACATCATTAGGAGAATGATGTGATGGACAAGACCCAATCCTAAGCATAGCACAAAGATCGTGTAGTTCATTTGCTAGAGCTTTTCCAATGTCAAGTATCTCTTCCTTAGACCATGAGATCGTGTAACTCCAGGATACCGTAGGAGTGCTTTGGGTGTATCAAACGTCACAACTTAACTGGGTGACTATAAAGGTGCACTACATGTATCTCCGAAAGTGTTTGTTGGGTTGACACGGATCGAGACTGGGATTTGTCACTCCGTGTAAACAGAGAGGTATCTCTGGGCCCACTCGGTAGGACATCATCATAATGTGCACAATGTGACCAAGGGGTTTATCACGGGATGATGTGTTACGGAACGAGTAAAGAGACTTGCCGGTAACGAGATTGAACAAGGTATCGGTATATCGACGATCGAATCTCGGGCAAGTACAATACTGTTAGACAAAGGGAATTGTATACGGGATCGATTGAGTCCTTGACATCGTGGTTCATCCGATGAGATCATCGTGGAACATGTGGGAGCCAACATGGGTATCCAGATCCTGCTGTAGGTTATTGACCGGAGAACGTCTCGGTCATGTCTACATGTCTCCCGAACCCGTAGGGTCTACACACTTAAGGTTCGATGATGCTAGGGTTATAAAGGAAGTTTGTATGTGGTTACGGAATGTTGTTCGGAGTTCCGGATGAGATCCCGAACGTCACGAGGAGTTCCGGAATGGTCCAGAGGTAAAGATTTATATATGGAAAGTTGTTGTTCGGGTTCCGGAAAAAGTTTGGGTTTTTTCGGTATTGTACCGGGAAGCTTCCAGAAGGTTCCGGAGGATTCCAGAGGGGTCCGGAGGTCTGGAAATTGTTCCACCATGTCCAATACAGTAGCATGGGCTGTAGGGGCGCCCTAGCCTTAATGGGCTAGGGGCACCAGCCCCCCCCCCCAAGGCCCATGCGCATGGGAGAGGGAAAACCCTAAGGGGGAGGGCCTCCACTTGACTTGGGAGCCACTCCTCCCCCTTGGCGCCGCCGCCTCCTCAGATTGATCCGAGGGGGCCGCCCCCTCCCTGCCCTATATATATGTGGGGGTGGGAGGGCAGCCGCAGACACAAGTCTCCGCGCAGCCTCCCTCTCCCAAGTACTCCTCTCCCGCTGTGCTTGGCGAAGCCCTGCAGGATTGCCACGCTCCTCCACCACCACCACGCCATTGTGCTGCTGCTGGATGGAGTCTTCCTCAACCTCTCCCTCTCTCCTTGCTGGATCAAGGCATGGGATGAAGGAAATATGCCCTAGAGGCAATAATAAAGTTATTATTTATTTCCTTATTTCATGATAAATGTTTATCATTCATGCTAGAATTGTATTAACCGGAAACATGATACATGTGTGAATGAATAAACAAACAACATGTCACTAGTATGCCTCTACTAGACTAGCTTGTTAATCAAAGATGGTTATGTTTCCTAACCATGAACAAAGAGTTGTTATTTGATTAACAAGGTCACATCATTAGTAGAATGATCGATTGACATGACCCATTCCATTAGCTTAGCACACGATCGCTTAGTATGTTGCTACTGCTTTTATCCATGACATATACATGTTCCTGTAACTATGAGATTATGCAACTCCGTTTACCGAGGAACACTTTGGTGCTACCAAACGTCACAACGAATCGGGTGATTATAAAGGAGTACTACAGGTGTCTCCAAAGGCAAATGTTGGGTTGGCGATTTGAGATTAGGTTTTGTCACTCCGATTGTCGGAGAGGTATCTCTGGGCCCTCTCGGTAATACACATCACTGAAGCCTTGCAAGCACTACAACTAATGAGTTAGTTGTGAGATGATGTATTACGGAACGAGTAAAGAGACTTGCGGTAACGAGATTGAACTAGGTATTGGATACCGACGATCGAATCTCGGGCAAGTAACATACCGATGACAAAGGAACAACGATGTTGTTATGCGGTCTGACCGACAAAGATCTTCAGAGAATATGTAGGAACCAATATGGGCATCCAGGTCCCGCTATTGGTTATTGACCGAGAATAGTTCTAGGTCATGTCTACATTGTTCTCGAACCGTAGGGTCCGCACGCTCTAGGTCATGTCTACATTGAGTTTATGTATTTTGATGTACCGAAGAAGTTCGGAGTCCCGGATGTGATCACGGACATGACGAGGAGTCTCGAAATGGTCGAGACATAAAGATTGATATATTGGAAGCCTATGTTTGGAGTTCGAATGGTTCCAAGTAAAACAGGAATTTCTGAGTACCGGAGGTTACCGGAACCCCGGGGTAAATGGGCCTCGGTGGGCCTCGAGGGAGAAGAGGAAGGGCCGGCCAGGGGTGGGCGCGCCTCCCCCCAGTCCGAATAGGACAAGGAGGGGGCGGCGCCTTTCCTCTTCCCTCCCCCAATCCTATTCCAACTAGGAAGGGGGAGTCCTACTCGGTGGGAGTAGGACTCCTCCCGCGCCGCCTCCTAGGCCGGCCGGCCTCCCCCTCCCTCCTTTATATACGGGGCAGGGGCACCCTAGGACACACAAGTTTGATCTACGGATCGTTCCTTAGCCGTGCGGTGCCCCTCCACCATATTCCACCTCGGTCATACCGTCGTGAAGCTTAGGCGAAGCCTCGCGCCGTGAAACATCAAGATCGTCACCACGCCGTCAGGTCGACGAAACTCTCCTCGATACTCGGCTGGATCGAGTACGAGGGACGCCATCGAGCTGTACGTGTGTCAAGAACTCGGGCGCCGGAGTAACGGCGCCGGGATCGGTCGGATCGCGAGGAGAACGACGACTACTTCCTCTACGCCAGATCGCTTCGCTTCGGGTCACGAGGGTACGAGACAACACTCTCCCCTCGTTGCTATGCATCACCATGATCTTGCGTGTGCGAGGAAAATTTTGAAATTACTACGCTCCCCAACATGGGAGACGCCACCGGCTGTACGTGTGTTGAACGCGAGGTGCCGTCCGCTCGCACTAGGATCTCCGGTGATTTGGATCACGACGAAACGACTCCTTCAACCCCGTTCTCTTGAACGCTTCGCTTCGGGTCTCACGAGGGTACGAGACAACACTCTCCCTCTCGTTGCTATGCATCACCATGATCTTGCGTGTGCGAGGAAATTTTTGAAATTACTACGTTCCCCAACAGTGGCATCCGAGCCTAGGTTTTTATGGTTTGATGTTTTGCACGAGTAGAACACAAGTGAGTTGTGGGCGATACAAGTCATACTTCCTACCAGCATGTCATACTTTGGTTCAGCGGTATTGTGAGATGAAGCTGCCTGCACCGACATTACGCAGACGCTTACGCGAGACTGGTTTCACCGCTCGCGAGCACTCGTTGCTTAAAGGTGACTGGTGGGTGCCTGTCTCTCTCACTTTAGTTGAACCAAGTGTGGTTACGCCCGGTCCTTGAGAAGGTTAAAACGGAGTCTATTTGACGAAGTATCATTGTGGTTTTGATGCGTAGGTGAGACTGGTTCTTGCTTAAGCCCGTAGCAGCCACGTAAAATTTGCAACAACAAAGTAGAGGACGCCTAACTTGTTTTTGCGGGGCATGTTGTGATGTGATATGGTCAAGACGTGATGCTATATCTTATTGTATGAGATGATCATGTTTTGTAACCGGTTATCGGCAATCGGCAGAGCCATATGGTTGTCGCTTATTGTATGCAATGCAATCGCCCTGTAATGCTTTACTTTATCACTAAGCGGTAGAGATAGTCGTAGAAACATAAGATTGGCGAGACGACAACGATGCTACGATGGAGATCAAGGTGTCACGCCGGTGACGATGGTGATCATGGTGGTGCTGCAAGATGGAGATCATGAAGCACAAGATGATGATGACCATATCATATCACTTATATTGATTTGCATGTGATGTTTATCCTTTTATGCATCTTATCTTGCTTTGATTGACGGTAGCATTATAAGATGATCTCTCACTAAATTATCAAGAAGTGTTCTCCCCTAGTATGCACTGTTGCCAAAGTTCGTCGTGCCCAGACACCACGTGATGATCGGGTGTGATAAGCTCTACGTCCATCTACAACGGGTGCAAGCCAGTTTTGCACACGCAGAATACTCGGGTTATACTTGACGAGCCTAGCATATGCAGATATGGCCTCGGAACACGGAGACCGAAAGGTCGAGCGTGAATCATATAGTAGATATGATCAACATAAGATGTTCACCATTGAAAACTACTCCATTTCACGTGATGATCGGTTATGGTTTAGTTGATTTAGATCACGTGATCACTTGGATGACTAGAGAGATGTTTTTCTAAGTGGGAGTTCTTAAGTAATATGATTAATTGAACTTAAATTTATCATGAACTTAGTACCGATAGTATCTTGCTTGTTTATGTTTGATTGTAGATAGATGGCTCGTCTTTGTTGTTCCGTTGAATTTTAATGCGTTCCTTGAGAAAGCAAAGTTGAAAGATGATGGTAGCAATTACACGGATCGGGTCCGTAACTCGAGGATTATCCTCATTGCTGCATGTAAGAGTTACGCCCTGGATGCACCGCTGGGTGCGAACTGCTCGCCGATGCAACCGACGACGTTAAGAACGTCTGGCGAGCAAAGCTGATGACTACTCTATAGTTCAATGTGCCATGCTTTACGGCTTAGAACCGGGACTTCAACGACGTTTTGAACGTCATGGAGCATATGAGATGTTCCAGAGTTGAAGTTGATATTCCAAATGTAATGCCCGGATTGAGAGATATGAAGTCTCCAATAAATTCTATAGCTGCAAGATGGAGGAGAATAGTTACATTAGTGAGCACATACTCGTAATGTCCGGGTACTACAATCACTTGACACAATTGGGAGTTAATCTTCCGAATGATTGTGTCATTGATGTAATTCTTCAATCACGCCACCAAGCTACAAAGGCTTCGTGATGAACTATAATATGCAAGGGTTAGTAAAGACTATGCTCGAGCTCTTCGCAATGCTAAAGGCTGCGGAGGTAGAAATCAAGAAGGAACATCAAGTGTTGATGGTCAATAAGACCACTAGTTTCAAGAAGAAAGGCAAAGGGAAGAAGAAGGAACTTCAAGAAGAACAGCAAGCAAGTTGCTGCTCAGAGAAGAAACCCAAGTCTGGACCTAAGCCTGAAATCGAGTGCTTCTACCGCAAGCGATCGTCATCGAAGCGGAACTGCCCCAAGTATTTGGCGGATAAGAAGGATGGCAAGGTGAACAAAGGTATATGTGATATACATGTTATTGATGTGTACCTTACTAGAGCTCGCAGTAGCACTGGTATTTGATCTCGGTTCATTGCTAATATTTGCAACTCAAACAGGACTACGGATTGCTTAACACCGCAAAGGACGAGGTGACGATGCGCGTGGAAATGGTTCCAAAGTCGATGTGATCGCGGTCGGCACGCTACCTCTACATCTACCTTCGGATTAGTTTTAGACCTAAATAATTGTTATTTGGTGCTGCGTTGAGCATGAACATTATATCTGGATCTTGTTTGATGCGAGACGGTTATTCATTTATATCGAGAACAATGGTTGTTCTATTTATATGAGTAATATCTTTTATGGTCATGCACCCTTGAGGAGTGGTCTATTTTGATGAATCTCGATAGTAGTGATACACATATTCATAATGTTGAAACCAAAAGATGCAGAGTTGATAATGATAGTGCAACTTATTTGTGACACCGCCGTTTAGGTCATATCGGTGTAAACGCATGAAGAAACTCCATGCCGATG
Organism: Aegilops speltoides; assembly: GCA_021437245.1. Classification (NCBI taxonomy): domain Eukaryota; kingdom Viridiplantae; phylum Streptophyta; class Magnoliopsida; order Poales; family Poaceae; genus Aegilops; species Aegilops speltoides. The sequence goes on along the minus strand of CM038147.1, from coordinate 47,381,303 downwards.
GACTTTTGGAGTCACTTGATTATGAATCACTTGGCACTTGCGAACCGTGCCTTATGGGCAAGATGACCGAACCCGCTTCTCGGTACTATGGAGAGAGCAACAGATTTGTTGGAAATCATACATATGAGATGTATGTGGTCCGATGAATGTTGAGGCTCGTGGCGGATATCGTTATTTTCTCACCTTCACAGATGACTTAAGCAGATATGGGTATATCTACTTAATGAAACATAAGTCTGAAACATTTGAAAAGTTCAAAGAATTTCAGAGTGAAGTTGAAAATCATCGTAATAAGAAAATTAAATTTCTACGATCCGATCGTGGAGGTGAATATTTGAGTTACGAGTTTGGTCTACATTTGAAACAATGCGGAATAGTTTAGCAACTCACGCCACCCGAACACCACAACGTAATGGTGTGTCCGAACGTCGAATCGTACTTTACTAGATATGGTGCGATCTATGATGTCTCTTACAGATTTACCGCTATCGTTTTGGGGTTATGCTCTAGAGACGGCCGCATTCACACTGAATAGAACACCGTCGAAATCCGCTGAGACGACACCTTATGAACTATGGTTTGGCAAGAAACCAAAGTTGTCGTTTCTTAAAGTTTGGGGATGCGATGCTTATGTGAAAAAGCTTCAACCCGATAAGCTCGAACCCAAATCGGAGAAATGTGTCTTCATAGGATACCCAAAGGAGACAGTTGGGTACACCTTCTATCACAGATCCGAAGGCAAGACATTCGTTGTTAAGAATGGATCCTTTCTAGAGAAGGAGTTTCTCTCGAAAGAAGTGAGTGGGAGGAAAGTGGAACTTGATGAGGTAATAGTACCTTCTCCCTTACTTGAAGGTAGTACGTCGCAGAAACCGGTTTCTGAGACATCTACACCAAGTAGTGAGGAAGTTGATGATGTTGATCATGAAACTTCAGATCAAGTTACTACGTAACCTCGTAGATCAACCAGAGTAAGATCCGCACTGAGTGGTACGGTAATCCTGTTCGGAAATCATGCTACTAGATCATGATGAACCCACGAACTATGAAGAAGCGATGGTGAGCCCAGATTCGCAAAATGGCTTGAAGCCATGAAATCGAGATGGGATCCATGTATGAAAACAAAGTATGGACTTTGGTTGACTTGCCCGAGGGTAGGCAAGCAATAGAAAACAAGTGGATCTTCAAGAAGAAGACCGACGACGACGGTAATGTTATCGTTTATAAAGCTCGACTTGTCGCAAAAGGTTTTCGCAAGTTCAAGGGATTGACTACGATGAGACCTTCTCACCCGTAGCGATGCTTAAGTCTGTCCGAATCATGTTAGCAATTGCCGCATTTTATGATTATGAAATTTGGCAAATGGATGTAAAGACTGCATTCCTGAATGGATTTACGGAAGAAGAGTTGTATATGATGCAACCGTAAGGTTTTATCGATCTAAAGGAGCTAACAAAGTATGCAAGCTCCAGCGATCCATCTATGGACTGGTGCAAGCATCTCGAGTTGGAATAAACGCTTTGATAGTGTGATCAAAGCATTTGGGTTTGTCTGACTTTTGGAGAAGCCTCAGATTTACAAGAAAGTGAGTGGGAGCTCAGAGCATTTTCGATATTATATGTAGATGACATATTGCTGATCGGAAATGATATAGAATTCTGGATAGCATAAAGGGATACTTGAATAAGAGTTTTTCAATGAAAGACCTCGTGAAGCTGCTTACATATTGGGCATTAAGATCTATAGAGATAGATCAAGACGCTTGATTGGACATTCACAAAGCACATACCTTGACAAAATTTTGAAGAAGTTCAAAATGGATCAAGCAAAGAAGGGTTCTTGCTCGTGTTACAAGGTGTGAAGTTGAGTAAGACTCAATGCCCCACCACCGCAGAAGATAGAGAGAAAATGAAAGATGTTCCTATGCTTCAGCCATAGGCTCTATCATGTATGCAATGCTGTGTACCGGACACGATGTGTGCCTTGCTATAAGCCTAGCAGGAAGGTACCAAAGTAATCCAGAGTGGATCATCGGACAGCGGTCAAGAACATCCTGAAATACCGAAAAGGACTAAGGATATGTTTTCAGATATGGAGGTGACAAAGAGCTCATCGTGAACGGTTACGTTGATGCAAGCTTTGACACCGATCCGGACGATTCTAAATCGCAGACCGGATAACGATTTACACTAAACGGAGGAGCCGTCGGTTGGTGCAGTTCTAAACAAAGCGTCAGAAGCGGGATCTACATGTGAAGCGGAGTACATAGCAGCTTCGAAGCAGCTAATGAAGGAGTCGGATGAAGGAGTTCATATCCCATCTAGGTGTCATACCTAGTGCATCGGGTCCAATGAAAATCTTCTATGACAATATCGAGCAATTGCCTTAGCAAAGGAATCCAGATTTCACAAGAGGACCAAGCACATCAAGAGACGCTTCAATTCCATCCGGACTTAGTCCGTGGGAGACATAGAGATTTGCAAGATACATACGGATCTGAATGTTGCGAACCGTTGACTAAGCCTCTTCCACGAGCAAAACATGATCAGCACCAAGACTCCATGGGTGTTAGAATCATTACTATGTAATCTAGATTATTGACTCTAGTGCAAGTGGGAGATCAAGGAAATATGCCCTAGAGGCAATAATAAAGTTATTATTTATTTCCTTATTTCATGATAAATGTTTATCATTCATGCTAGAATTGTATTAACCGGAAACATGATACATGTGTGAATGAATAAACAAACAACATGTCACTAGTATGCCTCTACTAGACTAGCTTGTTAATCAAAGATGGTTATGTTTCCTAACCATGAACAAAGAGTTGTTATTTGATTAACAAGGTCACATCATTAGTAGAATGATCGATTGACATGACCCATTCCATTAGCTTAGCACACGATCGCTTAGTATGTTGCTACTGCTTTTATCCATGACATATACATGTTCTCGTAACTATGAGATTATGCAACTCCGTTTACGGAGGAACACTTTGGTGCTACCAAACGTCACAACGAATCGGGTGATTATAAAGGAGTACTACAGGTGTCTCCAAAGGCAAATGTTGGGTTGGCGATTTCGAGATTAGGTTTTGTCACTCCGATTGCTGGAGAGGTATCTCTGGGCCCTCTCGGTAATACACATCATGAAGCCTTGCAAGCACTACAACTAATGAGTTAGTTGTGAGATGATGTATTACGGAACGAGTAAAGAGACTTGCGATACGAGATTGAACTAGGTATTGGATACCGACGATCGAATCTCGGGCAAGTAACATACCGATGACAAAGGAACAACGATGTTGTTATGCGGTCCGACCGACAAAGATCTTCGTAGAATATGTAGGAACCAATATGGGCATCCAGGTCCCGCTATTGGTTATTGACCGAGAATAGTTCTAGGTCATGTCTACATTGTTCTCGAACCGTAGGGTCCGCACGCTCTAGGTCATGTCTACATTGAGTTTATGTATTTTGATGTACCGAAGAAGTTCGGAGTCCCGGATGTGATCACGGACATGACGAGGAGTCTCGAAATGGTCGAGACATAAAGATTGATATATTGGAAGCCTATGTTTGGAGTTCGAATGGTTCCGGTAAAACAGGAATTTACCGAGTACCGGAGGTTACGGAACCCCGGGGTAAATGGGCCTCGGTGGGCCTCGAGGGAGAAGAGGAAGGGCCGGCCGGGGGTGGCCGCGCCCCCCCCCAGTCCGAATAGGACAAGGAGGCGGCGCCCCTTCCTCTTCCCTCCCCCAATCCTATTCCAACTAGGAAAAGGGGGGGAGTCCTACTCCCGGTGGGAGTAGGACTCCTCCCGGCGCGCCTCCTCTCGGCCGGCCGGCCTCCCCCTCCCTCCTTTATATACGGGCAGGGGGCACCCTAGGACACACAAGTTTGATCTACGGATCGTTCCTTAGCCGTGCGCGGTGCCCCCTCCACCATATTCCACCTCGGTCATACCGTCAAGCTTAGGCGAAGCCCGCGCCGTGAAACATCAAGATCGCCACCACGCCGTCGTCTTGTGAAACTCTCCTCGATACTCGGCTGGATCGGAGTACGAGGGACGCCATCGAGCTGTACGTGTGTCAAGAACTCGGGCGCCGGAGTAACGGCGCCGGATCGGTCGGATCGCGAGGAGAAGCGACGACTACTTCCTCTACGCCAGATCGCTTCGCCGGGTCTCACGAGGGTACGTAGACAACACTCTCCCCTCTCGTTGCTATGCATCACCATGATCTTGCGTGTGCGTAGGAAAATTTTTGAAATTACTACGTTCCCCAACATGGGAGACGTCACCGGGCTGTACGTGTGTTGAACGCGGAGGTGCCGTCCGTTCGGCACTAGGATCTCCGGTGATTTGGATCACGACGAGTACGACTCCTTCAACCCCGTTCTCTTGAACGCTTCCGCTTAGTGATCTACAAGGGTATGTAGATGCACTCTCGTTCCCCTCGTTGCTGGTTTCTCCATAGATAGATCTTGGTGACACATAGGAAAATTTTGAATTTTTGCTACGTTCCCCAACAAGACCACCACAAAGCTATTCTTTCGGATCGATCTATAAAAGAGTTCGTACTAGAATAACACCTTAAGACACAAATCAACCAAAACCCTAATGTCACCTAGATACTCCATTGTCACCTCAAGTATCCGTGGGCATGATTATACGATATGCATCACACAATCTCAGATTCATCCAACCAACATAAAAATACTTCAAAGAGTGCCCCAAAGCTACTACCGGAGAGTCAAGAATGTGTGCCAACCCCTATGCATAGGTTCCCAAGTGTCACGAAACCCGCAAGTTGATCACCAAAACATACATCGATCAATGGAATAACCCATTGTCACCACGGTTATCCCACGCAAGACATACATCAAGTGCTCATAAAAGACTCAATCCGATAAAATAACTTCAAAGGGGAAACTCAATTCATCACAAGAGAGTAGAGGGGGAGAAACATCATAAGATCCAACTACAATAGCAAAGCTCGGGATACATCAAGATCGTGCCATAGAGGAACACGAGAGAGAACACGAGAGAGAGAGAGAGAGATCAAACACATAGCTACTGGTACATACCCTCAGCCCCAAGGGTGAACTACTCCCTCCTCGTCATGGATAGCGCCGGGATGATGAAGATGGCCACGGTGATGGGATCCTCCGCAGGTCTTTAACGGGTCCCGATTGGTTTTGGTGGCTACAGAGGCTTGCGCGGCGTAACTCCCGATCTATCTTCTGCTCGAAGTTTTAGGGTACGTAGGTATATATGGGTGCAGGGAGAACGTCGGTGGAGCTACGGGGGACCCACGAGGCAGGGGGCGCGCCCCCCACCCTCGTGAGCACCTCCCGTATCTTCTGACGTGGGGTCCAAGTCCATCAGGTGGGTTTCCTTCCAAAAATAACTTCTCTAGTTGATTTCGTTCCGTTTTGACTCCGTCTGATATTCCTTTTCCTCGAAACACTGAAATAGGCATAAAACAAAGAATCTGGCTGGGCCTCCGGTTAATAGGTTAGTCCCAAAATAATATAAAAGTGGATAATAAAGCCCAATATTGCCTAAAACAGTAGATAAAGTAGCATGGAGCAATCAAAAATTATAGATACGTTGGAGACGTATCAAGCACCCTCCATAAATTATGGATATCCGGAGACACTTGACGATACTGATAGAGCTTCTTTTCAAACCAAATCACCATATTGACAATTATTGTGGCAATTGGGCAATATGGCTACTATGCTAAAGTTGCTCCGCCCCTCCGTCGGGGGCGACGGCGACCAAGGTCGTCACCCTCCGGATCTCTCTTGTGCCTCGAAGTTCCCCAACCTCCAACACAAACGACGGCCAGGAGGTCATCTCTTTCACCAAGGTATCCCCTCCTCCTCCTCTTCCACCCGAGTGTTTTTTTCAACATCGTGATGCTTTCCCTGTCTAATACGCGATGACGAGCTCTGTACAGATCCAAAAATCTCCTCTTTGGTCTGCTTCTTTGTGATTGAATTAAATCATGTGATATTGCATTCTGTCTGCCAAGTATTGACACATTAGTGTTATTTTGACCATGAAAAGTTCAGTCAACTGTAGTCAGTGGCGGATCTAGAATTTGACCAACGAGGGGGCAACATTACAAAGGGTAGTAGTTTTTTTTGGTCAAAACACATTGCAAATAGTTAATAAAGTACTGAATATACATATGAATGCACTAGTAAAAAGAGTTCTGCAAATTGTATGTGGGGGCCATGGCCCCCACCACCCCAACCCTAGATCTGCCACTGACTGTAGTTTAGAATGTCAGCTTTGTGTAGGTTTAGTTCAGTCATCTGGAGTTTAGAATGTCAGCTTTGTGTAGGTTTAATTCATCGATTTCTTTTGATTATTTCCAAATTCTGGAAATATTTGTAATGTCCTGGACATTCTTATGTAGGCATATTTAGCAGAATTATTATGTCCTTTTTTAGACTTTTTGGGAATTACATGTGGAATTAGCATGTTTTATAATTTTATTAATAAAAAAATATCTGCTATGTGATCTAGACGCTAGAACGATTCAGTTTTTCCCCATCCACCTATAACCAAATGGCAAGGGAAATATCCCCCGTGTGGGAGGGGGGATCTCACCTACCAGGGAAATCCCCCAATTGGGGTTTTGCTGCTCTGGGTTTGATCCCGTTGCAACCAAATGAGGCCTCAGAGCATAGTTAATAATACATCCAACAATCGGCTATAAGGAGTTGCCATGTCATTTAGAGCCAACTTTGTAGAGCCGACAGGCACAATAGTAAGTTTTATATGTGCACTATTTTATTAATAATGGACCCACCTTACAACCTCACAAAACGTCTTGGGGCTCGTGCTAGAGCCGGCTACTACCTCCGTCCGGGTTTATTGGCCCCCATTGTATTTCGTGCCAAATTTTGGCCATAGATTAAACTAACAAAATGTTCATGCATGTCACCAAACATTATATTTTTGAAAACTATGTTCAAATACGAATCCAATGAGATGATTTGTCTTTACATGCATTAACATTTCGTTAGTTAAATCTTTAGTCAAAATTTGACACAAACTACAAAAGGGACCTATAAATCAGGACGGAAGTAGTGCTAACCAAGAACCCACTTGTCTTCTCTCCGCCAACTAAAAAAAAAAAATATTATAGTCCTTATAGCATGCTTATATCACCTTATTGTACTTGCTTCCACTGGCCATGATTAGTAAGAAATGGCATGTCCTTCGCTGGCCTGAATAAAAACTCCTGTACCACCGACCCTTTCTCTCCTTCCTCTGCCCGTGCTTCTCCCAATCATGCTCCTCCATCACTCCATGTTTGATTAGTTTGTTGGTTGCTGCTAGTGCTAGATCCGGACTACTGTTCACATAAGTCCAACCTTTTTTTACGCCTTTTATTATTTGTCTTCCAGATACTCTATGCACATGCCTAAGTAGGATCTGTACGTGCGTTTAATTTATAGCAGTAAACCTGTCGCCATTATTTCTAGTGCTATACTGAATTGTCTCCTGCAAATTTGCTTCATTGATCTACTACTACTCTGTTCATTAAATTCCGGAAAAAAAACTCTGTTTAACATCACAGTACGCTGAAAAGAATAACAGCCAACCGTTTCCATTTTGTGTTACACATACTGCTGAAATTCAAAAGTAGAATTAGTGGTACACCAAGCATGTATTTGGATGCGATTCCTGCAGAATGTGGGAAGAGAATAATCAATTGATACTCCATTACACTATATGCGCTGTGCGCATGCATGCTATTATTAGTTTATTTTTGTATGGCATGCTATTATTAGTTAGCAGTATATATATTGCACATCTACATATACAGATATACTAATGCATAATGCTAGTAGTATGTATTATCACCAGCAGTCTTGCACGTAGGTACATCCGCAACGACTGGTTAGCTGCCGAACGATTGAAGCAGTCGTATCATTCGATCGCCAGCAGCGACGGCATCGATCATCAGCGGCTAGCCTTTGGTTAGAGCCACTTGACAGTCTGACAGCCGAGGAACGATGTGATCGATGGGTGACTGTGTGAGGTCGGAATTGTGCAATGCAGCAGGCAATGATTCGACAGCTCGTCCTGTGTGGTCGTCCACTCATCATGTCGATGATGATGAGATCGCCCGCGAACTCTGAGCTGGTTACAAACACAGATCGATCTCCGATCCATCGGATGGAAGGATGATCGCGCGCTCAGGGCCGGCTCTATGTTTTGAAAGGCCTTCGGGCGAGCTCGACGATATGGGCCCTAAATTCTACGACTATATATATGTGTGCTCGTACTAGATAAACAAATATATACTGCTTCATTCGCATAGCATTAAAAGTAAACTTTCAACCATACATATTGTTGGACAATCCATATTCCGACATATGGAGTAAAAATATAGCAAAATAAATCTAACATGATTACCTCAAGTGACTCCACAAATGCACCCGACAAATCCTTCTTAGTCAACATCGTAAGGCGGGCTAATGTCATAAAATTATAAAGAGAATAAAATACAAAGAAATAGAAATTTGTACATCAGAATCCTAATCATGTCGCCTACAATAAAATTGAGGATGGATGAATTGAATACAAACTTGTGAAATACAAAGACACTGGGCGACGCAGTCGGAAGGATGTGAGTGGCTGAGTGGCCGCAGCTGGGCCGGCAGGCCAAAAGAGGCACGCAACATCGGCAAGGTAGCAACGGCGGCAATACGGCACACAGCGGAACAAGAATTGCAGTGTTGGTTGTCGGCGGCGAGAACACAAAGCGATCACGATTGATGCAGTCGGGTTGCTGCCAGAAGGTCCCCATCTGCTCCTGCCTACGAAATCTGCGGATATGACCAACCACGCATCGCACAACAACTCACCCTCCATAGTCGAGTAGCTCGCCATCCTTCTTCATCTTAAAAACAGAATATCGTTGAAAATAAGCTCAATGCGAAGGTCGTCGACAGGTGGGCGGAGTGTACCTTGGTACAAATGGCTCCAAGGTGGACAGTACCGTCGTAAAGACGAGCGGACGCGTCGGTGCTGGTTGCGGATGTCCGGCAATGCCTCTGTTGTGGTCGGAGACGTGACGGGGGAGATGGAGGGTGCGGATGCAAAGCAAAGGGGAGAAGGGACGTAGTGGAAGGAATGGGACCGGGAGGGGAAAATAGGTGGGCCCGAAGTGTCCCAGTCATACGTGGCTGCTGTCCGGGAGAAACTTTCGCGGTCCGAACAGCACACTCCGGATATATTGTGGGCGGTTTGAGGGTCGGGATTGAAGATGCCCTTAGCCACGTGGTACTAATTTAGTCGCCAGCAACGACGGCATTTAGCTAGATGGGGACACACCTGACAGTCTGATCAGACAGGAACATGTGATGTGTGTGTGTGAGGTCCGTCGCATGCAGCACACAATGATTCGACGGTTAGTGTAGGTCCTAGTCCACTCATCATTTCGACGATGATGAGCAGTTTTGAGCTGGATAGATACACAGATCTCGGATCGGATGGATCAATGATCAGAGGCACGCGTACTCTCCTGCCCCCCTCTGCCTTTTGTCGTCGTTTGTTGCATGCATGATTTCCACCACATGCCATTGTCGGCGGCAAGAAAGAAATTATAGTGGCGGACTACGGATCAGTAGTGATCCAACCATGCATGTATATACTCGGTAAATATACGGTAGATGAGAAATATAAATTTAATTTGATTTAGTTTGAATCCACAAAAAAAAGTTTCTACATACAAAATATTTCGGTGCCTACCAAATACCGACATTTCACAAAATTTTGAAAATAAATGTAACAATATTTTTATCGAAAGTCAATGGGACTTAAACAAACAGTAATTTGTTATTTTGGTTGAAACCATCCCAAGTTTATGGTACGCAATATTTTAGTACCAGTCTATATTTCTGTATTCCATAAAATTTTGGTGAAAATATGAACCTTGTTTGGTAATTGTATGATATCTATAAAATATTTGTGAGTGGAATTTAGGGGGTTAGACTTGGTGAAACACAGGGAGGATCTTTTATATGGCACTAAAAAGATATTTTGAAGCTTTGGTCACCTTTTTTGTTGGGAAATGTTACCTGGCGTAAGTCAACCAAGAGATAAGAACCAGCAAACGCCCTTTCTACAGTCTGGTCTGGCGGCACGAAACTTGGCGCAAATCGGGTGCCAGGTCAGCTCTCCTCGGTCGTTTGCTATTTCAACTATCGGCGAACATGCCTTTTTTAATTTCTTCGAAAAAATGGGCAACCACGAGGACTCAAACTTGCGCCCTCAGGGCATGTACAATGGTGCTATCTTAGAAATGCCACGTAGGATAAATGATGATGTGGAGGAGAGAGAACTCATAAGAAAAGCCTTGTCTTTTCTTATTTAAGAGAAGACAAAAAATGATCTCTTAGCACAATATGTCTCACCACATTTTTTTGTTATTTCTAAATTACATACAAGACTTAAAATAAGACTACCTTATCAACCATTATACATGCCCTCATAGGGGAGCACCATGCAAACTGACCACATGGCTGAAGCGGGATTCGTGAACAACTGTGCACAAACATATTTATGTACGTATATTTGAATTTTTTGTTTTAAACTTAGTTTTCATTTGGACAAAAAATCTGTAAGTCGCGATTTCTTTTCCATTTTGTAAATAACAAAAATATCTAGAGTTGTTTTTCTTCTAAAATCAACATGTGGATTTCTTTTATACTAAACATGGCGTTTTTAATTAAAACCATGAGATTTTTTCTTCCAAAACATGGCATCTTTTACTTTCTCACGTGGCACTTTTTATCAAGAGCATGACATTTTAATAATTGACAACACGACAATTTTATTAATAAGAGGATGCCAATTTTATTACTAAGAGTATGTCATTTTTATTTTCAGTGGCATAGGAGTTTTTTATTACTAAGCGCATGTTATTTTATTATTGAGAGGATGACGTTTTTACTGTTGAGAATATGGGTTCGATTCCCAGGCGCTCTTTTTTTAGCTTTCTTCTTTTTACCACGATGGTATCACCTTTTACATGGCAATTATATCTACAAAAAATTAACATGGCAGTTGGTATTTTATTATTATTTAAGAGATGACATTTTTATTATTAAGAGATGACATTTTTATAATTTAAAGAGATTATATTTTCTTATTATTAAGAGATCAAAAATTTATATTTTCTGAGATGACATTTTTATTACTATTAAGAAATGGTATATTTAATATTAAGAGATGACATTTTTTATTATTACGATATGTCATTTTTAATTAAAATATGTCATTTTTTCATTAAGAGATTTCATTTTTAAAGTTTAGCATGGCATTTTTATAGGATGGCAGTTTTAGAGTTCAACATGGTATTTTTACAGGATGGCAGTTTTTAAAGTTTACCATGGCAATTTTATAGTTTTCTAGATCACTCGCTCTTTTTTTTATCGTACTCATTGTAAATTTACAAATTAGAGCAATATCAATTTATATAAAATAGCATGGCATTTTTCATAATTTAGAGCAGGGTAATTTTCTATTGTACAAGATGGCAGTTTTTTCTATCAGATACTGCTGTTATTTTTTATTTTTTACACACATCGTGGCAAATCTTATTTTTACAATTTTTTTGTGTACAAAATCATTGTGATTGGGCCTAAAGGCCTGGGGGAAGCTAAAAGCGGCCTCTCTGGGCTGGTTCACTGGCTCTCTAGAGAACGAAACATTCGCTTGTCAATCAAGCAGTCAGCGAGATATTAGGGTCCTTTGTGTTTATTTAGTGTCTTTATTATTATTATTTTACTTTTATATTCGTTGCGATTGCACCTTTTTTGGGGGCACAACTACACTTTGTCTATGCGATCACTCTTTTTTTCCTGTAAATGACCTTTTTTTTTTGTTACGACGGCCTCTGCATTAATCCATGCATATTGCCACCTTTATTAATTATTCAACAAAGACCTGACAAACAACATACGTCAAGCCATCCGAAGCCACCACTCACACTGACAAACTTGATAGTGAGGAGTGCTCTCACTTCCCATATCTAAAACCGGGGTCGTCGCCGATCCATCGACATAACGTATCGGAACTTACAACCGACGCAGCAAACCTAAAGCGTGCACCACATGCACATGTTTTAGAAGCCGTCATCATCATCGAACCACTAATCCCTCTTCAGAAAAGAGATCTGCATCATCCTTGCCAATCCGGCAACCCGTCGACGACACCACGGCGCCCAATGGCACCATGTCCCTGCGCTCAAACTGCTGAGCACGTCGCAGTCGCCGCGGTACGCCGCTGCACCACGCCGTTGTGTACCACCAGCCGACAGAGCTTGAAGCCTCTGAAAGATCTGTCAGGCGTAGCACCTGCCGAGCAGGCATGACACAACGCAGCACCTGTCGGTCAGGCATGACGTGACATCTCCACCGAAGCTCTGTGTAAGACAAAGCCACTACACCTCCTGCCTCTGTCTTCTGGCACTGCTCCATAAATGATGCTCCCAAAAGAGAAACGTCACCGTAGTACCGCCATCGTCCGATCTGGAAGATCAGATCTAGGGTTTCCACTGGAACAACACGAGTGGGTCGACAGAAGTTACACGACGATGCCTTCATCAAGGTAACGGCGTAGAACGCTGCCATCGCCCGCCGTCAGCTCGTTTTTCATCGGCAACCATGTCTCCCTGACTCGCAGCCGGGACTAGATGACGGATCTGGAGATCCGACCATCCAACATCAGGCCGACCACCTCTGACGGAGGAGATGACCACCGTCGCCAAAGTCCCGCCTCCATGCCGAGAAGGGCCGTCGGGCTCAATCGTCGTCAGTAGTTGCTTTCAACGCTAGGCCAAACACAACCACCAATAGCACATCACGAGCACCCCGGGGATGCCTCCCCGACCTGCCTCGGCACCGATCCAGAAGGCCAAGCGCTAGCAACAGATCGAATCTGGTGAGCAACCAGCAAGACCGCGCGCACCATGGATGCCGGCCCGAAGGGGATATCGCCCGACTCCGCCTAGCACAGGTGCCACCGCCCCCCGCGTCGTCCAGATCCGGCACGACGACCACCGACCGTCGTAGCCATCATCAGCACGCAGCCCTCCACGCCTGCCACCATGGCAACCAACATCGCCGCGCCCCGCACCAAGCCGCGTTCCGGCTAGGGTAGATAGATCCCCCAAGGCGATCCTCCCTCACGAGAAGGAGATAGCGTCCCGCCGCTGCCCATGCCGGGTGGGCTTCGCCTGCCGGCACGCCCTGGCGGCGGCAAGGGGAGGGAAAGGGGAGCAGGTCGCGGTCCGGCGGCGGCTAGGGTTTCCTCCCCGGCCGCCCGTGGGAGCGCCAGAGGAGGAGCCTGCGGTCAAAGGCATAAGCGGATATGCTCTAAAATTGCGGGAGAATTTCACTTCCCCGATCTCTCCATTACAACAAATTCAAAAAGCAAATTTTGCTTGTGTAACCGTACTTTAATGGCGAGTCACAAAAGGTCACATGCGCCCTAGACACTCCATTACTCAACATCTAAGAGCATCTCCAGCCGCGCCCCCAACGGGCCCCTAGGGCGACTTTTTTCGCGCCGGCGCCGAAAAAACCCCAGTCGCGCCCCAAGACGCCGAAATCCGCGGCCTCGGCCCCGTTTCTGGGCACGGCGCCCAGGCCGAACCCAGCGCACTTGGGGGCGCTTGCGGGCTCCTGCGGAAGGGAAAACCGTGTCGGGGCCACACTGTCAAGCGAAAAGTCATCTTGCCCGACCAGATTCGCCCTCCCCTCGGTTCGCGCACTCCCTCGCACCACCTTGCTGATCTCGGCGCCGTCCACCCCCCATCACCGCTAGATAGGCCATTCCCCGCCGGAAAGGAGAGGATTTTGCCGCGGCAACCTCTCCAGCGAATTTTCCGGGCGCTCCGGCCGCGCAGGGCGGGTTACCAGCGGTTGTGCGCCCACCACGCCCGACAGGTGTTCAACGATCTGCTGGAGGAGGAAGTCGAAGCTGACGTCCAGGACGTAGAGCATCTCATGGTCCTCGCCGCCTTGGCTGGCCTGCTCGCGAGCAATGCAAAGCCGCGGCGAGGTGGTTCAGTACAGGGGCGGCTGAAAGCAAACCGACGTCGACTGGAAGGATATTGCTTGCTCTACTCCGACTAATTTTCCAATGCTCCACTGCACGACGACAAAGTATTTTGGCGTCGTTATCGGATGAGTCAAAATCTTTTCCTCAGGATTGTGAATTCCATCCGGGAGTTCGACGACAACTTCAAATGCAAGAAGGATTGCACTAACACACTTGGATTCACCTCAATACAGAAGTGCATGGAAGCTATGAGGATGCTTGCATACGGAGCTCCCGGTGATTCACTCGACGACTATGGGCGCATCGTCGAGTCCACGATCATTGAGTGTTTCTACAAGTTCTGCAGGGCAGTGGTGGCAGTGTTTGGACCGCAATACTTGCAATCTCCCAATTCTGAAGACACTGCTCAGATCCTAGCACAGAATGTAGCAAGAGGATTTCCTGGGATGCTTGGACGCATCGACTGCATGCATTGGAAATGGAAAAACTATCCATTTGCTTGTTAGGGGATGTACAAAGGCGCCAAAGGCGGTTGCAGTATGGTACTTGAGGCAGTGGCCACACATGACCTCTGGATTTGGCACTCCTTCTTTAGTATGCCAAGAACTCACAATGACATCAACGTACTGCACTGCTCCCCTGTCTTTGCCAAGCTTGTTGAAGGTCATTCTCCTCTTGTGTACTTCGAGGTCAATGGGCGGCACTACAACAAGGAATACTACCTAGCGGATGTCATCTATCCGAGATGGTTCACATTTGTGAACACTATCTCAAACCCTATGCCAGGAGGTAAGAACTCCCACTTTGCGAAGGTTCAGGAGGCTTGCAGGAAGGATGTCGAGCGGGCATTTGGTGTGCTCCAATCTCGATTTGCTGTTGTCCGGTACCCCGCTCAGACCTGGTCGAAAGATCAAATGTGGGAGATTATGACTGGTTGTGTCATCTTGCGCAACATGATCATTGAGAGCGAGCAAGAAGAGCCAGTGTTTGACACTGAACCATATTACAAGCAGGGCCCTTTTGCCCAAGTTGATCTCCAGGTACCGGCAACCTGTACTGCCTTTCTCAATATGCGTCAGGAGATCCGAGACCTACAGGTGCAGCAACAACTGCAGCAGGATCTAGTGGAGCACCTATTGAGGCTCAAGGGCAACGCCTAGCTCGACGTGTGATAAAATATGAGGTTTTATTTGTTAAACTATCTGTTTGTTGAACTATATAATTTGTATTGAACTATTTGATTTCTATTGTTTTTTGTGATGAACTATGTGATAGAAAATAGTTTCTGTTGAATTTATGTCGAAGCACGCCGAATCACGCCGAATACAGGCTGAAATTGTTCAATTTGCGCCGATAGTGGGCCATTTTGCGCCGAAAATGGGCTGCAAATCGGGTCAATTTGCGCTGAAAGTTGGCCGAAATCGGCGCCTGCGAGCTGCGAGCGGCTGCTGGGAACCGATCAGCCCCAAGCCGAAATTTCAGCTGGCGCGCCCCGGGGCGGCACTATTTCTAGCCCCTGGGGGCTGAACAAGTGAAGATGCTCTAAGGGCATCTCCAGCCGTTGCCCCCAGAGGGCTAAAAATCGCCCCTGAGGCGCACGGCGCTTAACACTGCTGAGGCGTGATGCCCGCATCATGGCGCCCACGGTATTTCAAAAATTTGAAAACGGCACAAACACGCGCAAACATGACATAAACATAGCAAACTTCGCGAAGTTCGTTCAAACATAAACATATTTTACAAAAAAGAAAACCCGGCGGGCTAATCCCGCCGTCTCCCTCGCCGCCCGCCTCGCCGCCCGCGCGTCTACATGCCGAGGAGGCTGTGGAACCGCGTGTTGTCGCCGCCGCCGTCGTCGTCGCCGTCGCCTTTGCCGCCGCCTCGCCCGCCCCTCGCTGCACCCTTCCCGGTTGGCGCGGCGGGTTGAAGGCCCGGCGACGTCGTCGTCGTCGTCGCTGTCGAGATCACGACGCGTGCAGCGTCTCGCGCCCGCGCTTGGGCGGCGATTTCCTCGAGGGGCAGACGCTGCCGGACCGTCTCCTCGCGGAGGTAGTCCTCCGCCCACCGCATGGCGTCCTCGTCGGAGAAGCCGCGCGGGCTATCTCCTCGTTCTCCGCGGGAGGCGGGCTCCTTCTTAGGCTCGGCGAGGCGGGCTCCGGCAGGCTCGGCGAGACAAAGCGGCAGCGGGGCCCGGCAGACGGGCGCCGTCTTAACGCCGAGCTCACGGTGCGCTGCCCAGGCGTGTCTGGGGCTCCGGCTGACGGCGGAGGCAGGCGAGCCGGACGAAGAGGAGGACCCGCCGGTCTCCATGCGCCTCGGGGTCGTGGAGCTTCGCGGCGTGAAAGGAGGGGGCTGGGTAAGCGAGGCGCGGCGTGTTGCCGCCTCGATGTACTCGAGGACGGCGTCAGCGGCGCTTCGCACGCCCACCATCGACGCCGGCCGGCGGAGTTACACTGCCGGAGGGCACGACACCGTTGGTGGCCTCGTCGCCGGGCGTGACGGCGACGGAAGTAGGGCTCCCATAGCGGCCGTGTCGGGCGTCTGCGGCGAATCCTCGCCGCGGGGCGATTCGACCGATCGCAGGCGATCTCCGCGCGCGCCGCAAGGCCGGAGGGCATCGGGCACCGCACGCCGCCGGCGTGATCCTCCACGCCCGGCACCCGCATGTCCGGCGGGACCGGTACTCGGCCTCGAGGAGGCGAGCCTCGTCTTCATGGAGATGGCGGCGGCGAACCGTTCGCCGCCGCAGCGCCGCCGGGAAACGCTTCGGCCATTGGAGAGAGAGAGGTAGGAAGGAGCGATCGCGGAGGAAGGGAGCGACGGCGGAGAAGTGTGGCGGCCGAGAGCGCCGGGCGCGGCATATATAGCCGACGCGCCACCCACACGCGTGGCACCGCGCGTATCGCGTGGCGGGCGGCGAGGGCAAGGGACGCGCGTCGTCCGGCTTCTTCGCCGCCGTGAGCATCAATGGCGCATCAATGGCGCGGCTGACGTGGCGGCAGCTTTGGCATTGATTCGCCCGGAAACAAGGCGATGAGGACGACGAAGGGCGAGAAGCAAACTAATCGCCGACGCGTTGGGCCCTTGGTTTCTTCGCGTAAAAAGCTTACCGGCGCCCGAGTGCCCCAGTAGCGCGGGTTGGGCTGGTCCGCCGGCGCTATTTTCGGCCCAAGCCGAAAATCGGGCTCTGAGGCGCGACGAAGGCCGTTTTTCGGCTGCCGGCCAAAAAACGCAGGAGGAGGCCTTCTTGGGGCGCGGCTGGAGATGCCCTTAGAACAATCTGACATGATTAGTTTCCACGCGTATAGGAGGAACCAAGCCGTGAAGTTCAAAAAAACCTACCCAGCTGTCTCTCCCATACCATGTTATCTCTGTCAGTTTCGTGATGGAACCTCTGCAACTGAAAGGAGGCTTAGTCACAGCCCTGATCTACCCCAGAAGCACCATGGCAATGCTGTAATCATGCGATGCGACAGCTTGCGTAGAGATTATGGTACTATTAATCCCCACTTGTTAGTACATTGATTGTACTATCATGTGCTTAATTATTCTACACGAACCGCGCGATTTCTCTTTCGTGTATGGTGCCAACTTATTCTGATCTCATCTTGGAACCTGAACAAGCAGGCTGGACCGACCGCGCGAAGCTGGCATGTCGGCGACCGAGCCGCACCACATCACATGCTCCCACTCCCCGAGGCGTACGTGCGGCACAGTCACCATCGGATTAAACTACCCGAGCCACCACACATGAGCAAATGATTGCCCCGCCCGGCCCGCCGTGGAACCAAACCACGACCTCCCTCCGGCTGCCCGATATTTGCTGCTGGCCGGAGTTCCGCACCCTAGATCTGGCTAGCTAAGTTCATGTCATAGAAAACAATATCAGAGGATTGAGATACAATAATACAAATTCCTCTCAACCAACTGCAAACTAATCAGCGGTCAAATCAAAGTCGTATGTATCATTGCAAGGCCTCTAGCATATTTGCCACTTGCACGTACGGAGCAATGCATGCAGTGTTGTGTACATGATCAGCAGCAATTTGAGTTTCGTTCATCCTGCCTGCACAATCATGGCCACCAAAAGGCCATGTGCGGCTTACAAATGATTCAGTGGTTCGCCAGATAGCTGGCTCAAGCTGAATAATTAAGCTCCCACAGATCAAGGGAGGAAGGAGAGCCCCTGATCAATGATCGAGCTAGTTACAAAGTACAATTAGGCAGCCGTTGCATTAGTACTTAACACACATTCATAACAACATGCATAATAATACCAACCAAGCTATTAGCATTGGCTAGCTTAGTAAGATTTCGTTGGGCATTATTTGTCGCGCCAGCGAGCTAGCCACTTAAAGACGATCCAAAATGAGCTAACCAACGCTTGCAATTATTCTGTAGCTAGAGATCATCATGCATGATTAACGACTAGTTATGGGTATGGCTTTTGTTCCTGCAACTATATATAGGCATTTTCAGTTGAGAGTACCTAGATCTTAATCGACTAAGACTTAACCAAGTTCAGTCAAGTCTCAAGTGACATGGTATATAAAAAGAAAAGGAAAAAATATGAAAAAAAAACTAATATTACGAATCTTCATGCAAGATCAAAGGAATATAGCATCAACCGAGACATAATGAAGTCTCGGTCGACTGAGACTTACCGAAATTGTTTTCAGTTAGCATGCATCTTACCACAAATATATCCTGTCGACATGTAGACTAGATGCTCTAACCGGCCAACGGCTAGGTAGCTAAGCTAGCTAGCTGGACTGGACGGTCACGAGAATCAGAGCGTACCACCATGGGAATTAACGACCAATTAACTTCTCTACGTCTGAGTCACGGCCACGATCATCCATTCATTTTTTAACAAATCTCTGTAGTACTGTATATCGATCATGCGTGTATGACCTACCTTGCTGAACTTTAGTTTAGAGTTTCGACTAAATGTCCCCTAAGTTCTTTTTTTCAATTTGAGAAACTGAATCGAATGAAAAATATATTTTGAATGGGGGATGGCTTTGCATCGATTCATGCACAGAACATTGTATTGTTATTAATTATTAAACAATATAATATTGATATGATATGGAAAACATGTTTGCCGCAAATTTGATTAGTTAAAGCAATATTCATGGAAATTAGTTGAAAGAGCTGATCAGCTTACACACCTGAAGAGAAAGAGGGAGTGAATGTTTGGGTCTTTGTGAAGCCGTCTCCCTATCTAGAACCCTAGCCGCCACTGCTCCACTCACTCCTTGACAGATAGGCCAAGGGTCTCCTCCCATTTCGTCTGTCGCTTTGGCGGCAGGAGGGGTGTGGAATCCGATCTGCGTTGTAGTGTTGTAGTTAGGTCTCTTAGGGTTAGAGTTTTGATCTACGGCTGCTATGCTATGACGGTGATAGAGGAGGTCGGGGAATACTTTTTTTGTTGTTCTTTTGGGATGGCCAATCTAGTTGTATCTTCATGTTATGCAGTTGGTCTTCGAATGCCTCCTTCGGTGGAGTGGACGGTGTTGCTTCGTCTCTTGGTCCTCCGACTCCTTCCCCAACCAATGACATTTAGCTAGCTTCAGCGTCGTCGAGCAGATTATGAGTTTACGTCTTCCCAAATTTTTCTCGCAATATTTTGGGTAGACTATCCGTCTTCTTCAAGACCACAATATGTTTCCTAGATTGTTGTTGTGGCGCCTTCTAGGTCGGACTGGTGACTTCCAGGCATGTACCTCAATGACGATTCTTGTCTTTGACGGTGTTTCGGACGTCTGCATGGGGCATTGACTTTCGCTGATGGTGTGCCGCTGCCAAGTGTAGGAGGTAGGACAATTGTTTCCCTAAGGACATGTGTGCAATATTTTTTATGAGGATGGCCTTGCAAGGGTTGGTTGACACTAATATATGGCCTTTCTCGTTTCAAAAACAAAATTTTTCACCTCCCCATCTAGCATGTGTCTATCCCGGTTGAGTACCTTTGGCTTTTTTTGGTTCCGTGGGTGATCCCCTTGAAGGTGGTGGTATGATCTCTCTATGTCCCTCAACACCGAAATGAACTTACAAGCCCCGATGGCGAAAGGTAGGAGATTATATGTTGAAGGGGACTATGGATTATGTTCCTCGCTTAGTGACTCATATGCCATATGACTCTTTTAAACACTGCATGGAAGTGGCAGTGCAAACCCTAAAACCACTCTCCATTCTTCCTGAGTGGAATGTGTGAAATGAAGAAAGAGAACGAGGAAGGGGAGGTGACAGTTCTTCGCCTTGACCGGGCCAGGTAGGAGCCTACTATGCATTTGGGTCTCCCTTCCTTCTCCATGGAGAGTAGGTACCAACTAAACTTCACATGAGAAACCCCGTCAGACAGGTCGGACTCCAAGCCAGGCTTGGGCCTCCATTTTCTCCCACGAAACTTAGCGTGAAAGCCGAAAACAGCACGCACAAATGTTTCTTTTCAGGAAAAAAGTTGTAATGCTTCAGGAATTTATATGTATCACTGTTAGCGAGCAATACTAAGTGCTTGCTAACTAGTGATCATAATAACAGCCGCCCATTATTGCCTAGCTAGAGCAATAGATTATTTCTATCTAATTCTTCTACACGTAATACTAAAAGAAAGTTCATCTATCCATTTTCCTTTCGGCTGGATTTTTATTTTGCCAGATATATTTTATGTTAAAGAAAACATACAAAAATAAATTTAAAAAAATCAAGAACTTAAAAATTTCCATGAATCTATTATTTCAATTAAAAAAAGATTCACAAATTTGTAAAATAGTTCCAAATTCAAAAAATGCTCACAAATATAAAAAATATTTTTGTTCAAAACAAAATCACACCTTAGAAAAATATTCACGAACACCAAAACTTGTTTGTAAATTCCAAATTAATTCACATTCACAAATTTCAAAACAAACACTGAACAAAGTTTAAAAATACAAAAATATTAAAAAATCAAAAAATATTACTCCGCATGATGGAGTACAAACTCAAAATTGTCACAAAAATGAAAATTTTCGTAAGTTCAAAAAAGAGGATGAAAAAGCACAGGAGGAAAAGGATTTGGAAAAAATAAAGGAAGAAAAAAAACTCCGCAAGAAGATCCCAAGGTCAATGGAAGCTTCCCCGGTGTACCTAGTGGGCCGGCCCTCTTAGATCCTCTGTAGGCGATTAATGTATTTAACGCCCGCAGCGCGCAATAAATACCAACCGCGACAAGAAACCACTAACTGAGGAGTACTCCTTCCAAAGATCACCAACCCCAGGATGGGACAAGTAGCGCATTGCATGCGCGCCACTTGTCGCAACCTGGGAGTTTTCCGTTTTTCATAGATCTGTTTATTCAAAATGTTTTATCTCTTAAACTGTGAATTCAAATCTCAAACCATTTTCACTATTGGGTTCCTCGGCGTCGAGATCTTGAAAATTAGATCATATGTTGATAGGTTTTGACGAACTTTACTTCACGAAAAAAACCTGATGAAAAAAGGAACCGGGAGCACGTATTATTTTCCTTTCCAAAAGAGGCACGGCCAGGCCTCTTGCGAAAGCAAAACCAGGCCTCTCGCGGAAGGGAAAAAAGAAAACACATTTTTGTTCCTTTCCGAGAGGCACGGCCGTGCCTCTCGCAAAAAAAAACGTGTCTCTCACGAAAGCGTAACAGTACCTCTCGCGGAAGGAAAAAAGTACATTTTTTTCATTTCTGAAAGGCACGGCTGTGCGGCTCGCGGAAGCAAAACATTGCCTCTCATCTCATGGAAGGAAAAAGAAAAAAGGAAACACCTTTTTCCCGTTTTCTAAAGGCACGGACGTGCATCTCGCGAAAGCAAAACCGTGATTCTTGTGGAAAGAATTTCCCTTTCCGAGACGTATGGCCGTGCCTCTCGCGAAAGCAAAACAAACACAATTTTCTCGCAAAAATGGAAAATTTGTTTAAAAAGCCAAAACCATGTGCGAAAAAAATAAAATGAAAATAAAATCCGGAGGAAACGTCCAAAGCGCGCCACGTTGCGGCTGCTGAGTGGCGTGCTCTCAGCCTACCCCAAGTGATTGTTGGAAGGCTCCCAAAGGTGCGATCGTTTAATTATTTATCTCTAAATGATCGTTTAATATTGTTAGTCCAAGTCCAGCGCTTGCTGGCCCTTGGGCCGGGCTTTACATTCACGTCGGGTCCCTCTGGCGCTGATCGCGGAAGGCCGGCCGACGGGCGCACGTGTGTGGGACGTGGCCGTACGCGCGGCCGCGCTGGCGTGCCTCGGGATTCCCCGGCTCCGCCACATGCGCGCGCGTGCCATCCTGCTCCTGCATTCTCCATCGTTGGCCTCTTCGTCCCCAGGAATTATTCAGATCAGAGGAAGCAGGCAGGGCAGCAATGATTAGTGGGAAATGGCGTTGTCCTCGGCTG
Organism: Aegilops speltoides; assembly: GCA_021437245.1. Classification (NCBI taxonomy): domain Eukaryota; kingdom Viridiplantae; phylum Streptophyta; class Magnoliopsida; order Poales; family Poaceae; genus Aegilops; species Aegilops speltoides. Next base: position 47,358,802 of record CM038147.1, on the reverse strand, counting down.
GCTTAGATCAAAACTCCTGTACCAGTGGCCCTCCCTGTCGTCCCTCTGCCTGCTTCCCATCACATTCCTCCATCCACCCCTCCCTGTCTGATTGATTAGTTTGTTAGTTGCTGCTAGTGCTAGATCTGGACTACTGTTCACTGCAAGTCTAACCCTTTTCTATGCCCTTCATATGCCTTTCAAATAGCCTATGCATAGGTCCAAGTATGTGAGAATTTTGTTAGTTAGTTAAGTGATAGTATAGTAAGCTTTTGCCTGTCTCAGAAAAAAAGTAAACTTTTGCCAGCATTGTAAGTACGCCGGATTGAATTTTGCTGCACATTTTTCTTTGATCTATATAATCTGGCTAATTTCGGCAAAGATCTATAGTGTGATGTGTGTTTACTATCTCTCTCTCTCTCTGTGTGTGAGTGTGTAATAGCGGTATAAAGATTCCCCAAAATAATAAAAAATATAACGAGGTCCAGGGACCACATAGCGGCGAGTGCAAGCACCGGAGCAAGACGATGCCACCCTACTGTCAGCACCCATCCCGTCAGACAAAATTTGTTGAAATACACAGTCGAGAAATCGCCGTTCTAAGAGCAACTCTAGCAGAACCCGCATCCCGCCGGCCCGCAAAACGCGTTTGCAGTTCGCGGAAAACGGCTTTTGCGGGCCGGCAAGGACGGCCGCAGATGTAGACCCCCAAACGGACCCGTATAAAAGTATATTCACCGAATATGCTTTTATATGGGTCGGCTTTGCGGTGTCTGCTCTTGCACCGCTTCTTTCCGCATCTCATCAGCCCGCAAAATATCAAATCCAACATAATACAACAAACGGAAGCAAACTAAATAATTATTCAAATTCAACACAATACAACAATCATCCACATTACAAATAATTATTCAGATCTTAAATAATGCAATACAAAACTTGTGATGAGTACAAAGACAAATGAAAACAAAAAGGAGTTACTGTCCAGCCCTTTGCCAATGGTGCTCAATGAGATCCTCCTGAAGTTGAAAATGTGTGTCTGCATTTTCAATCTCCTTGTATGTCTGAAGAAAAGCACTAATGCGGTTAGGGTCTCTAGCTGGTTTGACACGGCTACCCACATTGTCGTAGAAGAATTTCAATTTCATTCCTCTCTCATCTTCAAGAATCATATTGTGAATGATAACACAACATGTCATGATATTTTTCAAGGTTTTCTTATCCCAAAAACGAGCAGGACCACGGACAATGGCAAACCTAGATCGCAAAACACCGAATGCTCTTTCAATGTCTTTTCGGGCTGTCTCTTGCACCCTTGCAAATTCATACTGTTTTTCAGTTTTGGGTTCTTTGATGCTCTTGACAAATGCGCACCAAGGAGGGTATATACCATCTGCAAGATAGTACCCTTTTGTGTATTCATGCCATTTGATAGTGTAGTTGCAAGCAGGAGCATCACCACTAGCAAGCCTAGCAAACAAATGAGACCGTTGCAAAACATTGATATCATTGAGAGTGCCCGGCATACCAAAGAAGCAATGCCAAATCCATAAATCCTCGAATGCTATGGCCTCTAGCACAATTGTTGCATTACGATACTTGCCATAATGCATTCCTTGCCATGCCTTCGGGCAATTTTTCCATGTCCAATGCATACAATCAATGCTACCTAGCATGCCAGGCCAACCTCTCCTCTCATTAGATGCCATCGATTTCATTGTGTCATCCTCGTTGGGTGCCCGAAGATACTCAGGACCAAAGACACGGATGATCACTTTTGCAAATCTACCCACGGACACAATTGTAGTATCTTCACCAATGCGAAGGTAGTCATCGGCATAGTCAGCCAGAACGCCATATGCAATCACCCCAAAGCTGCGGAGATTTTTTGATATGCACTAAATCCCTTTAAGCCCGCAACATTTCTTCTTTGAGTAAAATACCGGCAATTGGCTCGCAAGCTTGAACAATTTTCACAAAAAGAGATCGGCGCATTCGGTACCTTCTCCGGAAGAGGTGTGGTGGATATGTAGGATTCTCCGCGAAGTAGTCTTGCATCAACGTCTCATTCCCAAGATGACGATTCCGAGGAATGCAAAGACGCCCGACGGTCGATCCTCGCCTTCTCTTCCGGTTCTCGTCTTCGTGCTCCTTCACGGCAAGTGCCATGACTAATGTCTGCTGCCGAAAGTTCCCAAGCATGGTCTCAACATCCGAGTCGTCTGAATCGGACGAATCAGTGAGCAAGAACTTCTCGCACGGGCTCAAATCCATCTACATGCATACCGGCGCGTCAATCAGCTATACCGCTCGCTCGCAAAAGTCACAAAATATGCACTAACCAGTGGAGGATTCGGCGAGTGATCCCGGGCGGCGACGAGGGGCGGGCTCGACGGTGGTCGATCCCCGGCGGCGGCGACGACGAGGGCGCCGCTCTTCTCGCCGGATCCGGGAGGTTGGTGCAGCATGACGGCACGGGAGGGTGGGGGCGGCCCCGCGGCGCGATTTTGCCCGCAGATTTGGCCGTAATCGCCGGTGGCGGGCGGGCGGAAGCAAGGGCGGTTGGCGGCGGAAGGGGGTGGGGAAAATGCGCGCGGGTTGAAATATCCCTCCCGCCAACTACTTCTCGGTGATGCAGGGCACCGCGGCTGTGACGGGGAAACTCGCGTATTCGCGGGTTGGGGCCGAGATTTTGCCGCACCCCCTAAAAATTTTTGCTGGCCGGGGCGATATGCGGGGTCTGATATGGCAGGTTTTTCCGCCCCTACCTGCATATTGGCAGTTATTTTCTGGGTCGGGGGCGGATGCGGGGTCTGCTAGAGTTGCTCTAAGACTCCAAAGGCCAAGCGCACCGGAGGAGAAGTGTAGATCAGAAGAGCCATATCCTCAAGCATACCAACGAAAACGATGGCTGGTCTAATCCTGACGAATCCATTGGAGACTGAACACCAATCGAAACGAAACATATTCTCCTAATACCAACGCCGGCCAAGTCTAAAACTATTTTTCACAGAAACACCTCCACAAGCCCTGCCGGCGCTAGGCAGCCACCGAATCTAGATATGATGGGGAGGACAATATTCTCACTCAGATACACCGCCGCCGCCTTGCGCCAACCCAACCAAGACACGGAAACTACCTAAAGCAAGGACGGGGTCCTTCCCACCGGCACCAGGGGTAGTGCGCACACGCGCATGTGTGTGTGGGGGGGGCGGATCGACCGCACCTCCAAGACTCAATGGCCACCGAAAGCAGGGCGGACCGGCGAGAGGGTGGAAACCCTAATCTCTGGTGAGTCACCTGTTGGTGGAAGTGACGTACGTTCCGAGTACGATGTCGGGTTAATATTGCCGTTTTGTTTGTTTAGATACTGCTGAAATTCAAAAGCAGAATAATTGGCACATGAAGCATATATTTAGACGCGATTCCTGCAGAAAATGCAGGAAGAGAATCATTTCATACCTCATTACAAAAATGAATAAAAAGCAATATACAATGCACATATTTGTACACATAACGCTAGCTAAGCTACTACAGTAGTATATTCAGCTTGCACGTACGGAGTACATCCGCAACGACTAGTTAGCTACGGAGCACCAAGGATTGAACCAGCAGAATCATCATCTAATCGCCAGCAGCGACGGCATTGATCATCAGCGGCTAGCCTTTGGGTAGCTAGGGACACACTTGACAGTGTGACGGACCAGGAGCCATGTGATGTGTCTACGAGGCCGATCGCATATGCGCAGGTGCAGCACACAATGATTCGACGGTTAGTCATGGTCCTAGTCCGCTCATCATTTCGACGATGATGAGCTCGCTCGCCATTTCTGAGCTGGTTATTCGATATACAGATCTCGGATCGACGGATGGATGACGATGATCACGCGCACGCGTACTCTCCTGCCTGCCTGCCTGCCTTTAGTTGCTTGTTGCATGCATGATTTGCACCACATGCCATTGTCGGGAAATTATATATGTGTGGTCGACTACTGATCCAAGCACCCAACCACATGTATACTTGATCGATACGGTGGTTCTGTACAGGCTGATCTAAGGCCGATTTTTTTTTTCTTTTTTGCAATGAAAACATCAGGTCTGTTCAGCAAACATCACGCACTAGAGCGAGAAGTAACAAAAGTAACAGAAATTACATTCAGGTTGATAGATCATGTAGCGATGACTACAAGCACGGAGCGAGTCGAAGGCGCCACTCATCTCCCATAGGGCCAGGCAAATATCTCGATGGCTCATTTTGTTGTATGGCATGCGTATAAAGTTTGGTCTCACGTTATGAAGGGAGAAGAGGTTACCCCAGTATTTCTCTCACATCTCTCACATAAGACAACAATGTTCGCTCATTTGTCTTGTCACACCACACGACGGGTGCATTGTGTTTTGTCTTCTTTTTTTTTTGAACACATGCATTGTGTTTTGTCAATGCTCAGAACCAACTGGAGGGTTATATATGCTCATCCAAGAGCACGCATGTCATTATTTTAGTTCAGATTAAATTAGTTCAGAATTTGACCTTAATTCGACTAGTTAGAATAACTTTTAGGGAAATGGATGCAAACTAATAATATTTTTATAGAACAATTATGAGCGAACAATATTTTACATTGACATAAAATGGGAATCTATTGAAACACTAGATTTACAATTTTTTAAGAAATATAATGTTACAGAAAAATAATTAGAAAATGGTAAAATAATATTAGCAAAATATAATTGAAGATAAAAAACTTTAGAAAAATAAAAATATAGAAGATGAACAACTGTGTTGGTAGTGCACTCTTCTACAACCTTTTTTTTCCTTAGGGAAGATTGACTACATAGGTCCTCTTAACTGAACTAAATGGAATGTCAGTTGGGAAAAACCAACAAATGATCAAAATTTCCTTAGAACAATCATGAACATTGTCTTCCCTTGAAAAAATATACTATGTTCTCAGAAACAGGAAATATTTTTAAACACTTTTTAATTGAATTTACTAAAAATATGAAAAATACTAACATTAAAGAAAAATATAAAATGGGATTATGAAAATATCTGTGAAAAGTTGTATAGTATGAGACTTTTAGGATAAAATTCATAGAAGATGAGCTCTTGCCTTTGTGGTTCATGGCGTTAAAGGCCTAGACTTAACCACTTCTTCCACAACTAACTTTCTACCTTTTTCTATTAGGGGAGATTGATTCGACAAAGAAATTGCAACCCAACTAATTAGAATAAAAGTTTTGAAAAAATAATTGTGTCTTGTGGTTGGTTACTTAAGGGGCTAGGAGAGTGGTATATTTAACTTCTTCTACAAGTTTTTTTTCCTTTGGGGGTTTTCTTAAAGAGATTTTTTTTGAGTTGTTGATTATTTTTTGATATATGTACCTGCTTATTCCAAGCGCTTAGCCAGAATTTTTAATGAAGTTTGGAAAGTTAGAGGAAAGTCAGATATTTTAAAGAACAAACATTGACATTACCTTAATTGAAATCCATTTAAACATTTTGTTAGTTGAATGTCAAAATAAACAAAAAAAATCTCAGAAAATGTCTTTAAAACATGAAACTTCTAAGGATATAAATTTCACTTGTATTTTTATTGAAAATTTGTAATCACATGTGTTTTATTTGTTTATGTAAGGGGTTAGATTTAACTGTCTCTTCTACGACCAAGTTTCTGATTTAATATCTAAACATGCTTGAAATCAGAAAGTTGACGAGATGAACAATTGTGGCCGGTTGGCCAAGATTTGATTGCGCCTTTTAAATCCAAATTTCTTTGTTTTTCTTCTTTCACAGCGATGTTTTTTCAGTTGGAGACGACGTTCCCGTAAACTGTCTGTGGTGATTTCATCAATCTAAAGATTTGCCGACACAGTTTCTCAGAAGTGCTCATAGGAGTGTGATACGCGTATGTGCGTTTATATGGGTAATTGCTTGCATGTGCATGTGAGTGTCTACGTTTGTACTGTGTTTCTGTAAGAGGAAAAAAAGGTGTTGGCAATAAGGCATGATTAGTTCCGATGCTTAAGCAGAACCAAGGCGTGCAGAAACCCTTACCCGGCTGTCTCTCTCCCACTAAAAGGCTCTAACCCATGTTACCATCTCTGCTAATCTCCTGACAGAACCTCTGGAAAGAGGCTTAATCACGTCCTTGATCTCCTCCAGAAGCACTACGGTAATGCTGCAATCATGCGACGATGCAACAGCTTGCATCTTCATTATGTTACTATTAATCCCCACTTGTACGCACACTGATTGTACTATCATGAGCCTAAAATTATTTTACACGAGCCGGTGCGATTTCTCTTTGCTCACATGACCCTAACGTAATGCAATCTCACCTGGGAACCTGGAGCGGCCAGCGATTTAGGCAGTTGATTACTCCGGCAGTGCATCCCCAGTGCCTTGTCAAGGGTCAAGGGGCCGCCATGGAAACTCGCCATAGGATCTCCAAAGGAGATCCACCCCACGCGCACCAGCTCATCATTGTCGCCCGCCCCCTCCCATCATCCCCGGTTAACCATCGCTCGGACTCCGATCCCCCTATTTATACCCGCGCACCTGCGCATCATTTGCTCATCACCACCGCCGGCGAGCTCTCTCCTTCCTCTCGACCTTCCTAGCTACACGGACAGACAGAGCTCAGCTAGTTAGTTCAAGATAATGGCGCCTCAGAGCCTGGATCTTGGCCTGAGCCTTGGCCTGGGCCTCGTGTCTCAGCCCTCCCAGCCGAGCTTCTGGTACTCCGGCGGCAATGTGGCGGCGGACCAAGAAGTGGGCCCGACTCCGACCGCGGCGGCGGTGGAGGAGAGGAGGTGTTCTCCCGGCAGCCCGGCGTCGAGCGGCAGCGGCAGCGGGCTGAAGCGCGGCGCCGAGAGGTCCGCCGGCAGCGGCGACGAGGACCAGGACGACGACGGCGGCAACGCGCGCAAGAAGCTCAGGCTGTCCAAGGACCAGGCCGCCGTCCTCGAGGAGTGCTTCAAGACGCACCACACCCTCACTCCGGTACGTGTCTCGCCTCATTGGACACTTACACGGTCGATCGTCGCATCGATGATCCATGGAGATCGAGGATGGGGAAATGACATGGATTTCTTTTGCATTTGCAGAAGCAGAAGCTAGCACTGGCCAACAGCCTCGGGCTCCGGCCGCGGCAGGTGGAGGTGTGGTTCCAGAACCGCCGCGCGCGCACCAAGCTGAAGCAGACGGAGGTGGACTGCGAGTACATGAAGCGCTGGTGCGAGCAGCTCGCCGAGCAGAACCGCCGCCTCGAGAAGGAGGTGGCCGAGCTCAGGGCGCTCAAGGCCGCACCGCCGGCCCACAGCGCCGCCACGGCGGGGCCCCTCACCACCCTCACCATGTGCCTCTCCTGCAAGCGCGTCGCGTCCACGTCCTCCGCCTCGGCCTGCACCGTGCCCAGCTTTTCCACCAATGCCGGCATCGGCATGCCAATGCCATCGCCCGTGGCGCAGCCCGAACACCGGCAGTTCTTCTGCGGGTTCCGAGACACCGGAGGGGCGTACGGCGGCCCCGCCGGGCTAACGAAGGCGGTCAAGGCGGCCAGATAGAACGAGCAATCTCTGTGACGCCGCCGTGCTCAGCATGCCAAGCAAGCTAACAAAAAAATGGTGGCATTGTCACGACTCACAAATTTAAGCAAGTGTAGCAGAAAGTTAAATCCCTTTTCTTCTCTGTCTCTGAGGGAAATGCAAGTTAATTAGTTTTAACAATCTAGGATCGGTCAATCGACGAGTTCCTGCGGGGATGAATGTATCCATGTGAAAAGTTGATGAAATAACATGAGAAACTAATTCATACCAACATTTTGAGTAAAAGTACACCAACATGTTGAGTAAATTTCCGATTTCCTTCCCTGTCTTGCATAGTTGTTGCAGTGGGCAGCTCGATCGAGGGTTGGTGTATTATTACTACTTGGCTTGGTTTGTCTGATGTATCACCAACATGTTGAGTGATTTTCCAATTTTCTACCCTGTCCTGCATAGATGTTGCAGCGTAGATCAGGAGTTGGTGTATTATTACTTGACTTGGTTTTTCTGGAGTATCATCTACTCAATTTTGTGCTGCCCGACAAGTTGCATCTTAAAGGTGACTTCTGCTTTAGTTTGGCCATCTAGCAAAAGAAGTTATGCTATTAGTATACCATTTCACTTGCCTATCTTACGGGCAAATTTTCCAAGTCCAAGTAACATGTTAGCTGCATGGTCTCCTCATTTTGGTTGTTCAGGTATTTCATCTTGTCGCGTCTATGTGCTTGAGCTTTTATATTGGCCTCCGGAGTCGCAACCGGAAGATCCGCATACCCCGATCTAGAAAAAAAAAGCTCACATGTGTCACAAGGCCGAACCAACGTGATGTAGAGCTCGCCAAAGGACCAAACTGAAAAGGAATGCCGTCGCAGCCCCTCACCGACAAATATTGCAGACCCTGACCTCACCGGCATCAGAGACTAGCAAAGATCTACGCCAACAAGCAATCAGCACTCCCGTAGCTGACATCGTCGAGATTGGGAGGCTTGAGGAATATGGTCAGATCGATGCGTAGCCACAACAAACAAATCGTTACGGTCTAACTCTACTTAAAGCCGGAAAAGGGGTTAATAGAGCAACATAGGGTATATCATGATCTCCCCGCACTCCCACACTGACAGAACCAATGGAGGAGGGGAATGGCTTATCAGTAGAGGAGAAGTGACGGCATGGTAGGAACGCTCGAAAAATCGCCTCTATAGAGTTTGATGAGGAGATAGATATTTTCTTCTTGCAGTCCGTTTACAAATTCATATGGTGCTTGAAGGTGTAGGTTTACTAGAACCAGTTGAGATGAGTGGTCTTAAAGAACTCTTTGTGTTGTAGGAGTGCGGGGGAATTCTCATAAGCAAAGCATTATTTCAAAGGGATTTGAGTTTTCCTTGCACATCCAGACAAGCCAAGTATAACTGGTGACTAACATGATTGTGCTAACAATGATTGAAAAATAGCAAGCTTTAATTTGTGCCTAGCTTGGTTGTTGAAGAACCTCCTTGTCTATGTGGTGTCATGAGATGGTTAGTGTACATGTGGTCACTATTGTAGTTTGCATATTGCGGGTCTGATCACTTTAGGTTTTATTTTCTTTTTTTACTCGCCTATGCATAGTTGTGGTCTTATATCACTTTGGTATTTAATGATGTGTTTTTTTGTGTGTGCCTGCATTGGTGTTACCTATGTGTAGGGCTGGACTAACGAGCAGCTCGGCTCGTTAAGCTCGTACTCGTTAAGCTCGTGCTCGTTAAGGCTCGGCTCGTTAAGCTCGTTAAGATTAACGAGCAGAAAACCCTGCTCGGCTCGGCTCGTTTGAAGCTCGTTAAGCTCGTGAGCGCTCGCGAGCGCTCGTTAACCGATTATAATGTGTTACAATATATATGATGAATGCGTAGGTATGGTTTTCAAGACAAAATATTATGACTAAGAAAAGAAATTAAGTAGTATGTTGCCTCATATGTCAATTAGATTAAATAAATGGGCTTAGGTGCTACGAAAAGTTTGTCACATAATATGAAAATATATGTTGTGTTGTTACTAACGAGCTTAACGAGCTACTCGTGAAACTCGTTAGCTCGCTCGTTAAGCTCGTTAAGCTTAACGAGCTAAAATCAATGATTGGCTCTGTTCATTAAGAAGCGAGCTACGAGCTTAACGAGCCGAACTATCGAGCGCTCATTAAGCTCGCGAGCTACGAGCTTTTGGTCCAGCCCTACCTATGTGCATCTTAACTATGCAAAGGCTAGGTGTGTACTCATTGTGTTTATATCTTTCCAATGCTCCATTTTGAGTCAATAAAGTTCACCATTTGTCGTAAAAAAAATCCACACCTAGGGCGATGACGGCGGCGAGCCTTCAGCTTGCTTCAGTGCTTATAGTTGTCACTATGTGGTCGACGATTCTTGATCTAATTTTTATTATTTCTGGTGCTCATTGTACTATCATGATTGGAGATGAATAGATCAAAAGTTTCTCGCAAGAAAAGCTTGTAATTCCTCTATTTCAAATTAATTGAATTCTTACTTTTCTCAAAATAGGGTTAGTAACACAAAAAGGCAATAGCCACATCTAGAATATAAAAGATATTTGACAATGAATTTGATATTGATAATGCGGCCAGAGCATCTACAACAAGTGCACAAAAATTCCGCGCCCTAAAATAGTTTTAGCGCGCAACTGTAGCACTTTTAATGCGCCGGACCCAACATTGCTTTAGCAGAAGCCCAAAAGCGCGCGTCCAAAAAAAACACAGTGTAAATTGTGAAGCGCGCTCAATCCGAAGCCCAAAATATGCTGCATGCGATAGCGTTTTTAGCGCGCGCCCAAAATTTTTAGCGCTACAGCTTCTGCTGTAGCTGTTCGGCGCCCAAAAAACGGTTTTTTTAGCGCGCGGAGCTCTTTTTGAACGCCTGTTGTTGGAGATGCTCTCAGAAAACACGACGACAGGCTGAAGTGCACGAACGCACGAGCGTGACTGACGAATCAGATGCCGGCCGGGGGCGCGACCGCACGAGCACACACATGCAACGTCGACGACGAAAGTGCCCGGAAAACGACGATTAAAGGGCGTCATTCAACGGCGCCTAGATACAAAACTACTAGTAGTGGTATTTTGATTGATACTAATGTCTTCCACTAGTGGTCGCTAGAGTGGTTGACATGCAAGTTTTGCGACTTCGTTCACCTACTTGTAAACTGTGGAAGTGGCTTATAGAGCACTAGGGCTAGAAAAAGGTTGTGATAAAGAAATAAAGATTGCCTATTTATCTGGTACAGGAAACGAAAAACAGCACCAGTCGATCTCAAACCGTTAGATCACCATTTAACGGCCATGATCAGGCGTGCACTGTTTATCTGCAGTCTTACTTTGTCCTTCCTGGGAACAATCCTCTGCAGCCCTCAACAATTGTAGGCCGGATTATTGCCTGCTCCTGTCCACATATGACCGACATCTTATGGTTCGTCATTATCTGCATATAGTCTTTTTTTCTTAGCCGCTCATTTTGTGTGGGCCTTCAGTTATGTTAAACAGTGAGAAAGAAAAAATATGAACATGTTCTATAGCAAGAATAATTAATCGTTGTTGTTTCAAGGTTAATCCATTTATGAGTTTTGTTCGAAAGCAAAGGTATCCGCGGAGGCCAGTTCATTATAAATCAAGAAAGGACACTTTTTTTAGGTCAAGAGATGTGTCGCGTGCCACTGCCGTGCCTCTGGCCCCCCTCGCCTCCCCGCATGGTTGTACTGTCGCCACCTAAGGCCATCCCATCAAAACCCCTCGACCTCCTGTTCTCGGTCATCGACATTCCCCATCCGTAACCAGGACAGTCAACCCTCTTCCCTACCTCTACCTGGAAAGTCGCAGGTCGCTGCGTCATCCTCTTCTCTGGCAAGGTCCTGGCTCGGCACGAAGCGTTGGCCAGGGCCGACACTCCTTGCCACTGCTCGCCATGTCGCCCCGCCTCCATCCTTGACGGAATCGCATGATGTGCACGAAAATTCCAGACATCTACTCCCTCCGCTCCATACACACGACAAGAATTATGGAACGGAAGGAGTGATATTTAGGAAGCATCGCTGCGTTGAGGTGTAACCTTTAAAACATTTCTGATTCTGCTACTCTGGGCTAGATCCGAGAACACTAAACTGTCGACCTGAGCTGTGTGCCCCGTAATGGGCGGGGGAAAACCCCTTTTGATCAAAAAAATATTTAGGAAGCACAAAAAAAAACTAAAAGAAGAAGAAAACAACAAAGGCATGCACTTTCCTTGATGCGCGAGAAAGTAAGGAACAGAAAGAGCAGCTAGCCACGAGATGCCCAGCTAGGACTCGCGATCATGGTTCATGGAGGAGGAGCAATATAGAAACACCAGTGGGGGTGTGCTTTGTCCGGTGGAATGTTTGACCGGCCGGCCGGCCGGGATCGTCGACAAAGCTCGCTCCCGTGGCCGGGCGGCCGCTGACCGGGCTGCACGTGCGGTCGACATGTCCGCGCTGGCACCGCACCGCCGCGCGCCTCGGGATTCCGCGCCACGCTGCCACATGCTCGCGAATTCCTGCGCGCGTACGTGCGTCCCCGCCTGCCCTGCCACCGTAGCCAGCGAGCTTCCTCCTTCCCTTGGCCGCCGGTGGCCTCGTCGTGTTCTCGCGCGGGCGCGGCGACCGAGGACGAAGGGTGCGCGCCACTGGCATTAGCTTACTCCGCGCGTTGTCGCCTGCTCTGCTAGCTGCTTAATCTAATCTGGTCTAGTCGATCGCCCATAATTACGTGCGCAAGTGCACGTCGCCGGTCAGCTACGGACCCGGATTTCATGCGCTTCCTTGTTTAACCGGGGCTAGAGATTGCATGGTCTGCTTAGACTGCCGTGCCTACAGAATACTCATATGGCAGCTGGCCGTTCTTTTAGGGGGGTAGAAGAGGAGATTTGTTCAAATGCTCCTCCTACCTACGTACGTATATACTCCATGTGTAATCTCCCGAGTGAAATGGTCCGGGCAATCTCCCAGTGACAAGATCAGCATTTTCCCTTTTTCTTTCTTTTTTTTTCATGTTACTCGAGAAAACAAAGTAGGAGAAAAAAGGGCTGTTGGAAGCGCAGCTACGTGCTTTTGAAAAATCCATCTGATTTTACCATGTTGCATGCATGCATGCGAAGCACAGCCAGTCGACCAAACAAATAAATGAAAGTAGCAACCAAACAAATGCATCACACGAGCATGGATGCAGCTTCCTCGCTCCTTCTTCCCAGCTGCACGTACGCAATTATTAAAAGAAGCGCGCGTACGTACTGGAAAAAACACTCGATCGATCGGGAAGGGGGGGGGGGGGGGGGAGGGACGCGATGATTACCGGCCACCATGGATCACATGCAGCAGGAGAAGAGGAGAGCAGAGATCGGTCGTCGAGCGATGCATGTGCACCTGGAATAATTCAGCAGTTGCCCATCGACTGACCGGCCGGTTGGACCGATCCAGCCCACGGAAAGGCATGCAACCGCACGGCACGCCATAGTAAAAAGCCAACTTGGTCCATGGGGCAGGCGAGCACACACACATGCACGGCCGGTGTCTTTGACAGCACGGCCATGTCGGCCAAAATCAATGTGGGTACGTACGCAGCAGCTACCGGCACAAGAGATAAGCTTATTACTCCATATGCCGCACTAGTGTCGAAAACACTCTTATATTATGAGACAAAGGGAGTATTAGGCAGGGTTTGTCATTTGTGGTATTACTGATGGTGAACAAGTGGACCTGCTTCAAGAACGCCATGTCACACACGGAGAAGTTATACATGCGTGGCACCTCCGACTCGTCCTCTTTGCAACAAGAACAAGGTGTATTCTTTTTCCTCTCTTTTTTTGCCGGAAAAGAATCTTTCATTAATCAAACGAGATGAGTACATTCAGACTTGACTATTCTAGCTATGTCATCAGGGAAGTTTCGAAGCCAACAAGCTGTTCGTTCTTGCACCTGTCCCATACAAGCAAGGGTGTGGCTAGCAGCATTAGCATGCATCGTTGATGTACCAAACCGTGCATAACTCCAAGCAATCGTTTATTATGTAGATAAAAGTTGAAACGTTAACCGCATTTTCCACGCGCTCGTGCATGCATTGGTCCAAACGATCCAAAGCGGAACGATTAGATGGTACCGTCAGCGTCCAATAATTCATCCATCGGGTGCGAGCGAGATCTGCGATCGATGGATGGACACGTCTCTGGTCCGGGGAGGCTGGCCGGTGTGCGCAACTGTACAACGAACGGCTCCATGCATGCATGCATGCATGCTCGACCGTCGCAACGGAAAGGTAACCAACGCCCGTCACGTTGCATGCTGGGCTCCTGGCCTAGCTAGCTACTGTACTACTACACTAGCTAGCCCCATTGCTAGCTGCTTGCTGCTGCTGCTGCTATTAATCCTACCACTGGCTAGTTCATCGTTCGTGCGTACGTTTTGGACGTTCATACGCACCGGTAGTCCAATTATACCACCCAACCATCTTTTATTCTTCAGAATAAAGGTACTCACTGCAGCAGCGAGCAGCGTACTGTAGATAGATAGATGGTGCAGTGCGTGGTATTCCCCTTTCGTGGCCAGGTGGGTACGGATCGGGCAATGTATATTTGCCACTTTCGCAATGTACTAGTCCTACAAGTAGTTGTAATAATCAATTTCCTTTCCTCCTTGTCGACCATGTCTGCCAGCTTGGGCCAGAGCGGGAGAGCTCGACCGTTTAATTCTCACCGACCAGGAGCCTGGCCGGTGTATCTTGTTTGCGCGATTTTCTATCCTCCTCGATTTTTTCTCTTTTTTTTTTATCAATTTCCTCCCTTAGGGCATCTCCAAAGGCAATCGTAAAATTCCTCCCGCATCCGTCCATGTACAGTCTACGGAGACGGATGTGGAAGGACGTCATCTAACCGTAGCCACATACATTTCAAACCGCATTTTGACTAACCGCACGAAATTGATGCAAAGCGGCCGATATTAATCAATGTTCAGATAGAAAATAGCACAAATCATCCATACATATACTACCATGCAAATTAAGTCTAGTACAAGAATGTCTCTAATTCGACTAGATCCCGAATGTCAAACAAGTTTTTCATGAACGGATCATGTCGTTCCACACAGTGACGGAGCTACAAAAAATTTGTTGGGCGGGCTGGAGAGTATACAATATATGTGTGTGTGTTCAGCAACGGCGGCTGCTCCTGAGCACGTCCGCTCTGATGCGTCTTTTTCTTCGAGGAACAAATGCTAATGCTATGCATGCAACTGCTCGAGGCTGATGTGATGCCATGGTGCCTGATATATTTCTGTATTGCTAGCCATTGTAATGGGCTCTGCTTCATGTAAAAAATGTTTTTCTACAGACCTGGGCGGGCCACGGCCAACTTAGCCTTGCCGAAGCTCCGCCACTGGTTCCACACATACTCGCCCTTCAGTTTCATCCAACGGTGTGTGCACGTATATGACCGTCCTTATGTCCTATGGTACACCATAGTAGCACGTGCGGGCTACATATAATGTGTAGACCAACATTGAGTGAATGAATCAATCAACGAGTTGAGCAAGAGGAAGTAAAACTTACGATCCCGTCCTCTGCCGCGTGCAATGGCCACCTTGCCTCGAGCTGACGAATCGCGTTGCAAACTTGAGGATGCTGACTTGGATAGCTAGCCAGCGATAGGACAACGACCTTACGTTGCGTGGTTGAATGTTGTACATGTCGTAGGGCGCAATGTGCTTTCGTGCGTGAAACTTTTCATGCACTTGCTCACAGAAGGGCTCCCCTCTTCTCTTGCCTATGAAATCCGCGGATACGGCCAACCACGCATCGCATAACAACTCGTCTTCCATGGTCGAGTAACTCGCCATCCTTCATACTCTAGAAAAACGACACAACGTTCGAAAATAAGCTCAATGGCATTTGACCAAACACCAGGCGGCGGAGGGTACTTGGGTACAAACGGCTCAAGGATGGGAAGCTTCATCGTAGGCGCGTCGATGCTGGTTGCGGACGTCTGACAATGGCTCGGTGGCGGTCGGAGACGTACAGCAACAACGACGGAGGTGGAGGTTGCGGATGCAAAGTAAGGGAGAGAAGGCAGAGTGGAAGGAAATGGGACTGGGAGGAGGGATTGGGTGGGCCGGGGGTCTCGGAGTCGTACCTTTCGGGTGTCTGGACTCTCGTAAACCTCCCCCCACTTTGTCTCCAATTTACGGAAGAAATCGTGTCCGGACCATCCCGCGGATCGATGCGGGTCGGCGTTGGATGGCTTCCGCGGTCTGAACAGCACGGTCCGAACTGATGCGGACGTTGTGCGGTTCAGCTTTTGAGATGCCCTTAGAAGTAGGAAGTGATTGACCATTTCTCAAAAAAGAGAAAAAGAAAAAGTTTAACCAGCGACAGCCAATGATTTTTCTTTGGCCGTGGTAGCGGCCAATGATGAAGCAACCATCCACCCGGGCTGTGTGTGTCCGGTCCGTCCAACTGAAGAAGAACCGATGGATCGACGGGTCGGGTCCATTGATGGTCCATGGATCCATCCAACCAAAACCAATAATAATCAATCATAAGCTTGGTAGGAGTGTGAGGCAAAAGGCAGCCTCACAAGTGGCGTGAGGCGAATGATTAGGGCGACCGATGCGCACGACCGCCCCCGCCTCCATGAGGCCGGCACATGGCCAGTCCCCGCCAGCCTCGTACATCTAGGCCCCACGGCCGCCTCCCGTCCCCCATCATTGGACGCACGTGAGGGACAGCTGCTACCCAGTGCGGTGGGGTGGGTCTGGGCTCACTCTGTGTGCTGCTGTTCCTGCAGGATGTGTTCTGTACGCATGGGATAGGATGAAACTGCACCAACCAGATCAACCAGATCAGATCCGAATCAGACCAGATCAACCAGGAGCACACGCACTGCACCGGGGTTAGGCTAGTCATAGTGTGGAGTAACTTAGACTACCTTCATAGTGGGTAGTGTCATAGATGTGGTAACATAGATGGCTTCATTTATTATTTTGTAGACTCATTTTACATTGGAAACCGTTATGTGATGGTAACATAATGTTACTCCATTTGCATCTCTCCTCATTAATTACTTGACACATCATATTTCTTGCCTATGTGGCAATTATGTTACTACCTATGTTACTCCCACTATGAGCAGCCCTAGAGCATGGTTAATAGTATAGCCAGCTGCTGGCTATAAGCCTGTGCCATGTCATCTACAGCACATCTTATAGCCAACATGTACAATAGTAGATAAAAAGAGTGCACTACTTTTTTATTATGTGGCCCACCTTTCATTCTCACAAAGTCCTAGGAAGCGCGTCTTTAGAAGCTGGCTCTTCACGAAGAGCCCGCTTAACTTCTCTCTCCTCTTCTCTTTCCTCCAACTAAGCAAAAATATACTAATTTATTCCTTATAGCCTGCTGACTCAGCTCTATTGTACTTGCTCTTAGGCTAGTCATAGTGGGAATAACATAAGTAGTAACATAGATGCCACATAAGCAAAAGAGATAACGTGTCATGTAATTAAAGAGATGAGAGAGAAATAGAGTAACATAATATGTTACCATCGCATACGGTTTCCAATACAAAATGAGTCTACAAAGCAATAAATGAAGATATGCATGTTACTACACCTATAACACTTCCCACCTACTACACCTATATATATGTTACTAGTCTAAGTTACTCCCCACTATAACTAGCCTTAGATGTAGATGTAGATAGATCCATCCACGGTCCTGTCAGCTATTCCCCAGATGCATGCACTGCCGTACCAGCACTAGTACGTTTTTACTATTTTTCACCACCGCTACTCACCGCATTTGGAAGTAAAATTCATGTGGTACTAGTACTACAATTTTACTTGTTTTCAGAGAGAAAGAAAATAGATCGAAGCCATGCATAACTGTTGTACTACAGCAGGCATTCCCTTGTTGTGCGTATAAATAATACTCCCTTTATCCGGAAATGCTTGTCGGAGGAATGAATGTATCCAGACGTATTTTAGTTCTAAGATACATCCATTTTTATTCATTTCTCCGACAAGTATTTTCGGATGGAGGGAGTGCAATACTCCGGAAATTGTTTTGTGCGAGCATTTCCTGTTTCGAATTAAAGGTGGCATAAAGTACATTATTATAGTACTAGTACGTACTCCCTCTGTTCGGAATTACTTGTCTCGAAAATGGATGTATCTAGACGTATTTTAGTTCTAGATACATCCATTTCTGAGACAAGTAATTCCAAACGGAGGGAGTATGTGATAGCTTGTAAGAGGATTGGATTACTTACTAAGAAAAGAAAAGATAGGGAATGGCCCTTGGGGATATGTATGAATCTCCTCCTTTCACAGCTCGCTCATCTGATGGAGATGGTGGCTGCTGAATGAATCACGGAGCCAATTATTGACACGCACCTGATACTCTACCTTACTACTAGTACTAGTATAACTTTCTTTAATTCCCCCTGTTCCAAATAAGCATGATTACATATTCTCGGTGCTTTCGGTTTAACAGAATATCTCAGGTCTCAACCTACCATTTCTTAGCGATATTATTAATCAACTAACACAACATATATGTACTCCTTTGTTAGTTTGTGGAATGGTGCTCATCTTTCCTTGATTGATTAGCCACTCTCCTTTATCATCACCTACTACTTGTGTGATAAATACTCCCTCCATTCCAAAATAGATGACTCAACTTTGTACTAACTTTAGTACAAGGTTAGTATAAAGTTGGGTCATCTATTTTGAAACGGAGGAATTACAATAATAGTCCAAGTGCATGACTGCTGCTCACTCAGCTAGCATATGCATATGCAATGGAACCGGCCGGGTATAGTACGTAGGGTCAGCCATAGCTAATAATTTGGGGATAAAAGAATCGGCCACTTGAGCCGACAACAACATCTAGGGGGCTTCAACGCCACCCTACACCATTATTCAAACCCTCCATCTGCTCTTGCTCTTTGATGATGCAGCTTTCAGTACAAGATTGCCCATGTCCTCCCTGTCATGCCAAGACACATAAACAACATGGGGCCTATCATTGCGCCCATGCGTACCACTTCCATCCATTTGCACTGCATAATGGGAATAAAGGGCGAAAAGCTAATGCTAATGCTAACTTATACGTATATGTACGGGACTTTGAATTAAATTAACATAAGCTTCAACTGTAAGTTTTTGTGACCGCAACCTTTGCAGATTGCTTCACAAGTTTTGGAGCGCCCAATGCAACAGTTTCTTCATTAAAGTCAAGGTTAAAAGGAGCTTTCATCATAACTCTACAAAGATAGACATCGGTTGCTTGGAAGAAAAAAAACGGGCTCAAAGTTAAAGCTTGAGCGGCCATATGCAACTAACCAGCTCCAGGGAGAATCCCTAAAAAAAACTAACTGCAGGGAGACTAGCATTTTCAGGGACGAACAAAAGTCCCAATTAATGATTAAGTTCTCTAATCTTATTACTTCCTCCGTCCCAAAATTCTTGTCTTATATTTGTCTAAATGCGGATGTATCTAGTTACGCTTTAGTGTTAGATACATCCGATAGACAAATTTAAGACAAGAATTTTGGGACGGAGGGACTACTATATATATACCAGTTTGCTTTTTTTTGTGGGGTATATAGACCACTTTGCTTTACTGTGCATTCTCGTAATAAAAAACTTAACCTGCAGCTTAAAAGAATGTTCGTTGCTGCCAAAAGAAGAAAAAGGAAAGTGTTGTTCGTTCTTCAGAACCTCCACAAACATATCCGCAATTTTCTCTCCTAGCATAGCATATATCCCAAAACTTTATCAATATACTAGTAGTGGAGAAAATGTCATGTGTGTCGATATGAAATAATTTATAGTGAGATACAAAACGCGCAAAGCAAACTCAACCGATAGCAGGATGCAATCATCTGGTGCGTGAGGCCAAAAGTGCAAGGCCCTACGTTTCCAAGGCAGAGTAGTGAGTGAGGGTGAGCGGAGGAACAAGAAGGGCAACCACTATAGTGGAGTATGGACTGGGAGGCAGGGCATGGCCCATCCAATAATTCCTCCAACGTGGGTGGGGTAGGTCAAGAGTAATTGAGTGAGTTGGATCCGAGAGATCAGACAGACAGATTGCATGCTGATCGGACTCATGGAGTGGAAAAGGCATCCACTGAAAACGCCGGAAATTAACATGACTATAATGCTGCACACATCAGAAAAGGTGAGCTAAATGCTTCGCAAATGACTGCCAATTTTGTAAATTAACAGGCATCTGCGCACATCACTGACAATGAACGTACTCCCTCCAATTCCTTTTAATCTGCATATAAGATTTAGTCAAAGTCAAACTTTGTAAAAAAAAATATCAACATCTAAAACACTAAAGCTATATGGTATGAAAGTTAATTTCATGATGCATCTAACAATATTGATTTCATATTGTGAATCTCGATATATTTTTCTATAAACTTAGCCAAAGTTAACAAGGTTTGACTTGATTATATCTTATATGCAGACTAAAAAAAATGAAGGGAGTACATCATTTGGATTACCACACCTTATTGCAATTCATTAGGTGTGTACATCCACAGAATATATTTCAGAAAAGCAGGCTGTGCAATTACTTTTGCCTTTTTCTTTGCCATACAGTAATTTAAGTACCGCGGTGGAGTGATTGGCGTCCCCCAATGATTGCGGGGAGGTTGTGGGTGGTGCCAGGAAAAGTGCCGGCAAAGCGAGGCGCACGGCCGGGCCGGTGGGCCACCCCTGTCCTAAGTTTCCACCTTGTCAATTTACAGGTGGGCCCCGCCCCAGGGGCTCTCTCTCGGTGCGCTGGAAATCATCATGGGCCTTCGCTTTCTTCTGTTTTCCTCCCCGATCGACGAGTGAGCACCCTGCCCCTCAAAAAGAAAAAAAAAACGAGTGAGTACCCTGCTCGGCTCGGTCGGTCGCCATGAGCCGCCGATCCAGCGTGAGCCGGCTCCATCGGCGCACTCAGTTGGCCCAGTTGGCTCTTGTTCATATCCTGTGCCTACCCGTTTTACGAAAATTGTCAAATTATTTAGCCTTTTTTCCCCTTAGACTAGAATGAATTAGCTATTTTTTTTCTAACATCAGTACAAACATAATAGATCATATACATGCGCATACACTCACCCCTATGAACGCACACCCTACCCATATCATCTTGAGATTTACGAAGTCTCCGGAGGCACCTCGTCGTCGACGGGAACGTTTTCTCCCACTCAATGCGCATCGCTGGAAATCCACAAATAAATGTAGGAATAAATGCGAGCACCAGGATTTCAACCCTGGTAGGCTGGCGTTACCACAGTCCCTCTAACCATCCAACCTATTCGCAACGAATTAGCTAGTTACCATGAGCACCTACTATACAACTCAATCATATAGTTCAGGATCTTCTGGCTTGAATTTCGGGTCATTTTTTCTTCTTTTCTTTTACTAATGCTACCAAATGTATTTGTATTGTGTCCTCTGCGCCTACGTTTGCTGCACCGATGATCACGTTAACAAGTCGGAGGCAGGTTGTTATCGCTATCCGTCTACCCCTACCAAAACAGCAGGATTCGTGCATGGATGTACGCACAAACCCGGACAGCTGGTTACTAATCCATACTCCCTCCGTCCGGAATTACTTGTCATCAAAATGGATGAAAATGGATGTATCTAGAACTAAAATACATCTATATACATCCATTTCAATGACAAGTATTTCCGGACGGAGGGAGTATAAAATTACACAGAGACTGGAGTGCTCTACTGCTTATAATTAAGTAAATTTATCGGCTGGCCTAAGAACAAGACGTAGTACCGATCTAATGAGCCACGCAGCTGTAGTTTTGCCAGGGGACACAGACAACCGGCCACCCCAGGAATCCCGACGCGACGTCGTTGGCGAATTGACCCGTTCGTACCCCGAGCAGCCAATCACCACGGGCCACCTCGACACCAGCCTACGTACGCGCGCATGCATGCATCGATCCATGCAAACTGTTGGTCCTGTCAGCTCTACGTGCGCTAATCGCGCTTCATCTCGGTTGCTTCATGGCGCGGGAACCTCCCGATTTGTTTGCTTGCGTGTTTCGCTCCTCGGAATCGACGTCGCCGCGACAGGGCCAGAGCCACTCGCTGTTGGCCCTCGGCCAGATCAATAATCATATCGATCGAGTGTATGTGCTGGTGTGATGGCAACCGGCAATTAGTCGATGGTTTACCCTAAGAAAACTACTACTTCCTCCGTTCCAAAATACTTGTCTTTTTAGGCATTTCAAATGGACACAACATATGGATGTATGTAAACATATTTTAGAGTGTATATTCGCTCATTTTGCTCCGTATGTAGTCATACGTTGAAATCTCTAAAAAGACAAATATTTAGGAACGGAGGGAGTAGAAAAGAGGTCGCTCGATGATTAGAACTGGTCATAAGCATGCAGCAAGATCCAACGTTTCCGTAGGCGATAACAAAGCAAGTAAACCGTACGTACGTGTGCATGCGGACTAGTTTAGCATTTCGTCGTGTGTCCCAGCAGCTAGCAGCATGCATGCGGAATCGGTCCGAATCTTACTTAGGACGGCTCCTAAAAAACAGTATTCTTTAGCTCAGCTTTTGTTTCCAGCGAAAATGAGTGAGTATATTATGGACTCACAGCTGGCCGAGTCTTAATTAATTACTCCCTATACAAGGCCATAAACTCATATTACAGGTAACAAGATAAAATTTAATGATTACTTTGCAAGTCAACTTTTTTCTTGTTAACCGGAATCATTAATAGGCCATAAGCATGTAACGAATGAATGAAAAAGAAATATAGCTGAGTGTCATTATGTCTACATGCATGTAATTATTAAAAAGTTGTTAGTAGGAGGACACATCATTAATTTTTGCCTCGGCTACTGTTGGTGGCCTTGTATTGATGCAAAATGTATTTTTGATAGTGGGCTTGTATAAGGGAATGAAGGGAGTATTACATACAAGAAATAATGAATGATTACTAGCTCACGCACCCAGTTAGGGTCTCTCATAAACAACTATGAACTAAAACCACGACGAGTAAATCGGAACAGAGGGAGTACTTGACATAGCCTTCTGTATCTTGTACTCCCTCCGTCCCATAATATAAAAGCATTTTTTACACTGGTGTAGTATTAAAAACGCTCTTATATTATGGGACGCCGGGAGTACGTGCATGAATTTTATCAGAATTCAAATGGACGTGAATAAATGGGACTGTACGGGAAACAAAAGCGGTTTTCCATGGGTCTTTGCGTCTTGTTAGAGGTGCTACACAATTATTATGAGTTGCACGATTCCACCGGGATGTTTGGTCCTCGTTGCATCAATTTTGAATGTTGGATTTACTTTTGACGCTGCAGATGAGAACATGTCGTGCAACGCCCCATCAACTTCAACACGACCAGCCTACCCGAGACCACATCGCTTCTCTCGCTCCCTCACCGTGCTTGCTTTGAGTGCTGCCACCGCATCCTCGCGATGCCCATCAGCAGTCATGTTATGGACTGCCCTTTCCGCCACACATCCTCCTTCAATGGCCTCCCGCAAGCCCATTTATACCTTCTCACCGCTGTTGTCGACTCCAAGACAAGGGCAACTTTATGTTTTCGAGGGCCCCTGGGCGAAGTCACTAGGTCCGTAAGGCTATATATGTACCTGTACATATACATATATGTGTCTACCCTTTTACATGAAAAGTTTTAAGAGTTATCTTTCAACCATGTTTTTCGTTTGAGATGTCTTATGATAAGAAGATTAAAACAACAACAAGATGAAACTAGTATGATTACCTCAAATAAGAACAAAATTCAAATGACTTCATATCTCTAAGACCATCGACAATGATATTTTAGGCAACATTTAAAGTACCCCTTTATGATTCAATAAACTGGTCTGCTCGTCTATGTTTATTTTCTTTTCTCAGCACTCGAAAAATACTTTTTAGGCAACATTTAAACACATAATAAAATTGCAAAAGAAAGTAAAAAAAGAATTGTAATTTTATACTAGAACCCTAACAATCTAATATGTTTCAGTGATAAGGACTAAGAAATAAGGATAGATGAATCATGGATGTATCTTACGAGAGACCGAGAGGGTGACGAGCTCGTGCATTTCCAATCGTTGTTTCGGACGCTGCACAATGGTGGCCGAGGTGCACGACACAAACACGAGACACCCCCATGGGCGAAGTGACTTCGCCCATGCTATTGAGTCGTGCTCCGTGTATCCTTCAAGACAGTAGGTCTATTTTTGTATTCTTGATTCCTTCATATTATTTTGCTACACTTAAGTACTTTTCTCTAACTTTTTATAATGATATTCATTGTTCGATAATCTAAAAGGATAAGTTCTCACAGGCAATAAATATTCCATTTCTCGCCTTGGTACGGGATAATTACACACGAATAATATGATTGGATGATGAGTAATGGATTACACTTGCTTGCATAAATGTGACCTTTGCATAACTATTGGTCTCGAAGGTTAGTCAAATTTTCAATCTAGACACATTGTTATCTCAACCAACCTGTTTTAGCATATTGCACATATTTGCTTTGATTTTCCGATAGACAAGCTAAGCAAGTTTTTTTCGTGTTGTGTTCAACTTTATAATATTATTAGGACGAATTTATTACTAATTGGTGCTAATCTCAGACACCTTTCAATTGGAGAATCTGATTTTTAGGGATAGACAATTTAGGAATTTAGGGACAAAAATAAATATGGTAAATGACACTTACAATTATCTATTACAATTTGTCATTTCTTTACATTATTTTTTCTCTATGCACATCTCTACGTATTTTGGAGCAAATGTTCCGCAGCAATGCATGGGGAATTATCTAGTTAATATCATCACAGGATACAACGAGTGCTAGAGAGGAGAGGAGATCCACGTCCCGATCGAATAAGATCTTCTGTGATAAGGACGTGCACGGAGAAAACAATAACGAAAACTCTATGAATTGTGTACTCATGGCGTGCATCGTAGGTGCTTTGTTATTTGTTGTAGCATGAGGTTTTGTATCTGCCCCTATGACATATCTGATCTCAAATTTCAATGCAGAAAAGAACTAGCCATTGGATTTTTCTTGGTAGGTTTCAGCAAAGCATACAAAGTACCTAAGTGCTCGATTGGTATTTCACATTTGTCTTTCATGTATTCAAGAATGATACGATACTATGTAGACAAAACTAAGCTAACTATTTTACAACTCCGATGATCCAAAAGTTAAGAATTAAAGTGTTGTACCTAACTGCTAGCTCAATTCAATTGAAAGTATATACCGAATTCAGCATGTTCATTGTTTATCTTGGCTTTGTAATTTTGTTTGAACAAATGCCCTGTATAGTTCGCCCTTGATATCCAATAGTTCTATTGTTGTTTTGGACGATACACCCTGTCTTGTAGTTAGATGACCAAAACATTGTAATCCAGGTCACAAGCTTCATACTGGAAGCATGGGATTGCTCCTTACCAGGTACTACCATACAATCGACAATGTAATTTTGGTTCTGTGCAATCACACATGGTTGTTGCATATTTTTATTGAATTAATTGGCACTTCATTGTTTTCATGTTTTAGGACACCTGGGCGTCAGAAAATTCCATTAGCATTAGAAGTTAAGAAGACCTATAAAAATCTCGCAATAAAAAAGACGGACATACAATTCAAAAAAGGTGGGAAACGTCAATGGGAGCTCGAACTAATACTGTGTTGGAAATATGCCCTAGAGGCAATAATAAAAGTATTATTATATTTCAATGTTCATGATAATTGTCTTTTGTTCATGCTATAACTGTATTATCCGGAAATCGTAATACACGTGTGAACACTTAGACCCCAATATGTCCCTAGTGAGCCTCTAGTTGACTAGCCCGTTGTGATCAATAGATAGTCATGGTTTCCTGACTATGGACATTGGATGTCGTTGATAACGGGATCACATCATTAGGAGAATGATGTGATGGACAAGACCCAATCCTAAGCATAGCATAAAAGATCGTATAGTTCGTTTGCTAGAAGCTTGGCCAATGTCAAGTATCTCTTCCTTCGACCATGAGATCGTGTAACTCCGGTTACCGTAGGAGTGCTTGGTGTATCAAGCGTCTGGCGTAATCGGGTGACTATAAAGGTGCATTACGGTATCTCCGAAAGTATCATTGGGTTGACACGGATCGAGGCGGGATTTGTCACTCCGTATGACGGAGAGGTATCTCTGGGCCCACTCGGTGATGCATCATCATAATGAGCTCAATGTGACCAAGGTGTTGGCCACGGGATCATGCATTACGTGCGAGTAAAGTGACTTGCCGTAACGAGACCGAACAAGGTATTGGGATACCGACGATCGAGTCTTGGGCAAATAACGCGTCGATTGACAAAAGGAATTGCATACGAGGGTTTGATCAAATCCTCGACATCGTGGTTCAACCGATGAAATCATCGAGGAGCATGTAGGAGCCAACATGGGTATCGGACCCGCTGTTGGTTATTGCCGAGAGTCGTCTCGGTCATGTCTCACGTGTCTCCCGAACCCGTAGGGTCTACACATAAGGTTCGGTGATGCTAGGGTTAGTAGGAAGTCAAGTATGTGACTACGAATGTTGTTGAGTCCGGATGAGATCCGGACGTCACGAGGAGTTTCGGAATGGTCCGGAGGTAAAGAATAATGTATAGGAAGTGGTATTTCGCCATCGGGAAAGTTCTGGGGTTACCGTAATGTCTGGGACCACCGGAAGGGTCCGGGGTCCACCGGTGGGGCCACCTATCCGGAGGGCCCCATGGGCTGAAGTGGGAGGAACCAGCCCATAGTGGGCTGGGCGCGCCTCAGGCCCACCCTGCGCCTAGGGTTGAAACCCTAGGGGTGAAGCGCCCACTTGGCTTGGGGCACTCCACCCCCTTGGCCGCCGCCCCCGGAGATTGGATCTCAGGGCAGCCTCCCAGGGGCCTATATAAAGGGGAGGGAGGGGGCTGCTGTACCCATCTCAAGGCGCAGCCCTCCCTCCCAACACTTCTCCTCCTCCGTAGGCGCTCGTGAAGCCAGCCGATCTTGCTTCTCCACCATCACCACGCCGTCGTCTGCCGGTGGAGCTGTCTTCCTCAACCTCTCCTTCCTCCTTGCTGGATCAAGGCGGAGGAGGCGTCGCTCGTCCCGTCACGTGTGTTGAACGCGGAGGTGCTGTCCGTTCAGCACTTGGACATCGGTGATTTGAATCACGTCGAGTACGACTCCATCATCACCTTGCAAGCTTCCGCACGCGATCTACAAGTGGTATGTAGATGCAATCTCTCTCCCAATACTCGTTGCTTAGATGAACTCATAGATGGATCTTGGTGAAGCCGTAGGAAAAATTTTAATTTTACGCAGCGTTCCCCAACAGTGGCATCATGAGCTAGGTCTATCGTAGTTCTCTAATGCACGAGTAGAACACAATTTGTTGTGGGCGTTGATCTTGTCATCTTACTTGCCTCTACTAGTCTTTTCTTGCTCAACCGTATTGTGGGATGAAGCGGCCCAGACCAACCTTACACGTACGCTTACGTGAGACCGGTTCCACCGACTGACATGCACTAGTTGCATAAGGTGGTGGCGGGTGTCTGTCTCTCCACTTTAGTTGGAGCGGATTCGATGAACAAGGCCCTTATGAAGGGTAAATAGAAGTTGACAAAATCACGTTGTGGTGATTTGTAGGTAAGAAAACGTTCTTGCTAGAACCCAATCGCAGCCACGTAAAAGATGCAACAACAATTAGAGGACGTCTAACTTGTTTTTGCAGCGATTGATCAAGTGATGTGATATGGCCAGAAGTTGTGATGAATGATGAATTGTGATGTATGAGATCATGTTCTTGTAATAGGATTCACGACTTGCATGTCGATGAGTATGACAACTGGCAGGAGCCATAGGAGTTATCTTTATTTTTTGTATGACCTGCGTGTCATTGAAGAACGCCATGTAAACTACTTTACTTCATTGCTAAACGCGTTAGTCATAGAAGTAGAAGTAGTCGTTAGCGTGACAACTTCATGAAGACACGATGATGGAGATCATGATGATGGAGATCATGGTGTCAAGCGGTGACAAGATGATCATGGAGCCGAAGATGGAGATCAATGGAGCTTTATGATATTGGCCATATCATGTCACAACTATATAATTGCATGTGATGTTTATTATGCTTTTACATCTTGTTTACTTAGGACGACGGTAGTAAATAAGATGATCCTTACAAAATTTCAAGAAGTGTTCTCCCTAACGTGCACCGTTGCTACGGTTAAGTAAGCTTCTAAGCACCACGTGATGATCGGGTGTGATGGATTCTTACGTTCACATACAGCGGGTGTAAGACAGTTTTACAGGGGAAAACACTTAGGGTTAACTTGCGAGCCTAGCATGTGCGAGACATGGCCTCGGAACACGGAGACCGAAAGGTCGAACACGAGTCGTATGGAAGATCGATCAACATGAAGATGTTCACCGACGATGACTAGTCCGTCTCACGTGATGATCGGACACGGGCTAGTCGACTCGGATCGTGTAACACTTAGATGACTAGAGGATGTCTAATCTAAGTGGGAGTTCATAATTTGATTAGAACTTTATTATCATGAACTTAGTCTAAAACCTTTGCAAATATGTCTTGTAGATCAATGGCCAACGCTAATGTCAACATGAACTTCAACGCGTTCCTAGAAAACCAAGCTGAAAGATGATGGCAGCAACTATACGGATTGGGTCCTAACACGAGATCATCCTCATAGCTGCCAGGAAGCAATATGTCCTAGACGAACAGCTAGGTGGCGCTCCGTCCCAAAGAACCAAGGCGTTATGAGCGCTTGGCAATCTCGTCTTGATGATTACTCCCTCGTTCGGTGCGGCATGCTCTCTGACTTAGAACCGGGGCTCCAAAAGCGTTTTGCGCATCACGGAGCATATGAGATGTTCGAAGAGCTGAAACTAGTTTTCAAGCTCATGCCCGGTCGAGAGATATGATGTCTCCGACAAGTTCTCAGTTGTAAGATGGAGGAGAACAGTTACGTCGGTGAGCACATCACGAAGATGTCAGGTTGCACAATCGTATGACCCAGTTGAACATTAACCTCCAGATGAGGCGGTCATTGACAGAATCCTCGATCGCTCCCACCAAGCTACAAGAGCTTTGTGATGAACTACAACATGCGGGGATGGAAAAGACCATTCTGAAGTGTTCTCGATCTTTGAAGTCGCAGAGGCTGAAATCAAGAAAGAACATCAAGTGTTGATGGTCAATAAGACCACTAAGTTCAAGAAGGGCAAGGGTAAGAAGAACTTCAAGAAGGGCGGCAAAGATGTTGCGCGCCCGTAAGCGCTTCTTGGGAGGAAGTCAAAGAATGGACCCAAGCACGAGACCGAGTGCTTTTATTGCAAGGGAAGGGTCCTTTGGGCGGAACTGCCCCAAATACTTAGCGGATAAGAAGGCCGGCAACACCAAAGGTATATTTGATATACATGTAATTGATGTGTACCTTACCGAAGACTCGTAGTAACTCCCGGTATTTGATACCGGTGTCGTTGCTCATATTTGTAACTCACGGCGGGAGCTGCGGAATAAGCGGAGCTGGCGGCGGGGACGAGGTGACGATCTTGGCGTCGGGAATGGTTCGAGTCGATGTGATCGCCGTCGCACGCTGCCTCTACATTTACCTACGGGATTAGTTTTAAACCTTAATAATTGTTATTTAGTGCCAAGTTTGAGCATGAACATTGTATCCGGATCTCGTTTGATCTGAGATGGCTACTCATTTAAGTCGAGAATAATGGTTGTTCGATTTATATGAGAGATATGTTTTATGGTCATGCTCAGATGGTCAATGGTTTATTCTTAATGAATCTCGGCGTAATATTACACATGTTCATAGTGTGGATGCCAAAAGATGTAAAGTTGATAACGATAGTCCCACATACTTGTGGCCTTCGCCGCCGTGGTCACATTGGTGTCAAGCGCATGAAGAAGCTCCATCTTGATGGACTTTTAGAGTCTCTTGATTATGAATCGTTTGACACATGCGAACCATGCCTCTTAGGCAAAATGACCAAGACTCCGTTCTCCGGAACAATGGGCGAGCAACCAACTTGTTGGAAATCATACATACCGATGTATGCGGTCCAATGAGCATTGAGGCTCATGGAGGATATCGTTATGTTCTCACTCTCACCGATGACTTGAGTAGATATGGGTATGTCTACTTAATGAAACACAAGTCCGAGACCTTTGAAAAGTTCAAGGAATTTCAGAGTGAGGTAGAGAATCAGCGTGTGAAAGATAAAGTTCTGCGATCGGATCGTGGAGGAGAATATTTAAGTCACGAATTTGGCACACACTTAAGGAAATGTGGAATCGTTTCACAACTCACGCTGCTGGAACACCTCGGTAAACGGTGTGTCCGAGCGTCGTGTCGCACTCTATTGGATATGGTGCGGTCTATGATGTCTCTTACCGATTTACCGCTATCATTTTGAGGATCGCTCTAGAGACAGCTACATTCACTTTAAATAGGGCACCGTCTAAATCCGTTGAGACGACACCGTATGAATTATGGTTTGGGAAGAAACCTAAGCTGTCGTTTCTAAAAGTTTGGGGATGCGATGCTTATGTCAAGAAACTTCAACTGAAAAGCTCGAACCCAAGTCGGAAAATGCGTATTCATAGGATACCCTAAGGAAGCGTCGGGTATACCTTCTACTTAAGATCCGAAGGCAAGATCTTTGTTGCCAAGAACGGATGCTTTCGGAAAAGAGTTTCTCTCGAAAGAAGTAAGTGGGAGGAAAGTAGAACTTCGATGAAGTACTACCTCTCGAGCGGGAAAGTGGTGCAGCGCAGAAACCGTTCTGTGATGCCCACACCAATCAAGAGGAAAACAATGATGATGATCAAGGTACTTGGATCAAGTTACTCTTGAACCAGGTCCACAAGGACACGTTCCGCACTGCAGTGGTGCGGCAACCCTGTCACGGAAATCATGTTGTTAGACAACGGTGAACCTTGAACTATGAAGAAGCGATGGCGGCCCGGATTCCAACAAATGGCTTGAAGCCATGAAATCCGAGATAGAATCCATGTATGAAAACAAAGTATGGACTTTGACAGACTTGCCGATGATCGCGAGCGATAGAAAACAAATGGATTTTTAAGAAGAAGGCGGACGCGGATGGTAATGTTACCATCTATAAGGCTCGACTTGTCGCTAAGGGTTATCGACAAGTTCAAGGGATTGACTCTGACGAGACATTCTCTCCGTAGCGAAGCTAAAGTCCGTCCGAATCATGTTAGCAATTGCGCATACTATGATTATGAGATATGGCGAGATGGACGTCAAAACGGCATTCCTTAACGGGCATCTTAAGGAAGAAGCGTATATGATGCAGCGGAAGGTTTTGTCGATCCTCGAGCGCTAACAAAGTATGCAAGCTCCAACGATCCATTTATGGACTGGTGCAAGCATCTCGGAGTTGGAACATTCGCTTTGATGAGATGATCAAAGCGTTTGGGTTATATGAGACTTATGGAGAAGCCTGCGTTTACAAGAAAGTGAGTGGGAGCTCTGTAGCATTTCTCATATTATATGTAGATGACATACTCTTGATGGGAAATGATACGAAATTCTGGACAACATTAAGGCCTACTTGAATAAGTGTTTTTCAATGAAGGACCTTGGAGAAGCTGCTTATATATTAGGCATCAAGATCTATAGAGATAGATCGAGGCGCCTCATAGGTCTTTCACAAAGCACATACCTTGATAAGATTTTGAAGAGGTTCAAAATGGATCAGTCCAAGAAGGGTTCTTGCCTATGTTACAAGGTGTGAGATTGAGCTCAGCTCGATCACCGACCACGGCAAAAGATAAAGAAGAGATGAGTGTCATCCCTATGCTTTAGCCATAGGATCTATTATGTATGCCATCTTTGTGTACTGGACCGATGTAAACCTTGCCGTAAGTTTGGTTGCAAGATACCAAAGTAATCCGGCAAGGAACTTTGGACAGCGGTCAAGAATATCGAAGTACACGAAAAGGACAAAGGACATGTTTTCGTTTATGGAGGAGCGAAGAGCTCGTCAGAAGGGTTACGTCGATGCTAGCTTCGACTCAGATCTGGATGACTCTAAGTCACAAACCGGATCGTGTATATGTTGAATGGTGGAGCGATGGTGGTGCATGTTTGCAAGCGAGCGTCGTGGCGGGATCTACGTGTGAAGCGGAGTACATGGCAGCCTCGGAGGCAGCACATGAAGCGATTTGGGTGAAGGAGTTCATCACCGACCTAGGAGTCATACCCAATGAGTCGGGCCGATCAAACTCTTACGTGACAAACTTGGAGCTATTGCCCTTGCCAAGGAGCCCAGGTTTCACAAGAAGACCAGGCACATCAAGCGTCGTTTCAACTCCATCCACGAAAATGTTCAAGATGGAGACATAGAGATTTGCAAAGTGCACACGGATCTGAATGTCGCAGATCCGTTGAGTAAACCTCTCTCGCGTGCAAAACATGATCAACACCAGAACTCTATGGGTGTTCGATTCATCACAATGTAACTAGATTGGTGACTCTAGTGCAAGTGGGAGACTGTTGGAAATATGCCCTAGAGGCAATAATAAAAGTATTATTATATTTCAATGTTCATGATAATTGTCTTTTGTTCATGCTATAAGCTGTATTATCCGGAAATCGTAATACGTGTGAACACTTAGACCCCAATATGTCCCTAGTGAGCCTCTAGTTGACTAGCCCGTTGTGATCAATAGATAGTCATGGTTTCGACTATGGACATTGGATGTCGTTGATAACGGGATCACATCATTAGGAGAATGATGTGATGGACAAAGACAATCCTAAGCATAGCATAAAAGATCGTATAGTTCGTTTGCTAGAAGCTTGGCCAATGTCAAGTATCTCTTCCTTCGACCATGAGATCGTGTAACTCCGGTTACCGTAGGAGTGCCTTGGGTGTATCAAGCGTCCACAACGAATCGGGTGACTATAAAGGTGCATTACGGTATCTCCGAAAGTATCTGTTGGGTTGACACGGATCGAGGCGGGATTTGTCCTCCGTATGACGGAGAGGTATCTCTGGGCCCACTCGGTGATGCATCATCATAATGAGCTCAATGTGACCAAGGTGTTGTACGGGATCATGCATTCTGATGCGAGTAAAGTGACTTGCGTAACGAGACCGAACAAGGTATTGGGATACCGACGATCGAGTCTCGGGCAAATAACGCATCGATTGACAAAGGAATTGCATAAAGGGTTTGATCGAATCCTCGACATCGTGGTTCAACCGATGAAATCATCGAGGAGCATGTGGGAGCCAACATGGGTATCCAGACCCGCTGTTGGTTATTGCCCGAGAGTCGTCTCGGTCATGTCTCGTGTCTCCGAACCCGTAGGGTCTACACATAAGGTTCGGTGATGCTAGGGTTAGTAGGAAGTCAAGTATGTGACTACCGAATGTTGTTTGAGTCCGGATGAGATCCGGACGTCACGAGGAGTTCGGAATGGTGGGAGGTAAAGAATAATATATAGGAAGTGGTATTTGCCATCGGGAAAGTTTGGGGTTACCGGTAATGTCTGGGACCACGGAAGGGTCGGGGTCCACCGGTGGGGCCACCTATCCGGAGGGCCCCATGGGCTGAAGTGGGAGGAACCAGCCCATAGTGGGCTGGTGCGCCCCTAGGCCCACCCCTGCGCCTAGGGTTGAAACCCTAGGGGTGGGCGCCCACTGGCAGGGGCACTCCACCCCTTGCCGCCGCCCCGGAGATTGGATCTCGGGGCAGCCTCCCAGGGGCCTATATAAAGGGGAGGAGGGGCTGCTGTACCCATCTCCAAGGCGCAGCCCCTCCCCTCCCCAACACTTCTCCTCCTCCGTAGGCGCTCGGCGAAGCCCTGTCGGAGTACTGCTTCTCCACCATCACCACGCCGTCGTGCTGCCGGTGGAGCTGTCTTCCTCAACCTCTCCTTCCTCCTTGCTGGATCAAGACGGAGGAGACATCGCTCGTCCCGTACGTGTGTTGAACGCGGAGGTGCTCTCCGTTCAGCACTTGGACATCGGTGATTTGAATCACGTTCGAGTACGACTCCATCATCACCTTGCAAGCTTCCGCACGCGATCTACAAATGGTATGTAGATGCAATCTCTCTCCCAATACTCGTTGCTTAGATGAACTCATAGATGGATCTTGGTGAAGCCGTAGGAAAAATTTTAATTTTCTGCAACGTTCCCCAACAAATGGCATCATGAGCTAGGTCTGTCGTAGTTCTCTAATGCACGAGTAGAACACAATTTGTTGTGGGCGTTGATCTTGTCATCTTACTTGCCTCTACTAGTCTTTTCTTGCTCAGCGGTATTGTGGGATGAAGCGGCCGGACCAACCTTACGTGCGCTTACGTGAGACCGGTTCCACCGACTAACATGCACTAGTTGCATAAGGTGGCTGGCGGGTGTCTGTCTCTCCCACTTTAGTTGGAGCGGATTCGATGAACAAGGCCCTTATGAAGGGTAAATAGAAGTTGACAAAATCACGTTGTGGTGATTCGAGGTAAGAAAACATTCTTGCTAGAACCCAATCGCAGCTACGTAAAAGATGCAACAACAATTAGAGGGCGTCTAACTTGTTTTTGCAGCGATTGATCAAGTGATGTGATATGGCCAGAAGTTGTGATGAATGATGAATTGTGATGTATGAGATCATGTTCTTGTAATTGGATTCACGACTTGCATGTCGATGAGTATGACAACCGGCAGGAGCCATAGGAGTTTTCTTTATTTTTTGTATGACCTGCGTGTCATTGAAGAACGCCATGTAAACTACTTTACTTCATTGCTAAACGCGTTAGTCATAGAAGTAGAAGTAGTCGTTGGCGTGACAACTTCATGAAGACATGATGATGGAGATCATGATGATGGAGATCATGGTGTCAAGCCGGTGACAAGATGATCATGGAGCCCGAAGATGGAGATCAATGGAGCTTTATGATATTGGCCATATCATGTCACAACTATATAATTGCATGTGATGTTTATTATGCTTTTACATCTTGTTTACTTAGGACGACGGTAGTAAATAAGATGATCCTTACAAAATTTCAAGAAGTGTTCTCCCCTAGCGTGCACCGTTGCTACAGTTAAGTCGCTTCTAAGCACCACGTGATGATCGGGTGTGATGGATTCTTACGTTCACATACAACGGGTGTAAGACAGTTTTACAAGCGAAAACACTTAGGGTTAACTTGCGAGCCTAGCATGTGCGGACATGGCCTCGGAACACGGAGACCGAAAGGTCGAACACGAGTCGTATGGAAGATCGATCAACATGAAGATGTTCACCGACGATGACTAGTCCGTCTCACGTGATGATCGGACACGGGCTAGTCGACTCGGATCGTGTAACACTTAGATGACTAGAGGATGTCTAATCTAAGTGGGAGTTCATAATTTGATTAGAACTTTATTATCATGAACTTAGTCTAAAACCTTTGCAAATATGTGTTGTCGATCAATGGCCAACGCTAATGTCAACATGAACTTCAACGTTCCTAGAAAACCAAGCTGAAAGATGATGGCAGCAACTATACGGATCGGGTCCGAACCCGAGATCATCCTCATAGCTGCCAGAAGCAATATGTCCTAGACGAACCGCTAGGTGACGCTCCGTCGAGAGAACCAAGGCGTTATGAGCGCTGGCAATCTCGTCTTGATGATTACTCCCTCGTTCAAGGCGGCATGCTCTCTGACTTAGAACCGGGGCTCCAAAAGCGTTTTGAGCATCACGGAGCATATGAGATGTTCAAGAGCTGAAACTAGTTTTCCAAGCTCATGCCCGGTCGAGAGATATGATGTCTCCGACAAGTTCTCAGTTGTAAGATGGAGGAGAACAGTTACGTCGGTGAGCACATCCGAAGATGTCAGGTTGCACAATCGTATGACCCAGTTGAACATTAACCTCCCAGATGAGGCGGTCATTGACAGAATCCTCGATCGCTCCCACCAAGCTACAAGAGCTTTGTGATGAACTACAACATGCGAGGGATGGAAAAGACCATTCTGAAGTGTTCTCGATGTGAAGTCGCAGAGGCTGAAATCAAGAAAGAACATCAAGTGTTGATGGTCAATAAGACCACTAAGTTCAAGAAGGGCAAGGGTAAGAAGAACTTCAAGAAGGACGGCAAAGATGTTGCCGCGCCCGTAAGCTTGCTGCCGGAGGAAGTCAAATAATGGACCCAAGCACGAGGTCGAGTGCTTTTATTGCAAGGGAAGGGTCATCGAAGCGGAACTGCCCCAAATACTTAGCGGATAAGAAGGCCGCAACACCAAAGGTATATTTGATATACATGTAATTGATGTGTACCTTACCAAGACTCGTAGTAACTCCTCGGTATTTGATACCGGTGTCGTTGCTCATATTTGTAACTCACGGCAGGAGCTGCGGAATAAACGGAGACCTGGCGAAGGGCGAGGTGACGATGCGTGTCGGGAATGGTTCGAGTCGATGTGATCGCCGTCGACGCTGCCTCTACATTTACCTACGGGATTAGTTTTGAACCTTAATAATTGTTATTTAGTGCCAAGTTTGAGCATGAACATTGTATCCGGATCTCGTTTGATACGAGATGTCTACTCATTTAAGTCCGAGAATAATGGTTGTTCGATTTATATGAGAGATATGTTTTATGGTCATGCTCCGATGGTCAATGGTTTATTCTTAATGAATCTCGGCGTAATATTACACATGTTCATAGTGTGGATGCCAAAAGATGTAAAGTTGATAACGATAGTCCCACATACTTGTGGCACTTGCCGCCGTGGTCACATTGGTGTCAAGCGCATGAAGAAGCTCCATGCTGATGGACTTTTAGAGTCTCTTGATTATGAATCGTTTGACACATGCGAACCATGCCTCTTAGGCAAAATGACCAAGACTCCGTTCTCGGAACAATGGGCGAGCAACCAACTTGTTGGAAATCATACATACCGATGTAATGCGGTCCAATGGCGTTGAGGCTCATGGAGGATATCGTTATGTTCTCACTCTCACCGATGACTTGAGTAGATATGGGTATGTCTACTTAATGAAACACAAGTCTGAGACCTTTGAAAAGTTCAAGGAATTTCAGAGTGAGGTAGAGAATCAACGTGATGAAAGATAAAGTTCTGCGATCGGATCGTGGAGGAGAATATTTAAGTCACGAATTTGGCACACACTTAAGGAAATGTGGAATCGTTTCACAACTCACGCTGCTCGAACACCTCGGTAAACGGTGTGTCCGAACGTCGTGTCGCACTCTATTGGATATGGTGCGGTCTATGATGTCTCTTACCGATTTACCGCTATCATTTTGGGGATCGCTCTAGAGACAGCTACATTCACTTCAAATGGCACCGTCTAAATCCGTTGAGGCGACACCGTATGAATTATGGTTTGGGAAGAAACCTAAGCTATCGTTTGTAAAAGTTTGGGGATGCGATGCTTATGTCAAGAAACTTCAACCGAAAAGCTCGAACCCAAGTCGGAAAAATGCGTATTCATAGGATACCCTAAGGAAGCCGTCGGTATACCTTCTACTTAAGATCCGAAGGCAAGATCTTTGTTGCCAAGAACGGATGCTTTCGAAAAAGAGTTTCTCTCGAAAGAAGTAAGTGGGAGGAAAGTAGAACTCGATGAAGTACTACCTCTCGAGCGGGAAAGTGGTGCAGCGCAGAAACCGTTCTGTGATGCCCACACCAATCAAGAGGAAAACAATGATGATGATCAAGGTACCGGATCAAGTTACTCTTGAACTTCGAGGTCCACAAGGACACGTTCCGCACTGAGTGGTGCGGCAACCCTGTCCCGGAAATCATGTTGTTAGACAACGGTGAACCTTGAACTATGAAGAAGCGATGGCGGCCCGGATTCCAACAAATGGCTTGAAGCCATGAAATCCGAGATAGAATCCATGTATGAAAACAAAGTATGGACTTTGACAGACTTGCCGATGATCGGCGAGCGATAGAAAACAAATGGATTTTTAAGAAGAAGGCGGACGCGGATGGTAATGTTACCATCTATAAGGCTCGACTTGTCGCTAAGGGTTATCGACAAGTTCAAGGGATTGACTACTGACGAGACATTCTCTCCGTAGCGAAGCTAAAGTCCGTCCGAATCATGTTAGCAATTGCCGCATACTATGATTATGAGATATGGCAGATGGACGTCAAAACGGCATTCCTTAACGGGCATCTTAAGGAAGAAGCGTATATGATGCAGCGGAAGGTTTTGTCGATCCTCGTAACGCTAACAAAGTATGCAAGCTCCAACGATCCATTTATGGACTGGTGCAAGCATCTCGGAGTTGGAACATTCGCTTTGATGAGATGATCAAAGCGTTTGGGTTTATCTTGAGACTTATGGAGAAGCTGCGTTTACAAGAAAGTGAGTGGGAGCTCTGTAGCATTTCTCATATTATATGTAGATGACATACTCTTGATGGGAAATGATCTGAAATTTCTGGACAGCATTAAGGCCTACTTGAATAAGTGTTTTTCAATGAAGGACCTTGGAGAAGCTGCTTATATATTAGGCATCAAGATCTATAGAGATAGATCGAGGCGCCTCATAGGTCTTTCACAAAGCACATACCTTGATAAGATTTTGAAGAGGTTCAAAATGGATCAGTCCAAGAAGGGTTCTTGCCTATGTTACAAGGTGTGAGATTGAGCTCAGCTCGATCACCGACCACGGCAAAAGATAAAGAAGAGATGAGTGTCATCCCTATGCTTCAGCCATAGGATCTATTATGTATGCCATGCTGTGTACGGACCGATGTAAACCTTGCCGTAAGTTTGGTTGCAAGATACCAAAGTAATCCCGCAAGGAACACCGGACAGCGGTCAAGAATATCCGAAGTACCGAAAAGGACAAAGGACATGTTTCTCGTTTATGGAGGAGACGAAGAGCTCGTCGTAAAGGGTTACGTCGATGCTAGCCGACTCAGATCTGGATGACTCTAAGTCACAAACCGGATCGTGTATATGTTGAATGGTGGAAGCGATGGCTGGTGCATTTGCAAGCGAGCGTCGTGGCGGGATCTACGTGTGAAGCGGAGTACATGGCAGCCTCGGAGGCAGCGCATGAAGCGATTTGGGTGAAGGAGTTCATCACCGACCTAGGAGTCATACCCAATGCGTCGGGGCCGATCAAACTCTTCGTGACAACACCTGGAGCTATTGCCCTTGCCAAGGAGCCGGGTTTCACAAGAAGACCGAGCACATCAAGCGTCGTTTCAACTCCATCCGCGAAAATGTTCAAGATGGAGACATAGAGATTTGCAAAGTGCACACGGATCTGAATGTCGCAGATCCGTTGAGTAAACTCTCTCGCGTGCAAAACATGATCAACACGTAACTCTATGGGTGTTCGATTCATCACAATGTAACTAGATTGGTGACTCTAGTGCAAGTGGGAGACTGTTGGAAATATGCCCTAGAGGCAATAATAAAAGTATTATTATATTTCAATGTTCATGATAATTGTCTTTTGTTCATGCTATAAGCTGTATTATCCGGAAATCGTAATACGTGTGAACACTTAGACCCCAATATGTCCCTAGTGAGCCTCTAGTTGACTAGCCGTTGTGATCAATAGATAGTCATGGTTTCACGACTATGGACATTGGATGTCGTTTATAACGGGATCACATCATTAGGAGAATGATGTGATGGACAAGACCCAATCCTAAGCATAGCATAAAAGATCGTATAGTTCGTTTGCTAGAAGCTTGGCCAATGTCAAGTATCTCTTCCTTCGACCATGAGATCGTGTAACTCCGGTTACCGTAGGAGTGCCTTGGGTGTATCAAAGCGTCTGGCGAGCTGGGTGACTATAAAGGTGCATTACGGTATCTCCGAAAGTATCTCATTGGGTTGACACGGATCGAGGCGGGATTTGTCACTCCGTATGACGGAGAGGTATCTCTGGGCCCACTCGGTGATGCATCATCATAATGAGCTCAATGTGACCAAGGTGTTGTACGGGATCATGCATTACTGATGAGTAAAGTGACTTGCGGTAACGAGACCGAACAAGGTATTGGGATACCGGCGATCAAGTCTCGGGCAAATAACGCATCGATTGACAAAAGGAATTGCATACGAGGGTTTGATCGAATCCTCGACATCGTGGTTCAACCGATGAAATCATCGAGGAGCATGTGGGAGCCAACATGGGTATCCAGACCCGCTGTTGGTTATTGCCGAGAGTCGTCTCGGTCATGTCACGTGTCTCCCGAACCCGTAGGGTCTACACACTTAAGGTTCGGTGATGCTAGGGTTAGTAGGAAGTCAAGTATGTGACTACCGAATGTTGTTCGAGTCCGGATGAGATCCCGGACGTCGCGAGGAGTTTCGGAATGGTCGGAGGTAAAGAATAATATATAGGAAGTGGTATTTGCCATCGGAAAGTTTGGGGTTACCAGTAATGTCTGGGACCACCGGAAGGGTCCGGGGTCCACCGGTGGGGCCACCTATCCGGAGGGCCCCATGGGCTGAAGTGGGAGGAACCAGCCCATAGTGGGCTGGTGCGCCCCTAGGCCCACCCCTGCGCCTAGGGTTGAAACCCTAGGGGGGGCGCCCACTTGGCAGGGGCACTCCACCCCCTTGCCGCCGCCCCTGGAGATTGGATCTCGGGCGCCTCCCAGGGGCCTATATAAAGGGGGAGGGAGGGGCTGTTGTACCCATCTCCAAGGCGCAGCCCTCCCTCCCAACACTTCTCCTCCTCCGTAGGCGCTCGCGAAGCCCTGTGCCGAGATCTCGCTTCTCCACCATCACCTGCCGCGTCGTCTTGCCGGTGGAGCTGTCTTCTCAACCTCTCCTTCCTCCTTGCTGGATCAAGGCGGAGGAGGCGTCGCTCGTCCCGTCACGTGTGTTGAACGCGGAGGTGTTGTCCGTTCAGCACTTGGACATCGGTGATTTGAATCACGTTCGAGTACGACTCCATCATCACCTTGCAAGCTTCGCACGCGATCTACAAGTGGTATGTAGATGCAATCTCTCTCCCAATACTCGTTGCTTAGATGAACTCATAGATGGATCTTGGTGAAGCCGTAGGAAAATTTTTAATTTTACGCAGCGTTCCCAACAAATGGCATCATGAGCTAGGTCTATCGTAGTTCTCTATTGCACGAGTAGAACACAATTTGTTGTGGGCGTTGATCTTGTCATCTTACTTGCCTCTACTAGTCTTTTCTTGCTCAGCGGTATTGTGGGATGAAGCGCCCGGACCAACCTTACACGTACGCTTACGTGAGACCGGTTCCACCGACTGACATGCACTAGTTGCATAAGGTGGCTGGCGGGTGTCTGTCTCTCCCACTTTAGTTGGAGCGGATTCGATGAACAAGGCCCTTATGAAGGGTAAATAGAAGTTGACAAAATCACGTTGTGGTGATTCGTAGGTAAGAAAACGTTCTTGCTAGAACCCAATCGCAGCCACGTAAAAGATGCAACAACAATTAAGGGCGTCTAACTTGTTTTTGCAGCGATTGATCAAGTGATGTGATATGGCGAAGTTGTGATGAATGATGAATTGTGATGTATGAGATCATGTTCTTGTAATAGGATTCACGACTTGCATGTCGATGAGTATGACAACGGCAGGAGCCATAGGAGTTGTCTTTATTTTTTGTATGACCTGCGTGTCATTGAAGAACGCCATGTAAACTACTTTACTTCATTGCTAAACGCGTTAGTCATAGAAGTAGAAGTAGTCGTTGGCGTGACAACTTCATGAAGACACGATGATGGAGATCATGATGATGGAGATCATGGTGTCAAGCCGGTGACAAGATGATCATGGAGCCCAAGATGGAGATCAATGGAGCTTTATGATATTGGCCATATCATGTCACAACTATATAATTGCATGTGATGTTTATTATGCTTTTACATATTGTTTACTTAGGACGACGGTAGTAAATAAGATGATCCTACAAAATTTCAAGAAGTGTTCTCCCTAAGCGCACCGTTGCTACAGTTAAGTCGCTTCTAAGCACCACGTGATGATCGGGTGTGATGGATTCTTACGTTCACATACAACGGGTGTAAGACAGTTTTACACAGCGAAAACACTTAGGGTTAACCAGCGAACCTAGCATGTGCGGACATGGCCTCGAACACGGAGACCGAAAGGTCGAACACGAGTCGTATGGAAGATACGATCAACATGAAGATGTTCACCGACGATGACTAGTCCGTCTCACGTGATGATCGGACACGGGCTAGTCGACTCGGATCGTGTAACACTTAGATGACTAGAGGGATGTCTAATCTAAGTGGGAGTTCATAATTTGATTAGAACTTTATTATCATGAACTTAGTCTAAAACCTTTGCAAATATGTCTTGTAGATCAATGGCCAACGCTAATGTCAACATGAACTTCAACGCGTTCCTAGAAAACCAAGCTGAAAGATGATGGCAGCAACTATATGCACGGGTCCGGAACACGAGGATCATCCTCATAGCTGCCAGAAGCAATATGTCCTAGACGAACCGCTAGGTGACACTCCGCCCGAGAGAACCAAGGCGTTATGAGCGCTTGGCAAT
Source organism: Aegilops speltoides (assembly GCA_021437245.1). Lineage (NCBI taxonomy): Eukaryota > Viridiplantae > Streptophyta > Magnoliopsida > Poales > Poaceae > Aegilops > Aegilops speltoides. The sequence goes on along the minus strand of CM038147.1, from coordinate 47,316,614 downwards.
CTCGTCTTGATGATTACTCCCTCGTTCGATGCGGCATGCTCTCTGACTTAGAACCGGGGCTCCAAAAGCGTTTTGAGCATCACGGAGCATATGAGATGTTGAAGAGCTGAAACTAGTTTTCCAAGCTCATGCCCGGTCGAGAGATATGATGTCTCCGACAAGTTCTACAGATTGTAAGATGGAGGAGAACAGTTACGTCGGTGAGCACATTACGAAGATGTGCAGGTTTACAATCGTATGACCCAGTTGAACATTAACCTCCCAGATGAGGCGGTCATTGACAGAATCCTCCAGTCGCTCCCACCAAGCTACAAGAGCTTTGTGATGAACTACAACATGCAGGGGATGGAAAAGACCATTCCTGAAGTGTTCTCGATGTTGAAGTCAGCAGAGGCTGAAATCAAGAAAGAACATCAAGTGTTGATGGTCAATAAGACCACTAAGTTCAAGAAGGGCAAGGATTCCAATTCACTTTTGGGGAGATATGGGTGCAAATATAACAAGATCTCATCAAACCAAGCAAGCACGAGACAACCGCACACACCAAGATTGTTGTACCCCTTCGGTCCTGCATTGAGTTCCAATGCATACACATAGACACAATTTAGCCAAGTTCTGCAAGCCCAAGGAAACGCCTTGACTCGGCTGGGAGCCGAACGGGGCAAGCAAAGGAGGAAGATTCAGATCAAGGAGGAGCATGGACGCTAGCTTGCCGCTATGATGAGGCAAGTGGCGTAGAATGGAAACTATTTATCATGATTATATATTATTTATTTATAGCTAATCAACATAATAGTTGGATACAACGAGTGCTAGGAAGGAGAGGATATCCACCTCCTGATCAAACATGATCTTCCATGATAAGGACGCACAGGGAAAAACCCATAGCTAAAATTCTATAAGCCATTTACTCGTGGCGTGTATCGTTGGCGCTTTTTTATTTGTTGTAGCATGAGGTCTTGTATCTGCCCATGTAACATAAGTGATCTCAATTTTCAATGTAGAAAAGAGGTGGCCATTGGCATTTTCTTGGTAGGTGTTATCAAAGCATAAAAGGCCACCGAAGTATTTGATTGATATTTCACTCTTTTGTTTCATGTATTGAAGAATGGTATGAACAAATTTAGACATAATTAAGTTCATTATTTTACAACACTAGTCATTCAAAGTTTAAGAGCTAATATGTTGTACTAAACTTCAAGCTTTTCTCTTTCAATTGAAGGTATACCTGTTCATTGCTCTTCTTGTGTTGGTTTTGCATAGGTTTTCGTTAGTTCATTTCTTTTGATTCAAGCTATAAACGGAATTTGGCATGTTCGTTGCTTTTTAATGCCTAGTTGAAGTTATAATCATGAATTCAACAGGTTCATAAGTTTTCTAGCGTTCATAATTTTTTATGTGCAAATGTGATGTATAGTTAGTCATTGATATCCAGTAGTTCTAGTGTTGTTTTGGAAGATACACCTTGTATGAAAGTTATATGACCAAAACATTGTAATCCAGATCGCAAGCTTTATGTTTGAAGCGAAGGATTGCTCCATACTCTGCCATACATGTGGTGATGTGAGTTTTGATCGTCGCAATACATTGGAGTTGTACACTTTAGAGAATTATAATAATAAAAAACCTCGTGTGAGCACAGGGGGTTCCTGCATTTCATTAAGAAGAATAGAGTTGGTCCAGTTTATAAAAAAACCGGACTCGAAAACCTAACATTCTCAGGTAACCAAGGAAAACCGAAAGAAACCCCAAAAAAGGAAAAAAAAAGAAAAAAAACAAGAAAACAAGAATTATAATTGCTACTACTACATTGTCTCATTTTCGTAAGACACCTTTATAGGCTGCAATAGGAGAGTGCCCTTAGGGTTAATAGTAATACTAGTTTGACATGTAAAACTAGACATCTACAAAAGCAATTGGTTAACTAAACAACAAACAGATGAACCGATCAGACCGATGAGTATACAAATGCAGCAGGGTGAGAATGAAAGGGAGCATCGCCAGCAGAACAAACACCCACGATCCGCGCGACTTAACGTGCATTGCACACGCACTAGCTTAGCTAGGCTCTCTAGCAAGTTTTGTTTAGGGAGATGTGGCTGCTAATATAAGACGATCTCATCGGACTATGAAAGGTTTGGTTCGGGTCCCTCAGACTTTGTTTTTTATGTACTTTCAGACGACATTCAGAGATTTGAAGTTCAAATAAAGCGGTAATATTAATAACAAAAAAAAGCAAGCAAACACAAGACAACCCGCACGTGCTACCAAGCTTATCGTACCCCCGCACTCTAGCACCGAGTTCCAAGGCGCATGCGGCCAGCCACACGAACACAACTTAGCCAAGCCCAAGGTGCGCCCCAGCTTGGAGCCGAGGCGAGCCGAGCCGAGAGGGAGGGAGGGGGAGCTGGACCGGGTCAAGACGGATCGATCCAGGAGCAGCAGGCATGCACTTTTGCTGGCCGCTATGGTGAGGCGAGTGACGTGGAATGGAAACTATTTATCATGATAATCTAGTATTTATTTATAGCAATCAATATTATACCTGGATAAAATGAGTGCCAATTAGGAGAGGATATCCACCTCCCGATTGAAATGATCTTCCGTGATAAGGACATACGTACAGGGAACAACCCATAGCTGAAATTTTATAAGCCGTGTATTTGTGGCGTTATCGTTGGTTCTTTTTTATTTGTTGTAGCATGAGGTCTTGTATCTGCCCATGTCACATATGTGATGTCAATTTTCAATGTAGAAAAGAGGTGGCCATTGGCATTTTCTTGGTAGGTTTTATCAAAGCATAAAAAGCCATCGAAGTGTTGGATTGGTATTTCACATTTGTCTTTCATGTATGAAAGAATGGTATGAACCAATGTAGACATAATTAAGTTTGTTATTTTACAACACTAGTCAATCAATGTTTAAGAGTTAACATGTTGTACTAAACTTCGAGCTCTTTTCTTTCAATTGAAGGTATAACTGATCATTGCTTTTCTTGCATTGGTTTTGCATAGATTTTCGTTAGTATCTTTCGATTCAAGCTATAAACGCAATTTGGCATGTTCATTGCTTTTTGTTGCTCGGTTGTAGTTATAAACATGAATTCAACATGTTCGTAAGTTTTCTAGCCTTTCTATTTTTTTTATGTGCAAATGTGTTGTATAGTTAGTCCTTGAAATCCAGTAGTTCTACCGTTGTTTTGGAAGATACACCTTGTATGATAGTTATATGACCAAAGCAATGTAATCCAGATCACAAAGTTTATCATTCAAGCGAGGGAGTGCTCCATACTCTGCCATACATGTGGTGATGTGAGTTTGGATCGTCGCAATACTTGGGAGTTGTACACTTTGTAGTTTTTTTTTTTTAGAAACCTTGTGTGAGGGGAGTGGGTTCCTACATTTCATTAAAAAGAAGAGAGTTGGTCCAGTTTATAAGAAAGACCGGACCCGAAAACCTATCATTACCGGCTAATCAGGGAAAACCGAAAGAAACTCAAAAGAAGAGAAAACGAAAATGAGAAATTGAGAATTACAATTGCTACTACTACATTGTTTCATTTTCGTAAGACTCCTTTGTAGGCTGCAATACGAGAGTGCCCATACCCACAGGGTTAGTAGTCATACTAGTTTGACATGTAAAATTGGCCTTTTTGCAATGGGATTGGTTAACTAAGTACTCCCTCCGTTCCTAAATAATTGTCTTTCTAGAGATTTCAACAAGTGACTACATACGGAGCAAAATAAGTGAATCTACACTCTAAAATATGTCTACATACATCCGTATGATGTAGTCCATTTGAGATGGCTAGAAAGACAATTATTTTGGAACGGAGGGAGTAGCAAATAGATCAACTGATCAGACCGATGAGTATACAAATGGAGCATGGCGAGAAGGAAAAGGAGCATCGCCACGAGAACAAACACCCACGATCTGCGCGACTTAACGTGCAGCACACACGCACTAGCTTAGCCAGGCACTCTAGATAGTTTAGTTTACTGAGATGTGGCTGCTGATATAACTCGATCTGATCGGAGCAACCAAGCGAGGACGAGACAGCCCGCACGCACCAAGTTTGTCGTACCCCCGCGGCCCCGCGCCGAGTTCCAAGGCGCATACCGCCAGCCACACGACCACAACTTAGCCAGGTGCGCCCCGGCTTGGAGCCGAGCTGAGCCGAGCCGAGAGGGAGGAGAGGGGAGCCGGACCGGGTCAAGACGGATTGATCCAGGAGCAGCAGGCATGCACGGTGGCTGGCTGGCTATGATGCGCGGTTGGCGCGGAATGGAAATTATTTATCGCCATTATTTAGGTATTAATTTACGGCCAATTAATAAAAATAATAATTGGATGCTGCTGGCGCGAGCGAGGAGAGGAGATCCACCTCCCTCCCCCGTCGAGCAGGTCATCATTTGCTCGCTCCGTCGCCTCCCTCTGTCCTATTTATATCCCACCACCACGCCGCTGCATGCCCACACCACCACCGAGCACTGCCTCCGTACCATCATCCATCCTCTACTCCGGAGAGTTCTCAGATCGGATCGGGCTCACCGGAGATCGATGATGCATCGCGCCACGGGTCTCGACCTGGGCCTCGGCCTCGGCCTCGGGCTCGGGCTCGCCTCCCAGGGCAGCCTCACGTCCTCCAACACCACCGCCTCCTCCTCCCCGGCCTCGCAGGCGCACGCGCAGCACTGGACCGCCGCGCTCAGCTCCGTCGTCGGCGCGCAGGAGTACGAGCGGCAGCAGCTGCTGCATAGGAAGGAGGAGCCGGGGATGAGGCCGTCCACGTCGCCCGAGAGCGGCGTCAGCGCCGGGACCAAGAGGGGCCTGGACCGCACCGGCTCCGGCGTCTCCCGCGGCGGGGCCGCCACCGCGGGCAGCGACGAGGACGACGACGGCGGCGACGGAGCCGGCGGCCGCAAGAAGCTCAGGCTCTCCAAGGACCAGGCCGCCGTCCTCGAAGAGTGCTTCAAGACGCACAGCACGCTCAACCCCGTAAGTCCCTTCTCCTTCTCCTCCTCCTCCGTCGACCGATACATCCACCTTGAGCATGTGGTGTTCGTCCGCGGATTACTCGCGATCGATCGCATTGGGCTGACCGAGACTTCTTTCCGACGATTTGCAGAAGCAGAAGACGGTGCTGGCGAACCGGCTGGGGCTGCGGCCGCGGCAGGTGGAGGTGTGGTTCCAGAACCGCCGCGCCCGGACCAAGCTCAAGCAGACGGAGGTGGACTGCGAGTACATGAAGCGCTGGTGCGAGCAGCTCGCCGAGCAGAACAAGCGCCTCGAGAAGGAGGTGGCCGAGCTCAGGGCGCTCAAGGCCGCACCGCCGGCGCATAACGGCGCCGCGGCGGGGCCCCTCACCACCCTCACCATGTGCCTCTCCTGCAAGCGCGTCGCATCCACGTCCTCCGCCTCGGCCTGCAACGTGCCCAGCTTTTCCGCCAATGCCGGCATCGGCATGCCAATGCCATCCCTCGAAGAACGGCAGTTCTTGTGTGGGTTCAGAGACACCGGAGTGACGTACGGCGGCTCTTCGGGGCTCGCGAAGGCGGTCAAGCCGGCCAGATAGAAGGAGCTATCTCTGTGACGCCGCCATGATCAGCATGCCAAGCAAGCTAACAGAAATGGCGCCATTGTCACAACTCACAAACTTAAGCAAGTTTAGCAAAAAAAATTAATCCTTCACTTTCTCCGTCTCAGAGGGAAATATAAGCTAATTAAATATAACAATTTAGGGCTGAACCGATCGATGAGTTCCGGGCTTCTGGCGGGGATGAATGTATGCATGTGAAAAGCTGATGAAATAACATGAGAAACTAATTCATACTATGAACTTACTAACATTGTTGAGTAATAGTACACCAACATGTTGACTAATTTTCTAATTTGCTACCCTGTCTTGCATAGATGTTGCACTGGCCAGCGTAGATCAGGAGTTGGTGTATTATTACATGACTACTTGACTTGGTTTTTCTGGTGTGTCATCTACTCAATTTTGAGCTGCCAGACAGGTTGCTTCTTAAAGGTGACTTCTGCTTTAGGTTGGTCATCTAGCAAAAGAAGCTAGGCTATTAGTATACTCAGCATTGCACTTCCCTATTTTACAGGTTAATTTTCCATGTCCAAGTAACATGCATGTTAGGTGCATGATCTCCTCATTTTGGTTGTTCAGGTATTTCAGCCTGTATTTTCTATGTGATACATGTCCCCGGAGTAAGAAAAATAATTTTAATAAGAAAAAAAAGAAACAGGAAGGCTATCATGGATCATAACTTAGCGGAAAATCGTACATAAAGGTTTCAAAAAAATCATGAAAAAAAGGGATTGCATGTGGAGACGGATAGAAACACGTAATATATGTGAAATTTAGCACGAAACAGGATTTCTTTGTGGATATAGACTATCATAACTTACTTAAGCTTGATGTAACATAACTTAATTTATGTTCTTATTAAAAAGAACACAATGCTCTTCATGGATGTTTTTTTTTTCACAGCGACTAAGATTATATACTTTCTCACTGGCAACCACCAGTTTCGGCATCCCCACGCATGTCACAAGTCTTCTTTTTCGTTTGGTCGGTCTGCAAGATCGTTCATATTCCCAATTGCTTACAAATGTGAAAAGTTGAAGACATCAGTTGGATATTGTTTGGTTTGAAGCAAACTACATTTCAAGTTTTCCCAATGGTCATGTTTCTTTACCGCAAGTATATTATCTTAGTCAGTTTGACCAATTTCGAGACTTAAATATTCACATTTCTATGAAAAAGGCCTCAAATGTATTTCCCAAGGGGGTAGATTATTTTCTTCCTCCCGAACAGGCTGATGTCACAACACCCCTGCTGCCTCTCCATCACTGAAGTCAGCCGATAAATGTTGATCACATATAAGAAGTCATCGAGGCAACAGTCCTACCGAATTTGCGCCCTGGAGAGAAAACGTCGAAGTCATCGCAGTTGGAAGATAACACTTCTCAACCTAAAAAAAATTGGCATGCCTCACGATGCCGAACAATGTGATGCAAAGGAGGGTAGAGGACCAAACTACAAATGGAAGGTGTTTTCGCTGCCATGCCGACAAACACTGCGAACTCTGACCTTATTAGCCACAAAGGACAACAAAAATCTACGCTAATGATCTATCAACAATACCGTGGCCAACACCGTCGAGATGGAGAGGCACGAGAGAAATAAATTCGCCAGATCAGCACCATCACCAGTACAAACAGAGTGCCGGAGTCAAACCCTACTTAAACCCGCAAGTGGGGGAAATAGAGCTACATACGGTAGATCGTGACCTTCCCGCACTCCCACACCAAGGAGGGGAACGGCGGCTTACCGGAGTAGGAGAAACAACGCCAATTGAGTTTCCAGACCGTTAGATCACCATCGAACGGGCTTGATCGTGTGCGCACTGTGTTCACCTTCACCCCCCCCCCCTCGTGCTTCATGTGCGCGACCTCCATCCTTCCCCTGTGCCATGAATCAACTCCGGTTGAACCGACTCCTTTCGTCTATGTGGAAGACGCACAGTGCTATCGCGCACGCCTTGCTACCTCGTCCCACCCTTCCCTCGCCACCTTCCAAAGTCATGCTACCGCCGCCCAATGCCAACTCATTAAATCCACTAACCTCTTGTTCTTCGGCCCTGTTTGGATTCATGGGTCAGAGTTAGTTTGGGTTAGTTTGGACTCAACTAACCCAAAAATATCCAAACAGGAGGGTTAGTTTGGGTTAGATGCAACTAACCCACCAAAAAAAACTAACCCACCTAAAAGGTGCTTATTTGGGTTAGTTCTTCTCCGGGCCACTAAAAAACACATTTTTCTCTCGCTCTCCCCGCAGCAAATCCCTCCCCATTTCCTCGAAGCTTCTCGTCCTCTCCCTCCCTTCCTCTCGCACCGTCCGTGAAGGCGCCTCGCCGTATCCGCGGTCCATCTAACCCTGCCATCCAAACACCTCTTTGGTTAGAGTTAGTTCAGGGTTAGAATCTAACTCTAACCTCTAACTGAGTTAGAATATCCAAACAGGGACTTCGGCGCCAGCAACCCTTCATCTCCCAGACTCGAACCGCCAACCCACTTCATTGGCTCCCCCCTGAGATGACACCGTTTATTGCCGCTCGCAGCACCATCCCCTTCTCTGGTCCGATGTTGGCCTGCCGGGGTCGGCACTCCTGGTCACCGCTCATCATGTCTCCTCCATCTTCGACCTCGGCGGAATCGCCTGACGCGCGTGAACTTTCAGACAGCAGGTGTTTTGCAAATGAAAGAGAAACTAAAATGGACAAAGGAAATGCACACTCCTTTAGGCGAGAAAGAAAGACATAAGAGCAACTCCAACGGGCCGACCCAAATGAACGGCGATTTCATCCGCTTTTTGTCCGTTTGGGTCGGCCTCCCGCCCGGCGTCCGCCCTGTTTTTCATATAGGTCGGGAGCGCGCCCAACGCGCCGACCCATATGTGCAGGCGTGGCCGGCTAGCCGCCCAATTTTGCATTGCATTCAACATATTGTGAAATGAAAATTTAACAAACAAAATAGTCCGTCCAAATAAATAGTATTGTTTTACATGCCAAGTAAAAATAAAAATGTTTCACATAGTTTTACGAACGAATAAAAGTAGATACATCTATTGGTTGCCAACATGACTCCACATATGCTCAACCAAATCATTTTGCAGTTGCGCGTGAGTTTTCCAATCACGCATGTCTTCATGAAACTGAGTGAACCGCTCAAATGTTGCCGCTACTCCATGCTCAGGCACAACATTCTCACCCTGAAACTGAAAGCCTTGATCGTACAGACGTTCCGGACGCCCGTCTTCTACGATCATATTGTGCATGATCACACAAGCAGTCATCACCTCCCATAGTTTATGCGTGCTCCAAGTATTAGCAGGATACCGAACGATGCCCCATCGAGATTGCAACACACCAAAGGCACGCTCGACATCCTTTCTAGCACTCTCTTGCTCTTGGGCAAATCTTTTTCTTTTCTCTCCAACAGGGTTGGGTATTGTCTTTACAATAGTGGTCCACTGAGGATAGATAACGTCACCCAAATAGTACCCTTTGTCGTAGTTGTGCCCGTTGACAGTAAAGTTCACCGGTGGGCTGTTGCCTTCGGCAAGCCTAGCAAACACCGGCGAGCGCTGAAGCACGTTGATATCATTGTGTGATCCAGCCATGCCAAAGAAAAAGTGACAGATCCAGAGATCTTGAGACGCCACGGCCTCTAGTATGACAGTGCAAGCCCTGACTTGTCCCTTATACTGCCCTTGCCAAGCAGAAGGGCAGTTCTTCCACTCCCAGTGGATGCAGTCTATGCTGCCAAGCATCCCTGGGAAGCCCCTGCTAGCATTCATTGCCAACAAACGGGCTATATCTGCAGCTGTCAGCTCTCTCAAGTACTCAGGGCCAAACACAGCAATCACAGCCTTGCAGAACTTATCTGAGGACTCGGGCATGTAGACTCGCTCATACGGACGTACTCGTCAATGAGATCACCGGGCACTCCGTATGCAAGTATTCGGATGGCGGCAGTGCATTTCTGATAAGAGGAGAAACCAATCTTGCCGACAGCATCCTCTTTGCACTCGAAGTAGTCATCATAGCCGACCACTCCCTCTCTAATACGGTTGAAAACATGCCTACTCATACGGAACCGGCGGCGGAATTGGTGATGTTTGAACAACGGGTTTGTTGTATCAAAGTAGTCCTTCCAGAGAAGGAAATGCCCACTCTCTCGGTTACGATTCAACGCCAGAAGGTGGCCCGGAATGGAGCCACGGAACAACGGGCGCTGGTTGTTGAGGTGGTGATGGACCAACTCGTCCGCAGAGTCCATTTTCGTACCTTGGCAAACTGTCGAGCAGCTTGCGGGCGTCGAAGAAAGAGACGGCCGGCGAGGGGAGACGCGGCGCCCACATACTAGCTAGCTGCCCGGCCGGTGTCCGACGAGTGCGACGGCGTCCGACGAGCGTGCCGGTCGTATGTGGCGGGGGCGGCGAGGCGTCTTCTTGGTCGCGGGCGGTCAGGCGGTTAGAAGCGCGGCGGCGGAACTAGTTTGCTCCGGCGCGCGACGACGGGGAACGGACGGCGTTCTTTGGCGGATGTGGAGGCGGCGGTGGAAAATCGCCGCAAAATGGGCGGCGATATCGGCGACGGAGGGAGGCGAGGCGAGGTTGCTTGTTGGCGGGGAGGAGGCCAACGGCAATGCATCAACAGAACCGCGCGTCCGTTGCGTGTCCGCGGCGACGCAAATCATGCTAAAAAATGAGCCGGGAATGGGTCGCCCGCGGACGAAAAACGGACGCGCGTCCGTTTGGGTCGGCGCGTTGGGCCGTCTTTTCTGTCCGCGCCGATCCAAACAGATGGCCGTGGACAAAATGGGTCGCTCCATTGGAGTTGCTCTAATAATGCGTAGGTACAGCTAGCCACGGATGCACGGCCAGGACGATCATGGTTCATGGAGTAGGAGCAATATAGAAACACCAGTTGGAGTGGGCTTTGTCCGGTGGAATGTTTGACCGGACGGCCGGCCGGGCGGGGCAAAGCGCCCCTCGCCTAGCTTGGCTCGCCGCTGACCGGGCTGCACGTGCGGTCGACATGCCCCCGCTGGCGCCGCTGCCTCGGGATTCCGCGCCACGCTGCCACATGCCTGCGAATTCCTGCGCCAGCTACGCACGCACGGCGGCACGGCGGGCATCCTTCTTCCCTTCCCTTCGCCGCCGGCTTCGTCGTGTTCGCGCGCGGGCGCGGCGACCGAGGGAAGCAAGGGTACGTTTCACTGTCATTAGCATAATATACGCGCGTTGTCGCCTGCTCTGCTAGCTGCTTAATCTAATCTGGTCTAGTCGATCGCCCATGGCCATGATTACGCGCGCAAGTGCAGGTCGCCGGTCAGCCACCGGACCCGGATTTCATGCGCTTCTCCTTGTTTAACCGGGGCTACGACGAGATCGCATGGTCTGTTTAGACTGCCGTGCCTACGGAGTACTGGTATACCATAGATGAAGGTGTGGCGAGTGGCCATTCTTTCAGGGGGAGGAGATTTGTACAAAAATACAGTGATGAATCGACCTGATAACAATAGTTTGAAGCGCATTTACATGCTTTTGGAAACACATTTTGATTCTGTCATGTTTGCGTGCCTGCGAAGCACAGCCCACCGATCGAAGCAAACAAACAAATACTAGTCCACATGTGGAGCACGGATGGATGCACGCAGCTTCCTAGCTCCACGAATCTTCCCTGCACGTACGCAATTATTGAGATAATCTATGTATACACATACAGGCGTACTGGAATACTACTGGACCGTTGATCGATCGATCGATCGATCTGCTCAGGGACGCATGAGAGCAGAAATGATTACCGGTCACCACGGATCACATGCAGGGCCGGGAAGAGCAGAGATCGATCGGGCCATGCATGTGCACCAGGAATAATTCAGCAGTTACCCGATCATCGACCGGTCCAGCCTACGGAAAGGCAGTTGCCTTATGAAACAGCCACTTGGTGGATCGGGCGGGCGAGCAGGCACACCACACATGCACGGCCGGTGTCTTTGACAGCCCGGCCATGTCGGCAAAATCAATGTGGGTACTTAGCAGCTACGGGCCGGCACAAGACATAAGCCTAGGCTGTGTGTGTGTGTGTGGGGGGGTATATCGTTGGCGGTGAACAAGTGGACCTTCTTCAAGAACGCCATGTGACATACGTACGGCAAAGTAATGCGCGGCACCTCTGATCATATCCGTCCTTTTATTTGCAACAACAAGGTGTGTTCTGTGCCGGCATGTCGACCGAGAGCCCTCTGAAGAATGACCAGGGGCGCCTCTGATTCTGATTTGAATCCGGTGAAAACATTGCAGTTTGTTCTTTTTACAACCACTAGGTCAATGCCCGTGCGTTGCAACGGGAGGCAGTTCTTTCTATTCAGAATATAGTCTTTTTTTGCGAGGAACATTTCCTCATCAACTCTCAAGATAGTACAAAGAACACCAGAAATAAAAAATATATCCAGGTCCTTAGACAACCTAGCGGGATTACAAGCACTGGAGCAAGTTGAAGGCGCTCTGCCGTCATCGTCCCTCCCTCATTGAAGCCGAGCAAACCTTGCTGTAGTAGATAGTCGAGAAGTCGTTGTGTTAAGGCCACATAGGACCAGCGCACCAGAAAAGCAACTGCCGCTGATGAAGAGAAGCACACGAACACAAATAAACGAAGACCGGATCCATGTGGATCCACCAAAGGCAAACACCGGCCGAATCCCATGAGATCCGCCGGAGGCAAACCTCCACACGCCCTCTGACGATGCTAGAAACACCAACGGCATGGGGGCTAGACGGGGAGGACCTTATTCCATCGACAGAGAGTCGCCTCCGCCCCACATCTCTGTGTAGGACACAAACCCTAAGAAAACTCAACAAAGCATCAGAAAACAGATCCCTCCCGCCGGCAAGGGCTGGGGTTCACCACGCCTCCATGGTCCTAAGACCACAAGAGACGAGGTAGACATTGTACACATGGATGGATGGAGTAGTATAATGGAAACTATATATATATATATTCCTTTCTTTCACAAAACAATATCGATACCAACAAAAACCGGGTAAGAGAAAATAATAGAAGTACTAATTTTATTTCATCTATAATAGAAAAATACCGATAACTACAAGAATCCGGTGAGAGAAAATAATAGAACTACAGAGACGGGTGCAGTAGTACAATGAAATATATACTCGAGCAACACCCGCAGCAACTATGTTTCATTACCTTGCTTATCAAATTTATATGAAACTATCAAATCCATATATGTTCATCATTGTAACACCCCATATTTTTAGTTGAACGATCAAATTATTCCTACAATAAGAAATAATATAGAAAATCAACAGCCAAAAAACTTTTTAAATATGTTTTATAACACACACAAAAAATACATTTTTAACAACAACATAAACATATTTAGCTCTCATGAATGAATGTGTTGCATCTACATCTAACCTTTTTCTCTCATGCCGAAGGTGATCCGATATTTAGCTTTTGCATTTATACAATCTACGAAACAGAGATAGTGGAACATTAATTCGTGAAGACACTTGAAGCAAGCAAGCACCTTACAAAAAACTGAATATGTAGCTTCGCAATTAGCATGTTTGCCCTGCTCACATTAGACCTTCATTGCGCATCATGGCCTCATGGCTTGCTACACTTTCCAAGATCAAACAAATTAAAATCATCTCACTTTAGTTACATTGTTAATTGGGATACAATGTGGCATCTCATTCGAATATTCCAACAACCACTAAGGACACTAATAAACAGAATAATACTGGTAGTCATTCGGCAGTTTGGCAAACTACAAACCATGGCTGAATTCTTTCATGTACTGCACAGTGCATCATCAAAACAAGAGAAAGGGGGAAACATTAAATTGATCCTTGCCTTGGTGAATGGAGTAACAACGCGTTGATGTAGGATGCGGATATTTTAAGCTTAGGCGCATGGGTCGCGTTATCACGTGCGTTCCTTCCAGGGCCTGGATCTCGAGATGTACAACGGCCAGAACGATTAACCAAAGCCATTACCAGTTCGTGCAAAGGCTACTTCGGGTTTTGATTGGAATAGTTGCGTGCCAGGAAGAAGAAGGTTGTAGGCTAGCTAGGCTTCCAATGGCGAGCGATTTATTTCTGAGCAGGATGCCTCTCCAACAGCCATGGCACGGCATTAATTTCTTCATGGGTGATGTAACTAAGCAGATCCCATCTGAACATCTCCAGTTCTCCTCTTGCATGTGGGCCAGATTGTTACCCCAGTCGATCGATGGTTCATGGTTTCTGAGTTCAGAAACAGCTCCCCTCATGTCGATCTGGCTTGTCCGCAGGCCGAGCAACGACCCAAATATAGCTTGCTCTCCACGGGCAGGTTTGGGCCTTCATCTTCTCACTCTCGTCGCGATCAGTGCACAGCAGGAGCAAGAAGCCAACTACAAATAGATGAGAGGGATGCACGGGGAGAGAGAGAAAGAGAGGAAAGAAGAAGAGAAAGGCACGCGCATGATTTTGTAAACAAGAACTGACTGCCAATGAAGCAAACATAGACGTATGCACATGGGCTGAACAAAATTTGGCAAGCCGAAGAACAAATACCTCAACTGATGAATGTAATGGAGTAGGAGTCGCAGGTAGCCCCTCGCCCCTTGGCATGGTATAGACGTAGGCTCCTGCCCGGGCGGCTGAGCGTCAGGGTTCGGTGGTCGCGGGGTCGTCGTCGCCTCCGAAGTTATGTGGATCCAGAGGGGGCTGTTCTTTGGACGAACTGAAGGGTTCATGGAGCGTGCTTGTATCACACGCAGCTCGCCTGCGATGACATGACGAGATACACGGCGAGAAGCGGATGTGACGGGAGATCGGGCTGATGGCATGCAACACCCAAGCAAGCCCGGGGTGTTGGGGATTGTTCCAGCCGGAGCAGGAGCGGGACGTGAGCAAGGCGTAGGGCTGTGGCATGGCGTGGGGCTTGCCTGCGTGTCGTGCTCCTAGACGGGGTCGCAGATGGGGAGGGCGCCTGAGCATCACGGTGACAACGATGGAGAAAAAACAGGTTGTGGAGTAGATCACGGAGATAAATTAAAGCCTCTAATTAAGGCTGATTTTCAGGAAACCCGGTTGAAAGGAAGGTGGGCCAAAAAATCACGATGAGAGGGGGACGACGTACGATGGAACGGAGGCTGGACGAAGAGATTGACGTAAGAGGGGAGAGGGAACCTTACGGTTCTTTTAGGTAAGTAGAGATTAGCATGCATTTATTTAACAGAAATACTAGATGAATTGCTCGGATATTCATCTTGGTTCTCCTTGTATGCCACTGATACACCTCTCCATGGTGCATCCTTGAAAAGAACAAACGAAGGAAAGAAAACAAAAAATATTCATCTGCGCGTGCTGAGCAGAGTTCATCCATATGCCATTGATCTGATCGACCCCATTGTAGTATTCATTTCTGCACCCTCCCCCACCCCGTTCGCTGTGCCACACTGCCACATTGTTTCTGACTAGCTCGTTTATATACACGACGCTAACTACAATTTGCACGCGTGCGTGCGTTGGTCCAATCGATCGGTCCAAAGAGGAATGGTTCGATGCTACCGTGAGGTACCTAACTACAACCAATAATTCGTCGGGTCGGTTGCGAGCGAGATCTGCGACGATGGATGGACACATCTCCATCCGGGGAGGCTGGCCGGTGCGCAACTGTACAACGGACGGGTCCATGCATGCATGCATGCTCGAGCCGTCGCAACGGAAACCTAGCTAACCAACGCCGAGCTGGCCGTCACGTTGCATGCTGCCCTAGCTAGCTACAACTACAACTACAGTAGCTCGCCAAATTGTTGCTGCCATTGAATTGATCCTACCACTGACTGGCTAGTTTATGGTTTGTACGTTTTTACACGTTCATACGCACCGGCCTCCAATTATACTCCTACCCAACCAACTTTTATTCTTCCAAATAAAGATACTCACTGCAGCGCAGTACTCTTACTGTAGATGGTGCATGCAGTGCGTGATATTCCCCTTTCCTGGCCAGGTGGGTACGGATCGGGCAATGTGTATTTGCCACCTTCGTACGTGGTACAAAATGTTTAACCCAGGGCCGGTCCTGAGATTTCGGGGGCCCGGGGCGAACTAAAAATTGGGGGCCCTTAATATACAAGTCATTATAATATACGTATATATATAAATTTATCTAAAAAATAGTGTATATATAAATTACTATCAGTAACACTTCAATGCATCTAAAATTAGTATGCGTATCAAATAATTTATAGATATTACCTTAAAAATTTCTTCTAACATTCCTTGATGCAAAGTCACTTATGATGGGGTCGATGTTAATATCATCCAATAATTTCTTCTCGATGCATAATATAGCCAGACCATTTAACCTCTCTTGAGTCATTGTTGACCTCAAATAATTCTTCAACAATTTCAACTTCAAAAAGTTTCTTTCGGCCGATGTGACCGTCACAGGCACGATAAATAAGATCGAGGCAATAGAGATATTAGGATAGCAGTTCACTTCTCTCACATGCCGAAAATCTCCACAGCGGACATTACGCCATCTCGCAAAGTTAATCTCATAATCATAATCTTTAATTCAGAAATAAGATTGTATACCTCAACATGAGATGAATCATTAAGAGAGAAAGTTTCTGCAAATTTTGTGCAACATTCTTCAAGTTCATTGTCACTTAATGACTTGAGTGCCCGAGCTCAATAAAATCTGAATATATCTTTAAACACCAGCGTTGTGTGTGTCAATTTCTCCACTTCCTTCTTCTTTTTCCTTTTGCTGCTACCTGATGGATAATTCCTCTTACTGGAGGACTTCATAATAACACACACAAAATGCTGAAAATAAAAAAAAAATTGTTCTATCAATTGTTGAACATTGCCGGCTATGCATCAAAGGATTTTTCTTGTATCAGTATTATATGAATATACCTCAATACGTGATGGAGTGATGGTCAAACTTCAGTGCGTGCGCGTATATATACAATACAATACACAGGGGATTGCACAGCGCCAAGAGTTTGCAAAGGATTGAGAAGAGAACAACTGAGCAAATGCAAAAGGGGGCCCCGGAATTGAAATCAGTGGCGAACATATACAGATTACGAAGGAAATTACTAGGCGGCGACAAGGCGGGAGTGCGTGCGTGTACAGCGGCGTCGGCGGACATCAACTAGGGCTGGGACCTGGGTGTTGCGTGACTCCACGTGATGAAAGAGTCTAACAGAACAGGAAAGGAATCGTCCAGGCCGCTGATTGATCGTTTTTTTCTTACGAAGGAAATACCGCTGATCGCTCAAAACACTCGATCGCTGGGATCGGGGAGATCGGGCTGCTAGCCTGCTGCTCCCTGGCGCGCGCCTGCCTGTATGGGCCATAGGCCTATAGGCTACGTACATACCCTTCGGGGGGGCCCCTGGTTTTTGGGGGCCCGGGGCGGCCGCCCCCCCTGCCCCCCCACAGGGCCGGCCCTGGTTTAACCATTTCTAAAAAAATGATTAACCTACTACGCGCCCGCAAAGAAAAACGATTAACCAGCAACAGCCAATAATCATGATTTTTTTTTCTTGGCACTAGTTGCAGCAGGCAATGATGAGGCGAGCAGGGCAACCGTCGGGCCGGTCCGTCCAACCGAAGAAGATGATGGTGGCGTCAAGGATCATCCACTCCTCGTCGTTCACCGTGAGGCTGGAGTCCACGGTGCCATCAACGTGACCGTGGAGCAAGTACTCCCGAAACACCAAGGATAAGTACCTCTTCCAAGCGGAGTAGGAACACTAGTAGAAAAGGGGGCAATGGTCCAGGCCGGTCCAGCCCATTAGTCCCGGTTCAATCCAGAACCGGGACCAATGGGGGCATCGGACCCGTTCATGAGCCCCGGGGCCGGCCGGCCACGTGGGCCATTGGTCCCGGTTCATCTGGACCTTTTGGTCGGTTAAATGGTATGAAGCAGGACCAATGAACCCTCTCTGCCCACCACCATTGGTCGGTTAGTGGCAGCGAATCGGGACCAAAAGCAGTTTCTTTAGTCGGTTCATGCTACCAACCGGGACCAATGGTGGTGCCTATATATACCCCTCGCGCAAGAGCAGAGCACCTTTGCTCTTTTTTTCGGCCGAGGGGAGAGGGCTGGTGGTGCTCTAGCTCACCTCATATGCACACAAGGTGTTCGATGGAATGCCCGAGCCACACTACTTAAGGTTTCTCCTCTCCAAGCTCGACCGCCAAGCTCCATTTTCCTCCATATTTGTCTAGGTTTAGCGGTTCGTCACGCCCCGTCCCCGTCTTCAACGTCGTCGATCACCCGCACCGATCTCATTGCCGGCACCACCGTGGTGAGCCTCTTGTTCTTATCTTCTTTCTGAAAGGAAAAATATTCTTATTTGTATGTTTAGATAGATATATACTTGTATAATTTTCTTACTTTTATTATTGCATCTTATATAGTGCGATGGTTTTGGTATCCGCCCGTCGGCCCTCGTCACATCTATGATTCGGATGTGGTATATATTATCTTTTCATAACTATTGGTTCATTTATTGTTTATGACAATTATGCCGACCAACGTGACATAGATTTTATTAATCTAGGAGGTTGTTGAACCGGAAATTCCAACCGACCCTATTGTCGAGAGGTTAAATTTAGTTGAAGAAGAAAACAATTTGTTGAAGGAAAAAATTAAAAAAATTGAGGAGGAGAAGATGATATTGGAGTTGCATGTTGCGGATGCTGTCGATGATCACAAGATCAAGATGGATGCAATGCGCTTGAAGATTAGAAAGATTAGAAAATATGCCATTCATACCGAGGCTTGGTATCATTATGCCGTTGGATCAGTTGTTACATTGGTTGCGATTATGATCGCATTTGTTTTCACATTGAAATGTTTTACATAGTTTCAGTGTATGGTTTAATTAATTTAGATGCTCTGCAGAGCTTTATGTTGTTAGATGAGAACTATGTATGTACTTTGGTTTTAATGTGATGATGAACTTCTATTAATTTGGTCACTTAATTAATTATCTATTCATGATGTTCTCTAATGATTTTTGACACACTTAATTATATATAATGCACAGATGAACCGCAATGGATGTACGGTTCAAGACACACCTCCGAGTACATTAAGGCGTGCATAATTTTCTCGAAGTGGCTGAGGCAAACAAGCGAGAATGGTGTTATGTGTTGTCCATGCCCTATATGTGGGAATCTGAAGTCTTACTCGACGGAAAATCCTCCACACCCACCTGCTTTACAAGGGTTTCATGCCACACTATAATGTTTGGACGAGGCACGGAGAAATAGGGGTTATGATGGAAGGCGGCGAAGAAGAAGAGTACGATGACAACTATGTGCCCCTGAATACGGTGATGCTCCGGAAGATCAAGAGGAACAGACGATGTGCGATGATCTTTGCAGCGGGAGAAGCTGCTGAAGATCAAGAGGAACCAGACGATGTGCCCGATGATGATGATCTCCGCCGGGCCATGTCGATGCAAGGACGCAATGCGAAAGTCAAAAGGAGAAGCTGAAGTTCGATCGCATGCTAGAGGACCACAAAAAAGGGTTGTACCCCAATTGCAAAGATGGCAACACAAAGCTCGGTACCGTACTTGAATTGCTGCAGTGGAAGGCAGAGAATGTTGTGCCTGATAAAGGATTTGAGAAGCTACTTAAAATATTGAAGAAGAAGCTTCCAAAGGATAACGAATTGCCCGACCAGTACATACGCAACAAAGAAGGTCGTATGCCCTCTAGGATTGGAGGTGCGGAAGATACATGCATGCCCTAATGATGCATCCTCTACATGGTGCGTACAAGGATCTGACGCATGCCCGGTATGCGGTGCATTACGGTATAAGATCGACGAGATGACCTGGTGATGTTTGGCGAGCCCCCGGAAGAGGGTTCTGCAAAGGTGATGTGGTATGCTCCTATAATACCACGGTTGAAACGTCTGTTGAAACGGAGAGCATGCCAAGTTGATGCGATGGCACAGTGAGGACCGTAAGAAAGGCGGGAAGTTGAGAGCACCGCCGACGGGTCGTGATGGAGAAAAATCGAGAGAAAAAGTTGGGATGAGTTTGCAAGTGAGCCAAGGAACGTATGGTTTGCTTTAAGCGCGGATGGCATTAATCCTTTCGGGAGCGAGCAGCAATCACAGCACTGGCCCGTGACTCTATGTATGTATAACCTTCCTCCTTGGATGTGCATGAAGCGGAAGTTCATTATGATGCCGTTCTCATCCAAGGCCCTAAGCAACCCTGCAATGACATTGATGTGTACCTAAGGCCATTAGTTGAAGAACTTTTACGGTTGTGGAATAGAAGCGGTGTGCGTCGTGGGATGAGCACAAAGCAGGAGAATTTAACCTAAAGGCGTTGCTGTTCGTGACCATCAACGATTGGCCCGCTCTCGGTAACCTTCGGAGACGGACAAACAAGGGATACCACGCATGCACGCACTGTTTACTTGACACCGATAGTATATACGGCAAGCTGCGGGAAGAATGTGTACACAGGCCATCGTCGATTTCTTCCGACCAACCATCAATGTCGAAAGAAAGGCAAGCATTTCAAAGGCGAGGCAGATCACCGGAAGAAGACCGCCATGCGCATCGGTGATCACGTACTTGCTATGGTCAACGATTTACACGTAATCTTTGGAAAGGGTCGGCGGACTAGCTGTTCCGAGTGATGCCGAGGGACACGCACCCATGTGGAAGAAGAAATCTATATTTTGGGACCTACCCTCTGGAAAGACCTAGAGGTCCGCTCTTGATCGACGTGATGCACGTGACGAAGAACCTTTGCGTGAAACTGCTAGGCTTCTTGGGCGTGTATGGGAAGACAAAAGATACTGGTGAGGCACGAGAGGACACGCAACGTTTGCACGAAAAAGACGGCATGCCTCCAAAGCAAGTATGAAGGTCCCGCCACTATGCTCTTACCAAAAAGAGAAGGAAATCTTCTTTGAATGCCGCTTAGTATGAAGGTCCCGGTGGCTTCTCGTCGAATATTAAAGGAATAATAAATATGGCGAGAAAAAGTTTGAACCTAAAGTCTCATGACTACCACGTGATTATGACGCAAGCGCTTCGGTTGCATTGAGGGGCTTCTCGAAAACGTCCGATTAGCCATTGTGAAGCTATGTGCATTCCTCAATGCAATATCTCGAAGGTGATCGATCCGAAACCATACCAAGGCTAAGGAGTGATGTGGTGCATTGTCTTGTCGGTTTTGAGCTGGTGTTCCCACCATCCTTCTTCAATATCATGGCCACGTTCTAGTTCATCTAGTTGACGAGATTGTCATTACGGGCCCGTATTTCTACACAATATGTACCCCTTTGAGAGGTTCATGGGAGTCCTAAAGAAATATGTCCGTAACGCGCTAGGCCGAAGGAAGCATCTCCATAGGCCATCAAACGAGAGGATGTCATCGGGTTTTGTGTTGACTTCATTCTGGCCTTAAGAAGATAGGTCTCCTAAATCGCGGTATGAGGGGAGATTTGGAAAAAGGCACGCTTGGAAAGGACTCAATAATATGCAGGGACGGATATTCTTGGTCTCAAGCCCACTACGCTTCTCTGAACTCTACCTTGGTGACCCGTATGTCGATGAACACAAGAACGATCTGCGCTTCAAACACACGGAGCGGGCGACGATTGGATTACATGTGAACACATCGGGACTTTCAGCAGTTGGTTGGAAGCACGTGTCGAGGTGACAAGACTGTTTGTGAGGAGCTGTACTTGTTATCCAGGGACCATCTTTGACTGTATTGATTTGGAAAGGATCGAGATAAATGGGAGTACATTTTACACGATTGACCAAGATCAAAAGAGCACCAACCAAAACAGCGGTGTCCGCTTTGATGCAACAACCGAGAGGAAAGGACACATATTATGGTTACATAGTGGACATATGGGAACTTGACTACGGACATGATTTTAAGGTCCCTTTGTTTAAGTGCAAATGGGTCAATCTGTCGGGAGGCGAGTGCATGTAGACCCACGATGCGGAATGACAACAGTGGATCTAAAAATCTTAGGTACAACGACGAACCGTTCGTCCTAGCCAATGATGTGGCACAGGTTATCTATGTGAAGGACATGTCCGATGAGACCGAGAAAGAGAAAAGATAAGGAAGCAAATACATCATACGATGAGCCCAAGCGCCACATAGTTCTCTCAGGAAAAAGGGACATCGTGGGAGTGGAGGACAAGACAGACAAGTCTGAAGATTATGAAAAGTTTCATGAAATTTCTCCCTTTAAAGTCAAGGCTGACCCTGACATCCCGATAAGCGATGAAGATTATCCATGGTTACTGGCGCAATAAGCAAATGACACAAGCGAAGAAAAAGTGAAGACTTTCTCCGCAACTATTATGATGATATATACCATGCCAACTTTGTGGCCGAGCGAGTATGATACCATTGTTCGTTTTGTACATGCACATGCTATGTGTGGGTCAATTTATGATACCATGCCAACTTTCAACTTTTTCAGAGTTCATTTGAAATGCTTTAATGTCTTATGGTTCGCCCTCGTAATAATTAAATATAGCAAGATAAGTATTTCATTTGTAAGTAGAAACAAAATAAAATAAATAAAGCAAGAAAGAAAACAAAAAAAGTGTTTTCAAATTTGAAAAGTAATGGCACTAACAGAAAGTTTATAATTTTCCTAAAACTAAAAGCAAAAAGAATTAAAAAATAAAGCAAAAACAAAAGAAAATAAATAATGCAGAAAACAAAACAAAAAAACAACAATAAGTATTTTGTTGTAAGTAGAAACAAAATAAAATAAATAAAGCAAGAAAGAAAAAAAAAAAGTGTTTTCAAATTTAAAAAGTAATGGCACTAACAGAAAGTTTATAATTTTCCTAAAACTAAAAGCAAAAAGAATTAAAAATAAAGCAAAAAACAAAAGAAAATAAATAATGCAGAAAACAAAACAAAAAAACAACAATAAGTATTTTGTTGTAAGTAGAAACAAAATAAAATAAATAAAGCAAGAAAGAAAACAAAAAAAGTGTTTTCAAATTTGAAAAGTAATGGCACTAACGAGAAAGTTTATAATTTTCCTAAAACTAAAAGCAAAAATAATTAAAAATAAAGCAAAAAACAAAAGAAAATAAATAATGCAGAAAACAAAACAAAAAACAACAATAAGTATTTTGTTGTAAGTAGAAACAAAATAAAATAAATAAAGCCGAAAAAAAAGTGCCACCCTCTTGGGCCCCACGGCTGAATCGACTTGTATCCCTAATTTGGGCGAGATTCAGGCCCTTGAAGGCCCAGAAGGCCCAACAGCAAAGCAGTAGCAAGTAGGCCCATGAGCTCAAGTAGGAAGGAGTTCAATAGGGAGGCGGCGGTGGGGCTTATAAACCATCTGCGCTCCCCTCTCAACTAGCGAGGTGGGACTAAACTTTGGCCCGTCTTGCGGCAAAGACAGAGGCCTTTGGTCCGATTGGTGGCACCAGCCGGGACTAAGGGGGCTTTAGTCGGTTGGAGCCACCAACCGGGACCAAAGGTCATGACTTCCCGCCCTTTGGGCTTAGAAAAAGAGGCCTTTGGTCGGTTGGTGGCACCAACCGGGACTAATGGGGCATTAGTCTGGTTGGCGCCACCAACCGGGACCAATGCTCCTTGTATATAAGTAGCACTTCGCAGTTTTTGCGATTCATCGCCACAGTTGCCCGCCCTCCCGACGACGCCGAACACATCGACGCCGCCAGCTGCCCAACGCCGCCGCCGCCCGCCGCGTCGCCGCTGTCGCCGCGCCCGTCGTCGTCGCCGTCCTCCCGAGCCCCGCTTCGCCGTCGTCGCCGCCGAGCTCTGGCGCCAGCGTCGCCGCCGAGCTCCTCCGCCTCGTCTTGCCGCCGCCTTGCCCGTGCCCGCCCGTCGCCGTCGCCGTCGCCCGCCGCGCCGCCACATTTGTGAGCCGCCCGCACACTGCAGCTTTTTTTCTTTCATTTTATTAGTTTTATTTTTTTGTTCAAGGTATATATATATATATATATATATATATATATATATATATATATATATATATATATATGTGTGTGTGTGTGTGTATGTATATATGTGGCTATATATATATATATGCGGCTCTGTTTTTTTCATTTTTATTAGTTTAGTTTTTTGTTTATATATATATATGGCTATGTGTATGTAATGTTTAAAAATTGTTCAGATTATGTTTTTGTTGATATATGTATTTATTGTTCATATGTGTATTCATGTTTTCATATATGCAAAAGATAGATTTTTACAAAAGTTCAGTTTTTTTCTGTTCATAGATTTTTTTGTTGATATTAATTATTGTAGAATATGCAAATGTTTGTATATTCATATGAACAATGCATTAGGCAAAACCTTTGTTTTTTTCGAAATTTTCTATTTGAACATTTTTTTTAAAACAAGCAATACTAAAAGAATGAGAGGAAAAAGGAAAATAAGAAGAGGAAGAAAGGAGAAAAAGAGGAGAGGAAAAAGAGGAGAAATAAATAAGAAGAGGAAAAAAGAAGAATAAGAAGAGGAGAAGAAGAAAGGAATAGAGGAGAAAGGAGAAATTCTATTTTTTCTTCTTCTCCTCTATTCCTTTCTTCTTCTCCTCTTTTTTTCTTCTTTTCCTTCTTCTTCTTCTTCCTTCTTCCTTCTTCCTCTTTTCTTCCTTTTCCTTAATTATTTTCCTTTCTCGAGGGAGAAGAAGAAAAAGAAGAGGAGAAGAAGAAAGAAAGGAAAGGAGAAAGAAGAAACTTCAACACGAGGGGGTGGTACCGATACCCCCTCCCCGATAACATTATTTTCCCATGTATATGTATTGAAGGAAATATGCCCTAGAGGCAATAATAAAGTTATTATTTATTTCCTTATTTCATGATAAATGTTTATCATTCATGCTAGAATTGTATTAACCGGAAACATGATACATGTGTGAATGCATAGACAAAACAACATGTCACTAGTATGCCTCTACTAGACTAGCTTGTTAATCAAAGATGGTTATGTTTCCTGACCATGAACAAGGAGTTGTTATTTGATTAACAAGGTCACATCATTAGTAGAATGATCTGATTGACATGACCCATTCCCTTAGCTTAGCACACGATCGTTTAGTATGTTGCTACTGCTTTTATCCATGACATATACATGTTCTGTAACTATGAGATTATGCAACTCCGTTTACGGAGGAACACTTTGGGTACTACCAAATGTCACAACGTAATCGGGTGATTATAAAGGAGTACTACAGGTGTCTCCAAAGGCAGATGTTGGGTTGGCGTATTTGAGATTAGGTTTTGTCACTCCGATTGTCGGAGAGGTATCTCTGGGCCCTCTCGGTAATACACATCACTGAAGCCTTGCAAGCACTACAACTAATGAGTTAGTTGTGAGATGATGTATTACGGAACGAGTAAAGAGACTTGCGTAACGAGATTGAACTAGGTATTGGATACCGACGATCGAATCTCGGCAAGTAACATACCGATGACAAAGGAACAACGATGTTGTTATGCGGTCTGACCGACAAAGATCTTCGTAGAATATGTAGGAACCAATATGGGCATCCAGGTCCGCTGTTGGTTATTGACCGTGAATAGTTCTAGGTCATGTCTACATTGTTCTCGAACCGTAGGGTCCGCACGCTTAAGGTTTCGATGGCGATGCTTATTATGAGTTTATGTATTTTGATGTACCGAAGAAGTTGAGTCCCGGATGTGATCACGGACATGACGAGGAGTCTCGAAATGGTCGAGACATAAAGATTGATATATTGAAGCCTATGTTTGGAGTTCGAATGGTTCCGGTAAAACGGAATTTCTGAGTATCTAGGGATGTTACGGAACCCCGGGGTAAATGGGCCGGTGGGCCTCGAGGAGAAGAGGAGGGCCGGCCAGAGGAGGTGGCACAGGCCTCCCCCCAGTCCGAATAGGACAAGGAGGGGCGGCGCCTCTCTTCTTCCCTCCCCAAACCTAATCCAACTAGGAAAGGGGGAGTCCTACTCCAGTGAGGAGTAGGACTCCTCGCCGCCCTAGCTAGGCGCCGGCCTCCCCCTCCCTCCTTTATATACGGGGCAGGGGGCACCCTTGAACACACAAGTTTGATCTTTAGATCGTTCCTTAGCCGTGTCAGCGGTGCCCCCTCCACCATATTCCACCTCGGTTATACCGTCATGAAGCTTAAGCGAAGCCCTGCGCGGTGAAACATCAAGATCGTCACCACGCCGTCGTGCTAACGAAACTCTCCTCGACACTCGGCTGCATCGAGTCTGAGGGGCGTCATCGAGCTGTCGTGTGTCAAGAACTCGGGGCGTCGGAGTATGGCGCCGGATCGGTCGGATCGCGAGGAGAACGTCGACTACTTCCTCTACGTTGTGATCGCTTCCGCCGGGTCTACAAGGGTATCTGGACAACACTCTTCCCTCTCGTTGCTATACATCACCATGATCTTGCGTGTGCGTAGGAAATTTTTGAAATTACTCGTTCCCCAACAATGGCATCGAGCCTAGGTTTTTCTATGGTTTGATGTTTTGCACGAGTAGAACACAAGTGAGTTGTGGGCGATACAAGTCATACTACCTACCAGCATGTCATACTTTGGTTCAGCGGTATTGTGAGATGAAGCGGCCCGAGACCGACATTACGCAGACGCGCTACGCGAGACTGGTTTCACCGCCACGAGCACTCGTTGCTTAAAGGTGATTGGTGGGTGCCTCTCTCTCACTTTAGTTGAACCGAGTGTGGCTACGCCCGGTCCTTGAGAAGGTTAAAACGGAGTCTATTTGACGAAATATCGTTGTGGTTTTGATGCGTAGGTGAGACTGGTTCTTGCTTAAGCCCGTAGCAGCCACGTAAAATTTGCAACAACAAAGTAGAGGGCGTCTAACTTGTTTTTGCGGGGCATGTTGTGATGTGATATGGTCAAGGCGTGATGCTATATTTTATTGTATGAGATGATCATGTTTTGTAACCGAAGTTATCGGCAATGGCAGGAGCCATATGGTTGTCGCTTTATTGTATGCAATGCATCGCTACTGTAATGCTTTACTTTATCACTAAGCGGTAGCGATAGTCGTAGAAGCATAAGTTTGGCGAGGCGACAACGATGCTACGATGGAGATCAAGGCGTCGCCGGTGGCGATGGTGATCATGGTGGTGCTGCAAGATGGAGATCATGAAGCACAAGATGATGATGACCATATCATATCACTTATATTGATTTGCATGTGATGTTTATCCTTTTATGCATCTTATCTTGCTTTGATTGGCGGTAGCATTATAAGATGATCTCTCACTAAATTATCAAGAAGTGTTCTCCCGGGTATGCACCGTTGCCAAAGTTCATCGTGCCCGGACACCACGTGATGATCGGGTGTGATAAGCTCTCGTCCATCTACAACGGGTGCAAGCCAGTTTTGCACACGCAGAATACTCGGGTTATACTTGACGAGCCTAGCATATGCAGATATGGCCTCGGAACACGGAGACCGAAAGGTCGGCGTGAATCATATAGTAGATATGATCAACATAAGATGTTCACCATTGAAACTACTCCATTTCACGTGATGATCGGTTATGGTTTAGTTGATTTGGATCACGTGATCACTTAGATGACTAGAGAGATGTTTTTCTAAGTGGGAGTTCTTAAGTAATATGATTAATTGAACTTAAATTTATCATGAACTTAGTACTGATAGTATCTTGCTTGTTTATGTTTGATTGTAGATAGATGGCTCGTCTTTGTTGTTCCGTTGAATTTTAATGCGTTCCTTGAGAAAGCAAAGTTGAAAGATGATGGTAGCAATTACACGGATTGGGTCCGTAATTTGAGGATTATCCTCATTGCTGCACGTAAGAGTTACGTCTGGATGCACCGCTAGGTGCCAGACTCTTGCTAATGCAAGCTGCAGATGTTATGAGCGTCTGGCGAGCAAAGCTGATGACTACTCTATAGTTCGATGTGCCATGCTTTACGGCTTAGAACCGGGACTTCAACGGCGTTTTGAGCGTCATGGAGCATATGAGATGTTCCAGAGTTGAAGTTGATATTCAACAGAATGCCCGGATTGAGAGATATGAAGTCTCCAATAAGTTCTATAGCTGCAAGATGGAGGAGAATAGTTACATTAGTGAGCATATACTCGGAATGTCGGGTACTACAATCACTTGACACAATTGGGAGTTAATCTTCCGGATGATTGTGTCATTGATGTAATTCTTCAATCACGCCACCAAGCTACAAAGGCTTAGTGATGAACTATAATATGCAAGGGTTAGTAAAGACTATACCGAGCTCTTCGCAATGCTAAAGGCTGCGGAGGTAGAAATCAAGAAGGAGCATCAAGTGTTGATGGTCAATAAGACCACTAGTTTCAAGAAGAAAGGCAAAGGGAAGAAGAAGGAACTTCAAGAAGAACAGTAAGCAAGTTGTTGCTCGGGAGAAGAAACCCAAGTCTGGCCCTAAACACAGGCGAGTGCTTCTCCGCAAGCGGTAGTCCTTTGGAAGCGGAACTGCCCCAAGTATTTGGCGGATAAGAAGGATGGCAAGGTGAACAAAGGTATATGTGATATACATGTTATTGATGTGTACCTTACTAGAGCTCGTAGTAGCACTGGTATTTGATCTTGGTTACATTGCTAATATTTGCAACTCGAAGCAGGGACTCTGATCATGAACTCGGCAAAGGGCGAGGTGACGATCTGGCGTGGGAAATGGTTCCAAAGTCGATGTGATCGCGGTCGGCACGCTACCTCTACATCTACCTTGGGATTAGTTTTAGACCTAAATAATTGTTATTTGGTGCTGCGTTGAGCATGAACATTATATCTGGATCTTGTTTGATGCGAGGCGGTTATTCATTTAAATCAGAGAATAATGGTTGTTCTATTTATATGAGTAATATCTTTTATGGTCATGCACCCTTGAGGAATGGTCTATTTTTGATGAATCTCGATAGTAGTGATACACATATTCATAATGTTGAAACCAAAAGATGCAGAGTTGATAATGATAGTGCAACTTATTTGTGGCACTGCCGTTTAGGTCATATCGGTGTAAAGCGCATGAAGAAACTCCATACTGATGGACTTTTGGAGTCACTTGATTATGAATCACTTGGCACTTGCGAACCGTGCCTCATGGGCAAGATGACTAGAACACCGTTCTCCGGTACTATGGAGAGAGCAACAGATTTGTTGGAAATCATACATACAGATGTATGTGGTCCAATGAATGTTGAGGCTCGTGGCGGATATCGTTATTTTCTCACCTTCACAGATGACTTAAGCAGATATGGGTATATCTACTTAATGAAACATAAGTCTGAAACGTTTGAAAAGTTCAAAGAATTTCAGAGTGAAGTTGAAAATCATCGTAACAAGAAAATTAAGTTTCTACGATCGATCGTGGAGGTGAATATTTGAGTTCTGAGTTTGGTCTACATTTGAAACAATGCGGAATAGTTTAGCAACTCCGCCACCCGAACACCACAGCCTAATGGTGTGTCCGAACGTCAGAATCGTACTTTACTAGATATGGTACGATCTATGATGTCTCTTACAGATTTACCGCTATCGTTTTGGGGTTATGCTCTAGAGACGGCCGCATTCACACTGAATAGAACACCGTCGAAATCCGTTGAGACGACACCTTATGAACTATGGTTTGGCAAGAAACCAAAGTTGTCGTTTCTTAAAGTTTGGGGATGCGAGGCTTATGTGAAAAAGCTTCAACCTGATAAGCTCGAACCCAAATCGAAGAAATGTGTCTTCATAGGATACCCAAAGGAGACAGTTGGGTACACCTTCTATCACAGATCCGAAGGCAAGACATTCGTTGCTAAGAATGGATCCTTTCTAGAGAAGGAGTTTCTCTCGAAAGAAGTGAGTGGGAGGAAAGTGGAACTTGATGAGGTAATAGTACCTTCTCCCTTACTTGAAAGTAGTTCGTCGCAGAAAACGGTTTCTGAGACACCTACACCAAGTAGTGAGGAAGTTGATGATGTTGATCATGAAACTTGAGATCAAGTTACTCTGAGAACCTCGTGAGGTCAACAGAGTAAGATCCGCACTGAGTGGTGCGGTAATCCTGTTCGAAATCATGCTACTAGATCATGATGAACCCACGAACTATGAAGAAGCGATGGTGAGCCCAGATTCCATAAAATGGCTTGAGGCCATGAAATCGAGATGGGATCCATGTATGAAAACAAAGTATGGACTTTGGTTGACTTGCCCGAGGGTCGGCAAGCAATAGAAAACAAGTGGATCTTCAAGAAGAAGACCGACGACGACGGTAATGTTATCGTCTATAAAGCTCGACTTGTCGCAAAAGGTTTCGGCAAGTTCAAGGGATTGACTACGATGAGACCTTCTCACCCGAAGCGATGCTTAAGTCCGTCCGAATCATGTTAGCAATTGCCGCATTTTATGATTATGAAATTTGGCAAATGGATGTAAAGCTGCATTCTGAATGGATTTACGGAAGAAGAGTTGTATATGATGCAACCGAAGGTTTTATCGATCCAAAGGAGCTAACAAAGTGTGCAAGCTCCAGCGATCCATCTATGGACTGGTGCAAGCATCTCGGAGTTGGAATAAACGCTTTGATAGTGTGATCAAAGCATTTGGGTTTGTCTGAGACTTTTGGAGAAGCCTGTATTTACAAGAAAGTGAGTGGGAGCTCTGTAGCATTTCTGATATTATATGTAGATGACATATTGCTGATCGGAAATGATATAGAATTTCTGGATAGCATAAAGGGATACTTGAATAAGAGTTTTTCAATGAAAGACCTCGGTGAAGCTGCTTACATATTGGGCATTAAGATCTATAGAGATAGATCAAGGCGCTTAATTGGACTTTCACAAAGCACATACCTTGACAAAATTTTGAAGAAGTTCAAAATGGATCAAGCAAAGAAAGGGTTCTTGCCTGTGTTACAAGGTGTGAAGTTGAGTCAGACTCAATGCCCGACCACTGCAGAAGATAGAGAGAAAATGAAAGATGTTCCTATGCTTCAGCCATAGGCTCTATCATGTATGCAATCTTGTGTACGGACTGATGTGTGCCTTGCTATAAGCCTAGCAGGAGGTACCAAAGTAATCCAGAGTGGATCATGGACAGCGGTCAAGAACATCTGAAATACGAAAAGGACTAAGGATATGTTTCTCGTATATGGAGGTGACAAAGAGCTCATCGTAAACAGTTACGTTGATGCAAGCTTTGACAACGATCCGGACGATTCTAAATCACAGACGGATCGTATTTACACTAAGCGGAGGAGCTGTCGGTTGGTGCAGTTCTAAACAAAGCGTCGTGGCGGGATCTACATGTGAAGCGGAATACATAGCAGCGGAAGCAGCTAATGAAGGAGTGCGGATGAAGGAGTTCATATCCGATCTAGGTGTCATACCTAGTGCATCGGGTCCAATGAAAATCTTCGTGACAATATGGAGCTATTGCCTTAGCGAAGGAATCCAGATTTCACAAGAGGACCAAGCACATCAAGAGGCGCTTCAATTCCATCCGGACTTAGTCGGTGGGAGACATAGAGATTTGCAAGATACACACGGATCTGAATGTTGCGGACCGTTGACTAAGCCTCTTCCACGAGCAAAACATGATCGGCACCAAGACTCCATGGGTGTTAGAATCATTACTATGTAATCTAGATTATTGACTCTAGTGCAAGTGGGAGATCAAGGAAATATGCCCTAGAGGCAATAATAAAGTTATTATTTATTTCCTTATTTCATGATAAATGTTTATCATTCATGCTAGAATTGTATTAACGGAAACATGATACATGTGTGAATGCATAGACAAAACAACATGTCACTAGTATGCCTCTACTAGACTAGCTTGTTAATCAAAGATGGTTATGTTTCCGACCATGAACAAGGAGTTGTTATTTGATTAACAAGGTTACATCATTAGTAGAATGATCTGATTGACATGACCCATTCCTTAGCTTAGCACACGATCGTTTAGTATGTTGCTACTGCTTTTATCCATGACATATACATGTTCTCGTAACTATGAGATTATGCAACTCCGTTTACGGAGGAACACTTTGGTACTACCAAGCGTCACAACGTAATCGGGTGATTATAAAGGAGTACTACAGGTGTCTCCAAAGGCAGATGTTGGGTTGGCGTATTTGAGATTAGGTTTTGTCACTCCGATTGTCGGAGAGGTATCTCTGGGCCCTCTCGGTAATACACATCCTTGAAGCCTTGCAAGCACTACAACTAATGAGTTAGTTGTGAGATGATGTATTACGGAACGAGTAAAGAGACTTGCGTAACGAGATTGAACTAGGTATTGGATACCGACGATCGAATCTCGGGCAAGTAACATACCGATGACAAAGGAACAATGTATGTTGTTATGCGGTCGACCGACAAAGATCTTCGTAGAATATGTAGGAACCAATATGGGCATCCAGGTCCGCTGTTGGTTATTGACCGTGAATAGTTCTAGGTCATGTCTACATTGTTCTCGAACCGTAGGGTCCGCACGCTTAAGGTTTCGATGATGGTTATTATGAGTTTATGTATTTTGATGTACGAAGAAGTTCGAGTCCCGGATGTGATCACGGACATGACGAGGAGTCTCGAAATGGTCGAGACATAAAGATTGATATATTGGAAGCCTATGTTTGGAGTTGGAATGGTTCGTAAAACGGAATTTCTGAGTACCGGAGGTTACGGAACCCCGGGGTAAATGGGCCGGTGGGCCTCGAGGAGAAGAGGAGGGGCCGCCAGGAGGTGGCGCGCCCTCTCCCCCAGTCCGAATAGGACAAGGAGGGGGCGCCCTCTCTTCTTCCCCCCCCAAACCTAATCCAACTAGGAAGGGGAGTCCTACTCCCAGTAGGAGTAGGACTCCTCCGCCGCTTCTAGCTAGGCCGGCCGGCCTCCCCCTCCCTCCTTTATATACGGGGCAGGGGGCACCCTTGAACACACAAGTTTGATCTTTAGATCGTTCCTTAGCCGTGTCGGTGCCCCCTCC
This sequence comes from Aegilops speltoides, assembly GCA_021437245.1. Lineage (NCBI taxonomy): Eukaryota > Viridiplantae > Streptophyta > Magnoliopsida > Poales > Poaceae > Aegilops > Aegilops speltoides. The sequence goes on along the minus strand of CM038147.1, from coordinate 47,284,002 downwards.
ACCATATTCCACCTCGGTTATACCGTCATGAAGCTTAGTCGAAGCCTGCGCCGGTGAAACATCAAGATCGTCACCACGCCGTCGTCTCGTGAAACTCTCCCTCGACACTCGGCTGGATCGAGTACGAGGGACGTCATCGAGCTGTCGTGTGTCAAGAACTCGGGCGTCGGATGTAACGGCGCCGGATCGGTCGGATCGCGAGGAGAACGTCGACTACTTCCTCTACGTTGTGATCGCTTCCGCTTCGGGTCTACAAGGGTATGTGGACAACACTCTTCCCTCTCGTTGCTATACATCACCATGATCTTGCGTGTGCGTAGGAAATTTTTTGAAATTACTACGTTCCCCAACATGTATATCGCGTCGTTGTCGATATAACCCCCTCTAGATACAACTGCAGCACCCCCCTCGGCCCTCTCGCTCGACCAAAACTCTCGAGGACACCCAAACCCTAGAGAGAAAACGATGTTGCAGGTCTCCTACGTACCCCCTCCTACCGCGCTCCTACCCGACAAATTAACTCTCTCGAGGCCACCCAAATTTATCAAGTTAAAAGAGCGTTATCGTCGAGGCCACCCCAAACCCTTGAAGCTTTGTGTCGAGGCCACCCCAAACCCTTGAAGCTTTGTGTCGAGGCGACCCCAAACCCTAGAGAAGCAGCGTCGAGGCCACTAACATGATTCCTCATTGTGATTAGCTAGCTAGTTCTCGTTTGCCACTATGTACCATGTTTGAATAATAATTGACATGTTGTCAATATTTGCGAAACTATGGAGCACTCGAGACGAAGAAAGCGAAGCGATGTTGGGGAAATAATCGCAAATGGAAGTGATGATGTTGCATCATTTCTCATCGACCTTTGTTGGTCGGATGGATGAAGAAGAGGGCTATGATTAGGATGGCTTGAACCATTAATGCGGTACAAGAGGAGGACTATGTTCATGATGGCTCGGTGACACAATGGAGGTACAAGGCGAAGGAGACCGTGCGAGGCGAGTCACCGAACCGAGTCCGCCAGGTATATATATATTAGTTAAGCCCGTCTTGACAAGTTAATTGGTATATGTACACATATTAAGTCTTGTCGTCTTTCTTCCTTATAATTTCTAGCCCTCCGGATCGAGCACAACCGGTAAGGAGGCGAGGCCCAAGAAAAGTTGAGCTCGGATGAAAAGTTTGAGATCATAGAAATCGCGCCCGACGGCAAACCGATTGAACCCATCCGGACAAAGAAGGCATTTTCTGCTCAGTGCGGGGTTCTTGTTAGGGACAGGATCCCGATCAGCATCCAGCAATGGTATAAGCCTGCTAAGGATGAATCGCTGAGGTGTCTTATGTCAATGATATGCAGAAAGAAGATCTTTGGAATGAGCTGAAGGCAAATTTCACCCTACCGCCAGAGGAGGATCCAGAGAAGCCAGTTATAGAGCAATTAATCAAGTCTTGTGCTCTTAAGAAGATGGCTGGCCTAATGAGGAGGTGGAGGAAAGAGCTGAACCAGTTTGTCAAGAAAAAGAGACACCAGAATTCATCGGCAAATATGAGAAGATCAAAGATCAGCGCCCGCATTTGTGGCCCACAAGACATCGAAAAGAGTAAGAAGATGTCGGAGACAAACAAGAAAAATGCTGCGAAGAAGAAGCTTCACCATCGCACGGGTCGGTGGCTACCTCAAAGCTCGGCCTAAGTGGTCCAAGGCTGAGCATGATTTGCTTGAAAAAGGATCGAACCAGAGACAATGCGTTGGCGGACCATTGCGGACTTGGTTCTTGGGCTGGCGGAACCTTGGACCTATGTGAGGCGATGTCGATGGGCCGGACGAGCAGCTGCAAACACCAGTCAAGAAACTTCGACACTATATCGATGCTGCAAGCAGCGAGGGCGTTCCTTCCAAACAGGGAGAAGGACGAGCTCACAATGGCCCTTGGGAATCCCGAGCACCTGGGACGGACACGAGGCACGCCAGCTCTCTTCGTGGAAGGTTGGTTTTCGGACGCAGGGGTTACAAAACCCACGAGAGGAGGAAGAAAGTGGAGAAGGACCAAATGCAGCGCTGCTTGGAAGGGTAATGGGGCTAGAGGATCGAGAAGAGGAACGCGAAGCGGCAGATCGCAACAAAGCGACATGCGAAGCTTCCCGAAGCTACCCCGCCATCTCGGCGGAGAAGCAGCGTTGCTTCCACCGAGCTGCTTCAGTAGGAGCATGTCTTGACGGCTCTCGCCAGCTATCCGTGGATGGTATCACGGAGTCTCAAAATTGCCACATTATGGCGCGATGCATGAATTTGAAGGTCAAGGCGGCTGTTGGCCAAGTTTATCCTAGTGGACCCGGCACAACTTATCACCGCCACCGATTCGAGCGATTTGCTAAGGTGATGGTTGATGAAATAACGGAGGATTTGAGGACCTCGAGCTTGAGCACCCTACCGGTGAAGGGAGACTAGGCTGGGTTACGCTCGAAGACTCCATGCCTATGGCGGAAGGAGCTCATCGACCTTCTCAAGCTGGATGCCTCCGCCTCCTTCTCCTCCTCCCGTGAGTTAGGGCACTCCGCCTCCTCCACCGCCTCCTCCTCCGGTGAGTGGCGATCGAGGGCACGCGTGGCGGCACTCCGCCTCCTCCACCGCCTCCTCCCGTGAGTGAAGATCAGGCACGCGTGGCGGCAATCCGCCCCTTCTCCCGGCGTGGCGGCACTCCGCCTCCTCCTTCTCCGCCTCTCCAAAGCAGCGGAAGAGACCCGCCGCCGCCCCGGCTGCTCCGATGCGTCGTAGTCCTTCTCCTCTGCCTCGTAAGCAAGCACGAAAGAAGACAGACGCCGTAGCCGCTCCGTCTGCTCCGGCGTCTAGCAGCACAAGAAGAGAGAGGTATCTGATACGGTCCACCTCTAAAGCACAGAGAGAAGTTACCGTACGAGAGGATCAAGGAGGAAAACGATACGATCGTGCAGACCCAAGTGAAGGAGTTCTTTGAAGGGGTTAAAGCAAAGATACATCCACCTCCGGAGGAGAAGGTAGATCCGGTGAAAGCAAAGCGCACTCTCGATGCCCTGAGGAAACCACCAAAGTCTCCGCCGAGAACCAACTATGAACCGGGACCAATGTGCCTTGCTCCTGGCCCACCACCATTGGTCCCGGTTCGTGGCTCGAACCGGGACCAAAGGGGAAAAAATTGCTGAACAGACATATCTCCAAGCCAAGCGGTCGGGAACTACTGTCAGTGATAAAAGGTCAAAAGAACAACGAGCAAAGGGGAAAAAAATTGCCCTGCTCGGCGAACAAGCACAGCAATCGTGCCCCCCGCTGAATGTGTCTAATCCTCCGGGGCGGTGGCGGTTATGGCAATCTTGGAGATTACACTGACGATGCACTTCTGATTTCATGGAGGTGGACTTATTCAGAGATCTTAGTACGGAAGCCTCTCGTCAAAGATGAAAAGTCTCGACAACAATGATGCGAAGATTCCACAGTTGGTACATGAAAACCTGCGAGAGAGTGCGAGGGGACGAACACTTTGTATCTGAAAATTAAAGAGGAGCACGACCTCGTTTCAAATGATCTGTTGTCTATTCCATTTGAGGAGTTCTTCAAGTTCTTCAATCAAAAGGCCCTCGATAAATTAATGGTCTTTTGCTACTGCTGTAAGTACTATTTCGTCATTAGTGCAGTATATATAGCTCGGCTCTTTCATTGCATGTATTTATAATTAATTATCCTCAATATATTATGCAGATTGAAGATCGTCGAGTGCAAAAAATGAAATCTATGATATTGGGTTCATTAACACAAATATCATAGATGTTTTCTGGTTGAAAAGCGCTACCAAGAGGCCGAGGACAACTTGCTACAATCATTGATCAAAAATCAAAACAAAGATACCATACTCTTTCCTTACCACGGCCCGTGAGTATTCTTGTCGTGTGCATATTCGGTTCTCCTTATTACTCGGCGAGGTTAATGTAATTGATGAGTTATGCATGCGTGCAGGTTCCACTATATTCTTACGGAGATTAAGCTTGAGCATGGACTAGTAACCGTCTTAGACTCGAGACGGAAAGATCCCAGCACCTATGCGGACATGACTGAAATGCTCGACAAGTAAGTTCAATCGATCATTATCGCACCATATCGGCAACTTTTGTTCATTTCCTGATATCTCAAGTAATAACAAATATTTTCTTTGTCTTGCAGGGTTTGGAAACAGTTCACCGCACAAGCTCCGGGACTGCCGAAGGAGCTGCGATATACATACCCGAAAGTAAGTACTACTGGCGCGCATCTCCCATTGATTCTATAGCTATACTTTCATCAATGCCATTTATATAATGCTTCATTATCAGTTTGATTGACCTCTATTTCTCGTAAAGTGCTTGTGGCAGGAGGAAGGAATGATTTACGTGGATACTACGTGTGCGAGTTCATCCACAACGCGACTTTGAAAAACAAGCGGGGCTACTCTAGAAGACAATATGAAGTGCGTAAGCAATAATATTCACAATTTCATTTTATTACACCATCATTTCTGTTGACTTTCATTCATATATATGTATTAATTAACCCCTTCTTCAAATTAATTAGGCGTGGCGGATGCGGGATGAACTCCTAGAACCAGATCGCATGAAAGCAATTCAAGAGGAATTGGCGGGATTCTTTCTTGAACACGTCATCGATAAAGCGGAGAATACCATGTGGAACTTGAATTCAAATGCTAGTGGTTTGTAATTAAGAGATCTTATATAGATTGTACATGTATGTAGCCATAAAACTTGCTGTCGACCAATCTCTCGGAGAAGGAGAGGTCGATCGATCACTTCTCTCGATATGCATGGCGAACTTCATCTTGAATGGTTCTCTCGATCACTTATGTATATATACTATGTGGCGTCGAGCAAGCACGGACATAAGAGAGGACACTTCTCTGTATTAATTAGCTAGCTAACACAATATCTGAAACACCTAAATTAACCCCCAAAACCCCCAACCCCCTCCTTTCAAAAAAAAACAAAACCCTAACCATGGAATGCATACACGTGGATGCCTTTTGGTCCGGTTGCAGCCACCAACGGGACCAAGCCCCCGACCTGGGCTCGGCGCGACAGGGCCACGTGGAGGCACATTGGTCCCGGTTCGTGTTTGAACCGGGACTAATGGGTTGAGGTATTAGTAACGACCCATTAGTCCCGGTTGCCGAACCGGGACTGATTGGTGGTTTTCTACTAGTGGAAGCAGTGGACTTATCAAGGACCACCGGAACGCACTCGTGGATGTTGAGATCGTGAACGAGGGTGACATCCGGACCGGAAAAAGGGTTGTTGCCGGAGGTGATGGAGGAGCCCGGGGAGTTCATGGCGGCGGGGAGGCGACGGGAGGAGCGGCGGCTTGGGGGAAGGGAGGGGTGAAGAGGGAGAAGCGGCGGCTGCGACTGGAGGGAAGAAGCGGCGGCGGAGGCGGCTATAGAGGGGGAAGGATGGCGGAAGGAATGGAGGGGAGGCAGGCGGCAACGACACGGGGCAGCAGCGGTGGCTAGGAGAGTAGCGGCGGCGGCTACAGTCTGTGGCGGCGGCGCGATGGGAGGCGTGGCAGCGACGGCTAGGGTTAGGGTAGGATCGTGAGCATAACTGATACCATATAGAAGACCAGGTTTAGGCTGTGCAACATGCAATGCATTGATCGGGTGCACTAGGCACATATGTATGATGTACAAGAGGGGCCACGACCTCAGCTATACAGATACCTAGGAGGTGGACCCATGACACAATATTACAACCACAAATATATTCAACATCACTCATTTTTGCACCGAAAATGCTCGGATTTCTAGTACGGACTCCTCCCTCGCCAACCCACACCGCTGATTTTAGCTGGTGGGACCTCTCCTCCCTAATCTTCTTCAATCACAACTCTACACTCGAGTTCGTAACTAAAATCTGGTGAGAATATGTCCGTAAGAGCATCTACAGCCAGACTTGACAAATCCGATCCCTTATACATCCGCGGACGGGCCTTCATATTTCCCTGCGGCATCCACATATCTCAAATCCGGACTCTCAAATCCATGCAAATGCATGCACATCGATCATAAAAAGACAATGTCACACGTAAATAACAAATGTTGGTACGGAGCATAGATAGCGTTTACATAAAATTTATTTGAAGTGTACAACTCAAGCATTAGCTCCTTAGTTGCCATTGTGGGTCCACATGTGCTCCACAAGATCATTGAGTAGTTGTGTGTGCACCTGATGATCTTGAGGATTCTGATGCATCTACAGAAAGTTCATAAGCTGAGCCGCATCTTGCTCTTCCGGGAGTTCAACTTGTTCACGAGGTGCTTCAAAATCATTGGTTTGAGCTACACCATTACCCTCATCCTTGACAATCATATTGTACAAAATAACACAACATGTCATCAGCTGCCATAAAGTTTCTGATTTCCACATCATTCTCCGCACAATTCCCCAATGAGCTTGAAGCACACCAATTGCCCTCTCCACATCGTTCCTAGGCGCTTCCTCCATTGTTGCAAAGTGGCTCTGTTTATTGCCATGCGATTTGAATATGGTCTTCACAAACGCCGCCCACTGAGGATAGATACCATCGGCAAGAGAGTATCCCATGTTGTACTCTTAGTCGTTGATGGTGTAGTTGCACGGCGATGATTCCCCATTGCAAAGTCTCGTGAACACCGGAGATCGTTGAAGCACGTTGATGTCGTTGTGAGAACCCCACATTCCAAATAAAGCATGTCAAATCCATAAGTCATGTGATGCCACTGCTTCTAATATGATGGTGACCTCTCTGGTGTGAACATGATACATTCCCCGCAAACCATTGGGGAGGTTCTTTCATTGCCAATGCATGCAATCAACTGATGCGATATTGCTGGAAACCCTCTTGTCTTCTCCAATAGCCAACAACTTCTCTATATCCTACGCATTTGGTTCTCTGAGATACTCAGGTCCAAACACCTCCACCATGGCGCGGGAAACTTGACAATAGGCTTCAAGCACGTGATCTCCCCCATTCTGACCATATCACCAACGGCATCTGCAGCAGTACCAAGTGCAAGCATCCTCAGAGCAGCCATGCACTTCTGCTTGGTAGAGAAAGAGAGTTGTCCGCGGGAATCCCTTGTGAGCTTGATGTAGTCGTCGTGTGCCTCCACTCCCCCCACAACGCGTAAAAACAATTGTTTCCGCATGCGCAAGCGGTGACTAAACCATTGATAATCCGGAAAAGTAGGTTTGGGAGCAAACTAGTCCCTGTGCAGTAGCTTTGCTCCGAACACCCTGTCCCGGTTGATCACTCTTCACCCTTTGATCGAGCCCTTGAAGTTGAGAATATGCTCCACTTGCCGGTTCATTTCCTCTTGCATGCTCGTGAGCATAATCATGTCCACTTCTTCATCCGAATCTGAGGAATCGAAGAACTCATCTTGAATCATTTGGTCAAGCTCCGTCGGTCCATACTCCTTGTCCGACGAAGAATCAAATTCCATTGTTTTGCCTAATAAAATCACAGAAAATCTTGTCGGACAATGTGCCGAACACATCAAGCACAAGGCGGAGGCAGAGAATTGCCGGATGCACCTCGGAGGCGTCCGGGCCGGCGAAGACGGGAGAGAGGACTACTCTGTCGGAGCTGGCGGCGCAGAGGCTAGGAACAATTGCGGAGCGCTCGCGCGCGGCGGAGATGCGAGGCGGATGGCTCAGAGGAGGAAGAAGAGAGGAGATAGCAAATGGATTCGGTAGGTCTTGGTGGTGGATTCGATGCAATTTGGGGTGGGGTCGGGCTATCGGGTCCGACGTGATGGGCGTGCCAGCGCCTAATATCCCCTATGTTTGAAATTTGAATATGAGGGTCTTGGTCGGAAGGCGTCTAAAGCCCATTCGAGGAGCTCGTCTGGGCGAAAATGTTACGACCGGACAGTGACCGGACGGCCTACCCGGATGTAGGAGGCGCCAGCCGTAGATGCTCTAAGTCTAGCACCTCTCTTTCTGCACCCTCCTCCACCCCGTCTGTTGTGCCACACTGCCCCATTGTTTCTGACGACTAGTAGCTCGTTTATATACAAACGTTAACTACAATTTCCACGGGTGCGTTGGTCCAGTCGATGCAAAAGCGGAATGATTCGGTGGTACCGTCACGTAACTCCAACCAATAATTCTTCGGGTTGGTTGCGAGCGAGATCTGCTACGACGATCCACCGAAAAGAGAGAGAGAGAGAGAGAGAGAGAGAGAGATCTGCGACGGTCGACACATCCCGGTGCGCAACTGTACAAGGATCGACGAACGTCTCCATACATCCGATCGCAACGGAAAGCTAACTAACGTCGAGCTCGCCGTCACGTTACATGCTAGCTAACTAGTAGTACCATTGCTACTGCCATTAATCCTACCACCTGGCCGGTTCATCGTTCGTAAGTTTCACACGTCCATACGCACCGGCCTCCAATTATACGTACTACCACCCAACCAACTTTTACATATCCTTCCAAATAAAGGTACTGCAGGGTACTGCAGATAGTGCAGTGCGTAGTATTCCGCATTCCTGGCACTAATCTACAGTACGCTGCACTATCTACAGTACGGATCGGGCATTGTACATTTGCCAGTTTCGTAGTGCAGTACTAATGTACTACAAGTTCTACTGTAGTACTCCCTCCGTCCCAAAATTCTTGTCTTAGGTTTGTCTAAATACGGATGTATCAAGTCACGTTTTAGTATTAGATACATCCGTATTTAGACAAATCTAAGACAAGAATTTTGAGACGGAGGGAGTACGAAACGATTAACCATTTCTAAAAAAATGTTTAACCTGCTACGCGCGCCCGCAAAATAAGGGTTATGATTTTATTTTATTTTCCTTCTTCTTGGCACTAGTAGCAGCAGCAGGCAATGATGAGGCGAGCAGAGCAACCGTCCGGCCGGTCCGTCCTACTGAAGAAGAACCGGTCCATGGATCCATCCAACCAAAACCAATAATAATCAATCATAAGCTCGGCTTGGTACAAGTGGGGTGTGGCGTGGCGCGAATGATTAGGCCGACCGATGCGCACGACCGCCCCGCCTCCACGGGTGCCGCACATGGCCAGTCCCCGCCAGCCTCGTACGTCTGGGCCCGAACGGTCGCCTCCCGCCCCCCATCATTGGACGCACGTGAGGGACAGCTCCTACACCACACAGACCTGCGCCGCCCCCACCACGTCTCTCCTCGCCCATGTGTCCTCCTGGCCTCACTGTTCCTGCAGGATGTGTTGCGGATGCATGGGATAGGATGAAACTGCACCAACCACATCCATCAGATCCGAATCAAATGAAATGTACACGCACTACACTTCTGTCACCCCCTCACCAAATGCATGCACCGTTGTTTGGTGGAACTCATGCACACTATACCTTGTTCTCTAAGAAAAAGAAGAAGAAATTAGCACATATACTCCCTACTGTACTGTTCGCAACAAAAGAACTCCCTACTGTACTGTACTACTGCTGCAGCAGCGTATAAATACTAATACTCCAGAAATGGTTTTGTGTGAGCACTTCTGTTTTCAGATTAAAGGTGACATAAAGTACACTATACTACGTACTACTCCCTCTGTTCCGAAATGTAAGTCTTCGTAGAGATTTCACTATGAACGACATACGGATGTATATAAATGCATTTTAAGTGTAGATCCATTTATTTTGCTCCATATGTAGTCCATCTAGTGGAATCTTTACAAAGACTTATATTTAGAAACGGAGGGAGTATGTTGGAGTAGAAGCTTGTGAGAGGATTGGATTACTTACCAAGAAAAGATGGAGAATGGCGCTGATGGAGACGGTGCCATGCATGCAGCTGAATGAATCACAGAACCAATTATTGACACGCACCTGATACTCCACCTCAGTATTACCTTTTGTTTTTCTTCCCTTGTTCCAAAATAAACATGATTACACACCCTCAGTGCTTTCGGTTCAACAGAATCTCTCAGGTCTCAACCTACCATTTCATAACACTAATAATCACAACTAACACAACATATATGTATGTAGTGCTGACTGATTTCTTCATCAGTGGAATGCTACTCGTCTTTTCTTGATTGATTAGCCACCTCTATCACCTACTTGCCATAAATACCCTATGAATTCATATACTAATTATTAAGGCTGGTCACAATGGGGAGGAACTTAGGAGTAACATCACACACTCCAATACAACTTTGCTTATGTGGCACATATTTAATGAAGAGAGAGATGGTTGTGGTAACTAGCTAAGTTACCGGAACATCACACACTCCAAGAAACAATGAGTCTATAACCTAATAAATACATCATTGCATGACACTACATAGATGTTCCTACCCACTATGGAGGTAGTAACATAGTCTAGGAAAGTTTGTAAGTTACTAACTTATGTTCTTGCCCATTGTGACCAGCCTAAGATGCATGAGTGCTGCTCACTCAGCTAGCATATGCATATGCAATGAAACCGGGTAGGGTCAGCTATAGCTAATAATTAATTTGAGGATAAAAGAAGCGCCCACTTGAGCCGACAACAACATCTAGGGAGCTTGAACGCCACCCTACACCATTATTCAAACACCCCATCTGCTCTTGCTCTTGCTCTTGCCCTTCGATGATGCAGCTTTCACTACAAGACTGCCCATGTCCTCCCTGTCATGCCAAGATACATAAACATGGGACCTATCATTGCGTCCATGCATACCACTTCCCTCCATCTGCATCTGCACTGCACAGTCGAAATAAAGGGCCAAAAAGTTAATGACGACGCAAACTATGTACATGGGAACTAGAGTTAAATTCAGCTAAGCTTCCACCCTAAGTGTTTGTGGCTGCAACCTTTACAAAAGCGTGGAAGCTAGATCGCTTCACAAGTTTTGTTCTTGCGTGGCGGTTCACAAGTTTTTGAGTCGGGTGGACCAGTATCTGCACTGCAACGGTTTTTCACTAAAATCAAGGTTTAACGGAGCTTTCAGGATAAGCATAGCTTTGTCGGGTGGACCAGTATCTGCACTGCAACGGTTTTTCACTAAAATCAAGGTTTAACGGAGCTTTCAGGATAAGCATAGCTTTGTCGGGTGGACCAGTATTACAAGTAGTGTACTGAAAACCATTGTAGCAGTGTAAAATGATCAATCAAATTGCTTTGCAACAGAACAAGAATTTTTAGGTGTGAATAAAATATCCAGATAATGATTAAATTCTCTAATCATTATTCCTATACATACAACATTTTCCTTAACTATGTGTTCTCGTGGGCGTGTGGAGGTTGGATCATTTCGATCTATGCTACTCTTCAGCGGCGGCCGTTGTTGTCCTGCCGCGCTGGTCCTATGGGGCCTTAGCACAACGACCTCCCGGCTGTCTACTACCACAAGTTTTGCCCGGCTCCGTGGCGGGGATGATGACGTCAAGAATGCGGCTTCAGTGCTTGTACTCGTCGCGAGGTGGTTTAGGACCTGGATGTAATTTTTATTAGTTCTGATGTTCATTATATTACCATGATTGAAGATGAATAAATTGGAAGTTTTCTTGCAAAAAAAAACCCTACTTAACTTGTGACTCGAAAACATTGTTTGTTGTTGTCGCGACAAAAAAATCGGTCATTGTTTACCCAAAGATTAAAATAGCCACCTGATGCCCTTTTTTTTTTGCTCCCAGCATAGCATATATCCCGAAACTTTATAAATATAGTAGTAAGTGGAGAAAATGTCATGCGTTGATATTAGAAATAAATTTGTAGTGTTGATGGAACGCGCAAAGCAAGCTCAACTCGTAGTAGGATGCAATCATTTGGTGCGTGTGCGTCAGGCCAAAAGTGCAAGGTCCCACGTTTCCAAGGTAGTGAGTGCAATGGCGAACAAGGGCAACCACTATGGACTGAGAGGCAGGCATGGCCCATCCAATAATAATTCCTCCAGCATTGGGTGGGGTAGGTCAGAGTAATTGAGTTGGATCCGAGATCGCATAGATAGAGCAGAGAAAGCTCGAGATTAAACTGAATAATGCCAGTATCAAAATATAAAATAGGACAACTAAATGCCCTGTAAATAGCTAATACTCCCTTCGTCCAGAAATACTTGTCATTGAAATAAATGTATCTAGATGTACTCCTATGTTAGTTCTAGATACATTTATTTTTATCCATTTTCATGACAAGTGTTCCCGAACGGAGGGAGTACTTAGTTTAGTTGACATCTGCCCGCACCACTGGCAGTTAACCAACGTCCATAGCTGATATTTACCTTCTTGCAGCTGATTTTTTTACACATAATAGAAAATAATTGAAATTTACTACTGTACATTGATCCACAAAATTAGGCTCGGCTAATTTATTTTTACATACTTATAACTTTTTGATTTTGAAGTTATTGATGAAAAAAAAACGTCATGTACGGTTACTTGATTGCAGTAATTTTAGGTGTGGATGGGCGAGTGAAATGGGAAAATGGGAATAAAAATACAGTAATTTAACTACAGCAGTGGAGTGATTGGCGTCCCCAATGATTGCGGGGAGGTTGTGGGTGGTGCCAGGAAAAGTGCCGGCAAAGCGAGGCGCACGGCCGGGCCGGTGGGCCACCCCTGTCCTAATTTTCCACCTTGTCAATTTACAGGTGGGCCCGCCCCAGGGGCTCACTCGTTTGGGTGGGGTGGAAATCATCATGGGCCTTTGCTTTCTTTTGTTTTCCTCCTCGGTCGAGAGCGATCAGTGAGCACCCCGCCTGGCTCGGTTGGTCTCATGAGCCGTCGATCCAACGTGAGCCGGCTCGGTCGACGCACTCAACTGCAGTATGGCTCGATCCTAAGCTGTCTTCTTTTTTCTTTTCTTTTTTTCAGGGAAAAGCAATTCATTAATTAAGTGATAACTGTTTTACAATCATGAGTACTCTCTATGTTTCTAAATATAAGTCTTTCTAGATGTTTCAAATAAAGTATAACATTCGAATGTATGTAGACATATTTTAGAGTATAGATTCGCTCATTTTGCTCTATATGTAGTCTCTTGTTGAAATCACTAAAAAGACTAGTATTTGAGAACGGAGGGAGTAATGATAGTGATAATCTCATGTGGTACGTTTGCAAAGCCAACACGTTGTTCGCTTCTGCCCACGGCCAATTGTTGCCATAGCATGACCAGCTTTCTGTGAAGGACTAATCTTCTGGATTTCTGCATCCATTCCTTATGTTCAAAGTACAAAACCGCTGAAATATACTAATCTTCTGGATTTCTGCATCCATTCCTTATGTTCAAAGTACAAAACCGCTGAAATATATATATTCCTTATATTCTTTACTAATGCTACCAATGTATCGATGATCAAGTTTCAATTTTTTTTTTACCGATGATCATGTTAAGAAGTCGGAATCAGGTTGTTATCGCCATCCGTCTACCCCTACCAAAAACACAGGATTCATGCATGGATGTATGCATAAACCCGGACAGCTGGTTGCTAACCTATATACAATCAACACACAAAGTAGAATACTCCACTGCTTAATAATAATAAAATCGAAGCTATCGGCTGGCCTAAGAACAACACGTACCGATCAATTTGTAATGAGCCACGCAGCTGTAGTTTTGCCAGGGGACATGGACAACCGGCCACCCCAGGAATCCCGACGCGACGTCATTGGCGGAATTGACCCGTTCGTGCTCCAATCCTCCAATCAACGAGCGCCACCTCGACACCAGCCTACGTACGCGCCCATGCATGCATCGATCCATGCAAACTGTTGTCCGTCAGCTCTACGTGCGCTAATCTCGGTTGCTTCATGGCGCGGCAGCCCCACGATTTGTTTGCTTGCGTGTTTCGCTCCTCGGAATCGGCGTCGCCGCGACAGCGCCAGATCAATAGACAATAATCGAGCGAGTGTGCTTGAGTGTGGTGATGGCGACCGATTAGTCGATGATTTTCGCCTAGGAAAACAGAAACAGCTCGATGATTGGAACTGGTCATGAGCATGCAGCAAGATCCAACGTTTCCGTAGGCGATAACAAAGCAAGTAAACCGTACGTACGTGCGCGGACTAGTTTAGCATTTCATCGTGTGTCCCAGCAGGCTAGCAGCATGCGGAATCGGTCCGAATCTTACTCGGGAGGGCTCTAAAAAAGGAGTATATTGTTTATCTCAGGTTTAGGTATGTACGTGCCAAAAAAGAGTGAGTATATCCTGGTCTCACAGCTGCCCGAGTCTTAATTAATTATTTCAGAAAATAATTGGTGTTGATCACTCACTCGCACACACATAGGGTCTCTCGGAAACATACGGTTCTAGAAGCACTTGAACAATCGTCGCCAGTACAACAAAAAATATATGGATGAAGGATGTGCCGAGCAAAAATTCACGTTGGGAATGGGCCAATGTTACCCACTCGGAAACTAGCCGGGACCATAATTTCAAGGTTCATTTCTCTCAGTTGTAAGTAAGCCGAACTCACGATGTTCATTGTGTTTCTTGCGTAGGTAACTTTGTATGTGCAAATCGGTTGCGTAGTTTGTCCTTGATATTCAGTATTTCTATCGATGTTTTGGAACATAGGCCTTGTCTAGCAGTTGGATGATCAAAACATTGTAATCCGGGTTGCAAGCTTTATATTTGGAGCATTGGATTGCTCCTTACCAGGTACTACCATACATGCGGCAATGTTATTTTGGATCATCGCAATCACACGTGAATGTTGTATGTTTTATAGTACTAATTGCTACAAGATTGTTTTCATGTCACACAAGCCTTAGGCGGTAAGAAAACACCATTAGGATTGGAACTTACGAAGACCTATAAAAATCACACAGTACAAAAGACAGCCAAGAAGTTCAAAAAAGGAGGCAAAACACAATGGGAACTCAAATGAATACTAGAACTACACTACACTGAAGTTAATGTGAAATTCAATATCCAGATGAAAATTGGTAAACAACAAAAAAAATATGAACTGATGAGATAAATGTGATGCACACTAATGGCATATCTCATCGGGTGAAGATTTGACTACACTTTTTGCGGAGATGTGTCTGCTAATATAATGTGATATCATAAGACCAAGCCAGCAGGAGGCTATCGCACACACCAACATTGTTGTACCCTCGCACACCCAATCCTACACATGCCACAGTTTAGACGAGTTCCGCAAGCGCAAGGAAATGCCTCGGCTCGGCAGGGAGCCGGATCGGGGCAAGGGAAGGAGGAAGGCTCACATTGAGCAGGAGCATGCACGGTACCTGGGCACTATGACGAGGTGAATGGCATGCAATGGCAACTATTTATCATGATTATTTATTTATTATTTATAGCTAATTAATATAATAACGGGATACAATGAGTGCCAACGAGGAGAAGAGTTCCAGCTCTCAATTGAACAAGATCCTTTGTGACAGTGCAACCCATGATAATAATTCTATAAGTTGTGTACTTGTGGCATGCACCGTAGGCACTTTTTTTTGAAACGGAGGCAAAAGAATTGCCTCATCGATTAATTAAGAAGAAGAGAATTGCCTAGATAATTTACGGAAAACTGGGCTAAAACTGATACAATCATATCATAATTGGACTACTCACCAATCAAGAGACCCCACAAACACACGTGCAACCCACCAAACCCTTCTGACACACAATAATTCCGTTTGTACACCACAATTCAAGCCGACAAGAACATCCCAACAAAAGATAGTGGACCACGTCAAAACCGTAATGACGAATCAAACCCTGAGGATGAGTCGAGGGACCGAGAATCATCCATTAAGCAGCCGCGGGCGTCTTACCTTTGGCGCGACTCTTCTTGTTTTTGCACCTTAGTGACTTCTCCTTCACCATACCGGCCTAGGGGCAATCACTCGCCTTCTTGCATTTGCCCTTGAATGTCGTTCCCGTTAGGAGGCAAGCAGTCGCCCTTCCAATTCCAGGCCTAATAGCCTCCACGCTAGCGAGCAAAGTCACACAACTTTTTTTGCAACGAGAGCATTGGAATTATCCGTCGGCGAGGGTGGAACGGGTTTTTCACATGTAAGAGCATGAGGTTTAGTATCTATCCCTATGACATATCTGATCCCAGGTTTCAATGCAGAAAAGAGGTTGTGGTTAGTATTTTCTTGGTAGGTTTCATCAATGTATAAAAGCCACCTACGTGTTGGATTGGTATTTCACATGTGCCTTTCATGTGTTGAAGAATTGTATGAACCAATGTAGACAACATTGAGTTTGTTAGTTCACAACAACAGTCGTGCAAACTTTAAAGAGTTAACAAGTTGTACTCAGCTGTCGGCTCTTTTCTTTGAATTGAAGGCATGAACAGAATTCAACAACGTGCATTGCTTTTCTTGCCTTGGTTTGTATAGTTTTGTCCCTGATATCAACGAGGTGTAATGATGTTCTGCAATAGACGCATTGTATGGTGGTCATATGGCCAAAACAAACACTGTAAGTCTAATCGCAAGTACCCCTAAAAAAAGTCTAATGGCAAGCTATAGCTAGATTATTTTTATTCTTATTGCAAAGTTGTGGCGATCTCATGGACCAAGCGAGCAAAGCACACACGAGACGAGACGAGCGCACGCACCAAAGCCTGTCGTGCCCCCGCAGTCCCGCACCGAGAGTTCCAAGTTCCAACGCGCGTACAACAGCCACCCACACGCCCACAACTTAGCCGAGCTTCGCCAGCCGAGGAAACGCCTCGGCTCGGCTCGGCTCGGACCGGGTCAAGGCTCAGATCGAGGAAGGCAGCATGCACGGGCGCCATGACGAGCGATCGAGTGCCGCACAAGAGGAAAGTATTTATCGCCATTATTTAGGTATTTATTTACAGCCAATTAATGAATATAATAATTGGATGCCGCTGGTGGTAGCGAGGAGAGGAGATCCACCTCCCCCATCCAACCCAACAGCTCATCATTTGCTCGCCCCCCCGCTGCCCTATTTATAGCCCACCACCCCGCCGCCGCATGCCCAGACCAGACCAGATCATCACATCACCACCACCACCGAGCACTACCGTCGTCCTCCCTCCCTGTCCGGGAACTCTCAGATCGGATCGGGCCGCACCGGAGAGAGATCGACGATGCATCGCGCCGCCGCCGCGGGTCTCGACCTGGGCCTGGGACTCGGCCTCGGGCTCGCCTCCCAGGGCAGCCTCACGTCCTCCACCACCACCGCCTCCTCCTCCCCGGCCTCCGCGTCCCACGCGCACTGGACCGCCGCGCTTAGCTCCGTCGTCGGCGCGCACGAGTCGTACGGGCTGCACCAGTATGCCGGCCAACCGCGGAAGGAGGAGCCGGGGATGAGGCCGTCCACGTCGCCCGAGAGCGGCGTCAGCGCCGGGACCAAGAGGGGCTTGGAGCGCACCGGCTCCGGCGTCTCCCGCGGCGGCAACGCCGCGGGCAGCGACGAGGACGACGACGGCGGCGACGGCGCCGGCGGGCGCAAGAAGCTCAGGCTCTCCAAGGACCAGGCCGCCGTCCTCGAGGAGTGCTTCAAGACGCACAGCACGCTCAACCCCGTAAGTCCTCCTCCCTCGCTCGCGTGGTGTTCGTCCATGGATTCCTCGTAATCGATCGCATTTGCCTGACCGAGATTTCTTTCTTGACGATCTGCAGAAGCAGAAGACGGCGCTGGCGAACCGGCTGGGGCTGCGGCCGCGGCAGGTGGAGGTGTGGTTCCAGAACCGCCGCGCCCGCACCAAGCTCAAGCAGACGGAGGTGGACTGCGAGTACATGAAGCGCTGGTGCGAGCAGCTCGCCGAGCAGAACAAGCGCCTCGAGAAGGAGGTGGCCGAGCTCCGCGCGCTCAAGGCCGCGCCCGCCCAGCAGGCCGCCCCCGCCGCCACGCTCACCATGTGCCCCTCCTGCCGCCGCGTCGCCGCCGCCGGACCGTCCGCCACGCAGCACCAGCACCAGCAGCCGCAGCAGTGCCACACCAAGCCCAACGCCCAGCACGCCGGCAACGTCCTGCCCAGCCACTGCCAGTTCTTCCCCTCCACCACCACCGCCGCCGCCCCCGACCGGTCCGGCAGGCAGCAGGGCGCGTGGAACGGCGCCGCGCAGCCGCTCGTCACCAGAGAGCTCTTCTGAGACGAGATCTCGCCGCCGGGGTCCAGCCCAGGCGATTAATTAGGAGATTTGATCAGGCGGCGGTCGATTGGGTCAATCAACTAATCAATTGGCAAATCAATCAGTCGATCGCCGGAAAAAGATTTGATTTGGTTTGGTTTGGATAGCAGTAATTAGCCGCGCTAGTGATCGATCGACGGTTTGGTTTCGGTTAGTAGTAGTAATTTTCGGTTTGGGTTTTGTTTTTTCCTTTCTTTGGGATTCGATGGAATCGAATCGACGACGAACAAAACAGAAAGAAACAGATTAGTAAGGAGGAACAAATTAATGGCTGTCCGCTTTTTCCTGGACGGCGTGTACCCATCCACCAAACCCCTGCCGGTTGTTGGATTAACAGCTTGTTGATTGATTGATTTGTACTAGTACTGCCACCACCACTAATTCATGATTGGTTGATGAAGGAAATTAATGAAATATTATCTTTCATTCACATCTGTCTCACATTCTCAACTCTTCTCGAACAAGAGTATTTGGAGCCATGTCCTTTTTTTTTCTTATTAACTTTAATATAGTGTTTCTTTTTGCGATAAAAAGCATGATTCAAGTTAGCGCGTCGACGAACCCGATCTCCTTTTGTGTATTTATATCTCATCTGCTGGATATAATTCGACGAAAAAGAGTGACCCATCTGCTGGATATAATCAATTGTATGAAAAAGAGTGGCCCTGTTCGAAAAGAGTGGGTTTTCCAAGCTACTACTCCTGCTCATGATGAATTTGCATCTGAGAGCAGACATCTCGCAACTTGTTTAAGCGAAAGCAACCCACCCACACCTCATTATCATATAGGAGTATTCACAAGCAGGTTCAGACAGACAACCGTGCGTGTCTACGACGAGCCCTGCCTGCCTGCACACATGCGCCTCGGAGAAGCTTTAGTCTAAAAGCCAATTAACTAGTCCGCAGACAAAGTGAGGGACTAAAGTCATGGCGAGATCATTAGGAGATCTGATTAGAGCAGACCACCTGCAACTGCAATCCAGCTTGATTAGTGCGCGTTGGACCTCTGGGTCCGGCCCGAGTTGTTTTCGACCGACAGTTGAATCTCTACGCGATCCGCGCGCGGCGACCAAAGTTTAATCGGCCAAAGAGAGAAAAGCTTCTCCCTTTGCTTTTGCTTCCGGCCTTTTCATCACTTCTGCTCGATCGCAGCAAGTCACAAGTCGCAACAGCTTGTGATGTCGATGATGAGGGCTGACCTAACTAAGTGACGGCAAGATCAATTCAGATGGCTGCATGGACGGAACGGCAGCAGCTCGCTTGATTTGTTGGCTTCTTGTTAGGCTTATTAGTCACTTTGCACTAGTTGGATGATGGAACATGCCAATTGGTTTCAGCTGCTAACATGGTACGTGTGTATCTTACCATCAAAGGACAAACTGATGTGGGCCCTCATTTGATCTTTGTTCTTTTAGAAAAAAAACCGATCGGATCTATTATAAAAAGTTCAGCAAAAGTATAAAACATTTCAGATGTAATAAAAATTACACTGAGGTCGCTAGAACACCAAGCGATCACTACAGCAGCTGACGTACTGTTGTCGCTGCTCCCCTATCGGAGCCGGCTTGACCTTCTCGATGACAGGCGAATGAGTAGTCTTCGTGTATGTGACCTTAATGACCAGTGCCATGGTCATCACATCGAACCCTTGAATAGATTTGATGCATCTGACACCAAATTTTGCCATCGCACATGCCATACGAGAAACCGGGACCGGGGGCGGTCGCCAAGGAGATTAAAGGAATCTAAGCTAGAGCTCGTCGACTACATCCAAATGAAGGAACTCGAGGAAGATCAGAGCCCGAAATACAAACTCGAAGACGAAGCTCCACCATCCGCCATTAAAAATCCTAACCTAAACTACTAGCTGGAACGGAGGCACCGGGATTCTCCTTCTCACCATCAGCTACCAAAGCGACGAGCATAGGGGAGGTGAATCCATGGGACCCTCTGGTGAATCCTAGAGGGTACAAGTTTACCCTAGCCACCGAGGGCGGAGGAGGAAACATTATGCGTCTTTGAAGCGAGGGATGGAGGAAACGCTATGCGTCGGTCAAGCGATTCCTTATAATGTACTATGTTACTACGTCATATTTTCTCCTAACAATAGACACATATACATAGATTGAGAAAAGGCAAGGTTCACAATATGTATAAGCATATCTGGCCCTAGCGTGGTCTTCAGAGTGGAAAACCATATTTATATTTACTGTTAATTGGATTGAAAGACTTAATTCTTTTAACAAAGTGTCAAATTGTCATATTTCTTTGAAAATGCACATTTCAGACCGAATTCTTGATCGTTCATAAAAATCTCCTATTGTCACCGGACCCGTTCTGAAGTTCCTTCTTTTCAAAGACCAATCATTTCTTTAGATATGAGATAAACAAAAGAAATAGGCACACCACTTTTACTACCGCCACATAGTAAACAATTTACGCAAAACACCTCATAAAATCATCTCCTATAATCTGTCGTCCCTCTCCGCCACGTCGGTTGAGCCACAACTATTGGGCGACTCTCTGCCATGCGAACTTCAAGAAGTTTTATATGGTACTCCATCCGTTACGTAACACTGTCGTGGTTTTAGTTCAAATTAGAAATAAAATCGTAACAAGTATTATCGAACAGAGGGAGTATAATTTTTGTGGTATATAACACATATTTTGTTAATCAAAATAATAGTCCTTTTTTTTAAAATTTCGTGTCAGACTTATAAACCAAGATAGATGAGTACTTTTTTTGTGCACTTTCTTTTGTTTCACATTGTTTTGTGGTCATGGGTTTTCCTCCGTTTTTGCCCTAGAATTGGTTGAATATTCATTTGTTTGCCTTCCATTTTAGCAATACCAGAATTGAAGTTACAAATCACTTTCTTATATCGTGGGAAAATATTTTATTCTTTTGCAAATTTATTTATTCCACTACAATATTTTGTTTATGTAAACTAAATAAAAATGTTGGTTCTACGAATTAAAGATGTCTCCATAGGATCACAAATTGTTCCGCACCATACATAGTTTTTTCATGTATCAAAAAAAAATATGCATGAAATTTCTAAAGAAACCCATGTATCTCAATAAAATATACTATTATGTATTAACCACAATACAGGAATGATGAGTACGCTGGGCGGCGCTCACAGCGGCAAATATGATGTGTCATATTTTTGTTGGAGAAAAAAGATTTGCCCGATTTTTTTTCAGTGAACTTGCTCTCTTTAGCTCTTGTTTTCCCTATGGAGTGGACCTGACTTGCCAGACTCTTTGTCCCAGCTGCTTACGGGCTGAATGCTTGGCCCAACTTCCCATCTGTCATGCTAGACCACTCGCCCATCTTCACACCGCCTGAATGGCGCCTTCAGAGGCGGGAGGCGGCACCACCGCCGAGAGCGAGCGGCAGCCCGGCCGCCGGTGCAGGCCACCAACGGCGACGCTGCGGTGCCGGTGCGGCAGCGAGCTGTATATGGTCGCCTATAATTTCCCGACAATGGCATGTGGCGGAAATCATGCATATGCAACAAACTACTAAAGGCAGAGGCGTGCGAGTGATCATCCGTCCATCCACCCGACGGACGGATCGGAGATCGATCTGTGTATGCATGCGACCAGCTCAGAATTGGCGGGCGACCTCATCATCATGGACATGATGAGTGGGCTGTGGACGACCACATAGGACTAACCGTCGAATCATTGCACATATATATCCGACCTCACACAGTCACACACCACATGGTGTCTGTCAGACTAATGCCAAGTGCGTGCGTGCGTGTGTGTGTGCGCCCTAGCTAGCCAAATGCTAGCCGCTGATGATCTATCAGTGCCGTGCCGTGGCTGCTGCTGGTGATAAAATGATTCTGCTAGCTAGCTAGTTCGATCATTGATTGATTAGTAGCTAACTAGTCGTTGCCGACGTATACTTCGTACGTGCAACTGATAATGTGTACACATAAAGGTATGTGCAATTCATATTGCCAATAATAGAGAGTATAACATGCGCGCACAGTGTAATGGAGTACTATCAAATGATCCTCTTTGCACATTTTCTGGAGGAATCGCATCTAAATACTTACAAGCTTCGTCCACCTTGGCTGTATTCAGCGGTATCTGACACACAAAACGGTTGGCTGATTTTTATTTGTGGCACACCATGTATGATGTCTGTTTTTCTTTTTCTTTTTACAATACAATGCAGGCTCTCGAAATTGATCAGAGCTCCGAATCAATGAAACCGGAGGAGTACTAGTTTGCAACGAAAATCCAGAAGCTGTACATGCGTTTTTAGACGCTAACAACAATGGTAAATGCTTAGTCCTGACCTCACCAGCAGGCTTCCCCTACTTGTGCCTCTGCATACGGTATTATAAATAAAGACGTATGTAAAGGGCATAAAAAAGGGTTGGACTTGCGGTGAACAGTACTACTAGTCCAGATCTGCAGCAACCAACTAACTAATCAAACATATTATCAAAAAACAAAAAACTAAGTAATCAAGCAGAGAGGAATGTGATGTGACGGGAAGCAGGCAGAGGAACGACAGGGAGGGCCACTGGTACAGGGAGCTTTTATCTAAGCCAGCCAGCCGAGGACATGCCACCCATTTCCCACTAATCGTTGCTGCTGCTCTGAATAATTCTTGAGCACGTATATATGCAGCAGGCGCGCATGTGGCGAAGCTGGGAATCACGAGGCACGCCAGCGCGGAGGTGCGCACGGCCGCCTCGCACACACGTGCGCTCGCCGGCCCGGTCAGCGGCGGCTTCCGGCACCTGGTTGGCAGCTCGCGGCAGCGATCTCAGTCTCAGGCGTCCATTTTAGGAGGCTTGGGATTGGTTGTAGCTGCCGGGGTTGTGATTTTACTTCTCTTTTTTAAAAAGAAAGCCATTGTTGTGTGGTTTTATGATGGAAAAACAACGCACATCTCTGCACATTACTGCAAAAAATTACACTTTTCATAAATCATTGCCGCCTGTCCAACCGAGTTGTCTCCATCCTACATTGTCGTTATCACCTCCATACAATGGCCATTGATCATTAAACACTCTAAACTACTAGTCTACATTACTACTAAATACCGCAAAGCAGGGCGTGCATGATCATTAGAGGTTTGCTGATCTAGTCTAGTTAAATCCCTGTTGACGGGCCGGGCATGTGAAGAGAAGGAGATACAAATGATCAGTTGATCATGGGCGTGACTCGGACGTAGAGAAGTTAATTGGTGGTTAATGCCATGATGGTACGGTCTGATTCTCGTGACTGTCCAGTCCAGCTAGCTTAACTACCTACCCGTTGGCCGGCTAGGGAGCATCTAATCTAATCTAATACTCCCTCCGTTCCTAAATATTTGTCTTTTTAGAGATTTAAATAGACTATCACATACGGATGTATATAGACATACTTTAGAGTGTAGATTCACTCATTTTGCTTCGTATGTAGTTACTTATTGAAATCTCTAGAAAGACAAGTACTCCCTCCATTCCGAATTACTTGTCGCACATATGGATGTACTTAGATGTATTTTAGTTCTAGATACATCCATTTCAGCGACGAGTAATTTGGAACGGACAAGAGCATGTAAATATTTATCGCGTAATGATATCTTACATAGCTACAGGCTATGGTGGCTTGGTATTATTAGGCCGACAAGAGCATGTTATTCGAATCATGCACGGCATACTAGTAATGCAACGGCCGCCTGATTGTACTTTGTATAGCTAATAACCCGGTCATCAGGAGGTCTCCCTCCCATCGATCTATCTGTGGGAGTTACCTGGCGAACCACTGAATCATTTGCGACGGCACATGGCGTTTTGGTAGCCAACCTGATAATTGTGTACGCAGGATGAAACTACAAAATGGTGCTCATCATGCACGCAACGCAACGCAACACTGCATTGCTCCGTACGTGCAAGTTGCAAAATATGTTATATACTTCTCCTATGACTTTGATTTGACCGCTGATTAGTTAGTTCGGAGTTGGTTGGAAGGAGTTTGTATTATTGAGGTATGTCAATCCTCTCATGTTTCGCTGTTGTGTTCTATGACATGATTCATCAGGCATGTAGTGGTGTCAATCTAAATGGCTTCTGCTAGGTATACGTAGGATTCATTTTACCTCGCAGATTTCGCGAAGAGATTGTGATCAGTGGCCACGGAGCGACCATGTAGTTTTTTTTTCGAGGAAACCATGTAGGAGTAGGTTCGTACTGCAATTAACATTTCGGTTCTTATGTTTTTCTGTGTCAAGCATTTCTGAAACCGGCCATAGCTCCATACAAGCAAGCTAGTGACCTTTGTATCTTCACATCGCACATGAGGTTAGCTAGCCAGATCTACGGTTCAGAAAAGCCAGCCGGATCTGGCTCCGGCCAACAGCCCCAACGTACAGAGACGCGATAAAAGATGGGCTGGCCGGAGGGCCGGACAGCCGAGGTGGTGGTTTCTGGTTTGGTTCCATGGCGGGGCTATGGGGCAATCATTTGCTAGCCTGGGCCTCCGGTGGTTTAATCCGATGGTGACTGTGCCGCACGTAGGCCTCTGGGAGCATGTCATGTGCCTCGGTAGCCGACATGGCAAGTGCGGACAGTCGGTCCACCGTCCTCCTTCAGTCGGCAAACCAGCGACGGCCGAATTCACTGTTTTAACCCTTTTTCAAAAGGGCAACGATCTGCGCCGGTGCGCCGGCCGAACGTTTCGGCCGGTCGCATCCTAGCCGTCAGATCGGCCCGTCCCGAGCCGTTGGATCCTTATCCCTGGGCGGCGTCTTCTCTCGCGAAGCGCCAGACGAGAAAAGGAACCCCGTCTGGCCGTAGCGCAGATTCTCCCTCGTCGTCGCCCCCGCCGCCTCCTCGTCTCTCGAGCTCGTCGACACCCTCGCCGCCCTCGCCGGCCGTCTTCGCCGGCCGCCATGGTCGCCGGTCCCACTGGCGGCCGTCCTCGTCCTGAGCTTCACCCATGCAATAGCCCGCCCCTGCGGTTGTAGCTTCCGTGGCAGCCGTTGTAGCTCGATGGCGACGGCCGGAGCTCACCGGCGTTTCGCCGGTCTTTCGCTAGTGCTCATCCCCGCTTGCAACAAAAATCAAGCCCGAGGAATATGCCCGATCTTTGCCGCAACCGACGACGGAAAAAGCTACAATCGGCGAAAAAAGCTTCAACTAGCTATGAAAAAAGTTTCAAGTCGTCTGGCGGAAACTATGAACGACCAAAGAAAAGTTACAACCGGTGACAAAAAAGCTTCATATCGCGACGAAAAAAGCTTCATCAAGCGATGAAAAAAGCTTCAACTGTGGAGCCGTACCCATAGTCGATAAAGCGAAAAAGCTGCAACGGCGGTTACAAAAGCTACAACGAGGCGATGAAAAAGCTTCAAACTTATTGTCTTAGCTGTGAACCCGCGATGGCGATGACGCCGTTTTGCTGCAACCATAGTTTGGTTTTGCTACAAGCGGCGTTGAAATTTGCTACAACCATTATCACAGCTACTTGTCTTTGCTCCACCGAGCTCCATGCACGCCCATGGCCATCGTCGCTTCTTTGCAACCGTAGTAGATTTTCGCTACCACCGATGATTGAATTTGCTACAACTGGTTCCAACGATGATTGTAATCCGCCATGGCTGGCTGCAGCTCCGGCGTGGCTGTGTCCGGCGAGGTAGGCGAGCTCCGATGCATGCGGATCCGCACGGATCTGGTCGAGGTGGCGGATCGGTGATTCCCATGATGGCGGCGTCCCTGGAAGCCTCGGCGTGGCGACAGTTGACCATGGCAGCGGGAGAGAGAGAGAGATGACCGAGAGGAAGAAGAGAAAGGGAGAAAGGAGAAGCGCGCGTGGGCGGGCCCCTCATCCCACGTGTCGTTAGGTGGGTCATTGGTAGCGTTTGCGGCGTGGGCCGACCGGCGAAGCTTCGGCGGTCTTGCCGTTGGCAAACAATTCCCTTTTCAAAAATTCAGAAAAACTTTTTAAACTTCAGCCTTTTGCACCGTTTCATTCGCTAGGCTGCCAAAGTGTTTTCTTTTGGTTTTTTGGTTTTTTGGGTTTTCCAAAAAAACTTTTAATCTATTCATCTTTAATCATGACAGTATGACGGACACTGGAAATAATGAAATTTATATCCAGATACATAGACTGCCTAGTTAGGACTACAAACACTGAAGCGAGCCGAAAACGCCGCCATCATCGCCCCTTCCCCACTGGAGTTGGGCAAAACTTGTTGTAGTAGACAGACGGAAAGTCGTTGTGCTAAGGCCCCATAGAACCAGCACAACAGAACAGCAACCGCCACCGTGGAAGTGTAGCATTGATGAGAAGGATCCAAATTGAAGACACACGAACATAGACGAATTACGGCCAGATCCGAGCAAATCCATCAAAGACATATACATCGGAGACACATCTCCACACGCCCACCAACGATGCTAAATGCACCAACGAGACGGGGGCTAGGCAGGAAGGACCTTACTCCATCTTCACGGAGCCACCGCCGCCTCGTCTTTCTGAACAGGACACAAACCCTAACAAAATTCGAAGGAAACATAAAAAACAGAGCCTTCCCGTTGGCAAGGACCGGGATCCACCGCGTCGCTATGCCCCTAAGTCCACCGGACACGAGGCGGACCGGCGGTGGCGCCGATAGGCGGCCTAGAAACCCTATGCTTTTTTAAGGAGGAGGCGACTACGTGAGCCTTTCGTGAAACTGTTACAACTGGATAGGGCCAACTTGAGCTTATGTGGTTGTTTCTTTGTGCTACTGCATTGTTTTTCTCTTTTCGGGTTTTTGTTCCTGTTTTTCATGCAGTTTCTATGCATTGTTGTTGCAGCATTTTTGTTTTAAGTTTTTCTATTCAATTATCATTGTTTTTTTTTCAATTTTATTGTTTGTTTTTGTTCTGCATTTTTTAATACATGGCAAACTTTTTAATATGAAGTGAACATTATTTAAATACATGAAGAATAATCATATATGGAGAATATTTTTTAAATACACAGTGAACATTTTTGTAAGTAGAAGTTAATTTTGTAAATTTAAAATTTCACGTATTTACAGAAAGCACACCATAAAAAATTGAATCAAAACGAATAAACTAAAGAGAAAAAATGCTATAAAATGCTGCACCGCGAGAGCTATACCAGTCCTATAGAGAGACTATAGGACGATCGAATTTGTTTGTTCCCCGATGCAGTTGTAGGAAGCTTCTATGATTGGTTTTAGAAGCTTCTATGCCCTTTTCCCACTTTTCTGTGTTTCTTAACTGGTTTTATTCGACTTTTTACCTTTTTCTTCTTATCTCTACTTTTTATTTTCTCAACCCATGTCTAGATTTTTCAGTAAACATCATTTATTTGATACACATTGAACATTCTTTTAACACATGATGTACATTTTTTCAAAATCTTTGGAATATTTTTAAACACATGTCAAACATTTTTAAAGTACAAACTGATCTTTTAATGGTACATATTTTTTTAATGTCATGAACATATTTTTAATACGTGTAATTCTTTTTTGAATTTTTTTTGATAAAAGAGAGCTGCCTCTCCGATTTCCATTAACAGAAATCATCATGTCTTGTTACAGAAAAGAGAAAAAAGGAAAAAAAACAGCACCGCACCCCCAGCTAGATAATCCACCCTATTCCAGCTAATCCATGCAAAGGATCCTGGAAAGAGTGTTCCAAGGTCTAGATCTAAGAATCTAGCCTCAAATCGACATCCCCCCCTGTTAAAAGAAACAGAGACTACAAAGAGCGAATAACTGGGAAGTAGACAAATCCATTATTACAGGAAACATCCATTAAGTCCAGAACAACAGCAAAAACGGGAGCGAAGCCAACTTGAGATTGAAGAAGCTATATCCATCGCAGCAGAGAGGGGCATCTATCCTTCGATCCTCCCGGTCTTCAGGCGCCACCCATATGCTGCCTTGAATATCTCCTCCGCCACCTCACTAATCAACTTCATTCCAGCCTCCATCAACCTACTTCTTACGGGATTTGTCTGCAAAATATTCCAATCATTTAAATTTTTAATAAGCAAGGACACAGGGACACAGGGGTCATTCACCCTATTGTTCTCAAAAATAACACTATTATTAACTTTCCAAATAGTCCAGCAAATTGCTGAAACTCCTATCACAACCAATTTTTTTTCATCTTTGCAAAATGTGTTAACCCATGTTTTCATGACATCGTCTAATGTGTCTGGTATGTCCTTAAGATTGAAGGCACATTTCAGGATGTTCCAAAGCAGTCTAGCCACCGAACAGGTCAAGAAGAGATGATTTATGGCCTCCTTTTTTCCACAAAAGGGGCATTTATCATCTCCCTTCCACCCCTACGAATCAGGTTATCTTTTGTGAGGATACTCCCCCTAAGGGCCAGCCACATAAAAACCTTAATTCTGGGTGGCATTTTAATCTTCCACATATATAAATGTGGATATTTAATCCCATTTTCAATCAGATGCCTATAGAAGGACTTCACTGTATATATCCCTTTCTTATCCAGGGTCCATTTGATCTCATCCATCTCCTTGTTTAAAGTTACCTCCATACAGGCTTCTTTAATATGCCCCCAGAGTTCTTTTGCATCCCCCAGCAAAGTTCTCCTAAACTGGACATTCTCTAATCCATTATCAAAAACTTCTTTAACCGTTTTTCTTTTATCAAAGCATAAATCATATAATCTAGGGAAGTTTCTTTTTAAAGGAGCGCTACCAATCCACCAGTCTTCCCAGAAACGAGCTCTTTCACCGTTTCCAATCTTAAACTTACACAGCGAGATAAAATGATCTCTGTGTTTCAATATACCCTTCCAGAACTGTGAATCGCCCTGTCTGGTCAAGACATTGGCCATACATTTGTTCTTAACATGTTTTCCTAAAATTATATCTTGCCACAACCCCTCTGTCGTATATAGCTTCCACCACCACTTACACAAAAGAGCTTTATTCATATGAGATAAATTATGAATCCCAAGCCCCCCCATGTCTTTTGGTCTGCAAACCTCAGACCATTTCACCAAATGATATTTCCTTTTTTGCTCATTCTCTTGCCATATAAATCTAGCTCTGAAGAAATCCATTCGTTTCTCTGATCCTACTGGGAGTCCATAAAAGGACATCATGAAATAAGGGATTCCTGTCAGGGCAGACTGGATCAGAGTAATCCTCCCTGCACTAGCTAATAACCTCCCCTGCCAGGTTTCACATTTTTTTCCATCTTAGTTTCAGGAGGCTTCCAATGCTTATTTCTAATTCTATTCTTATCAACTGGCAGCCCTAAATATTTCATGGGTAAAGCACCCACAGGACAAGTAAATATTCTTGCATATTCATCTTCCCTATCAAGTGCCTTTCCAAATAGGAACAGTTCACTTTTATGGAAGTTAATTTTCAGACCAGACATTTGTTCAAACAAGCAAAGTATATATTTCAAATTTTGAGCACTTTCCATATCATCTTGTATGAGGAAAATAGTATCATCTGCATACTGTAGCATATTCACACCATTAGTTATATACTCACCCAAAACTCCCTTAACTAGTCCTCTCTCTCTAGCCTTATTTAGCATCATTGCTAAAGCATCAGCAGCCAAATCAAAATTTAAAGGAGATAAAGAATCCCCTTGTCTCAGACCTTTATGAGAGCAGAAATATTTCCCTAAATTATTATTAACTTTCACACAAACCTTCCCCCCTCTAACTGTTTCCATGACCCAATCAACCCATTTGTCTGGGAACCCTTTCAATCTAAGCATTTGGAACAGAAAGGACCATTTAATTTTATCATAGGCCTTTTCAAAGTCAATTTTCAAGAGCACAACACTTTGTTTATTCTTTTTAATGCTGTTTAGAGCTTCATGCAAGATCAGGACCCCTTCCATTATATACCTGCCCTTAATGAAGGCAGTTTGCACAGGTGAAATGACCTTAGCAGCTACTAAATTTAGCCTATTCATTAAGACTTTGGTTATAATTTTGAAGCACACATTTAACAGACAAATAGGTCTAAACTTCTGGATTTGATTGGCCCCAGCCCCTTTTGGGACCAAAGTAATAATACCATAATTCAACCTACTTATATCAATCTTCCTGCTGGTAAAATCATCCAGCAAATTTTTTAAATCCATTTTCACAAGATCCCAAGAATGTTGGTAGAATTCTGCCGTGAAGCCATCCGGCCACGAGATTTATTATGTGCCATATTAAAAACTACCTTCTTAATCTCCTCCAAAGAGAATTCTTCCACCAGCAGGTTAGTATATTCCATAGGAATCCTAGTAGGATTATCAATATTCAAGGACACAGAGGAATTATCAGGGTGACCAAACATTTTTATAAAAAGTAGTGATATATTCCATTAAATTTTTATCTCCTTCTATCACTCCCTCCTCTTGTTCTAATCTAGAGATTTTATTTCTTCTGAGCCTCCCATTAGCTTTAGCATGAAAGAATTTAGTATTTCTGTCTCCCTCTAACAGTTCATCAGTTTTGGCTCTCTGCTTCCATTTATCCTCTTCTTGCTTGAGCAGTCTATCAAGTTGTGCTCTCAACTCAATTTGCTCTTTCCTGTCAGCAGCTGTTAGACCATTGTCCTCACTGTTTTTATCAATAATATCTAGTTTGAGTAGGATATCTTTTTTAAGCTCTATATACCAAGCATTCATATTTCTATTCCACCCTTTAAGCCTGGGTCTTAACATTCTAAATTTCCCCAACAGCCTGTCTATACTGTCTCCTTTAATAGAAGGATCAGTCCAAACTTCCTGCACAATTTTATGAATCCCCTCCCTTTTGAACCAAGCATTTTCAAATCTGAAAATTGGTTCAGTTTTTTGGAAGTCTCCAGAGTCCAAATAGAGAGGAGTATGATCAGATTTCTCCCTTGCTAGAGCAGTTACCTGGGCTAGAGGGTAAGCCTCTTCCCAATCAGTGCTACACAGGATTCTATCAAGCTTTTCAAATGTGGGACTCTGTATATAATTACCCCATGTATATTTCCTCCCAATCATGTCTAATTCCCTCACCCCAGCTTGTTCCAAAATGGCATTAAATAAGAAACTCCAATGTCCAGGTGATCCTGGTTTATTTTTTTCACTGGCTTTCCTAATAATATTAAAATCCCCTCCAATTAAGATAGGATTTGTAGATTTTTGAAAAACTCTGGATAACTCAGCCAGGAATAAAGCTTTCCTTTCTGGCTGTGCTTCTCCATATATTACCACCAAGTCCCAAATGAACTTTTTATCAATATCTTGGACAGTCATTTTGATGTGGTAATCCCCATCATCTTGAGAAATTATGTCTAGTGTGGTGTAATTTACACCTAGTATGAGGCCACCAGATTTCCCCCTAGCTGGAATAAAATGCCAATGAAAATCCCTTCCTGCACATATCTGTTGTAGTTCATTTCTGGAAAATTGCTGTCTCATAGTCTCCTACAGCCCTAGGAAATCTACTTTCTTATCCATGATCGTTTCTCTCAAAAATCTTTTTTTAATCTCACCTCCAAAACCTCTCATATTCCAGAAGATACCCCTCATCTTTTTTTCTTCTTCTTTTTCTCTGAATACTCTAGATTTTTGACAACAGAAGCAATCTTAACTCCAGAACCTCTGGTAGTTTTGCTTTTCTTCTTCATTTTTTTTGATGAAAAGAGACCTTTCACTAATTCCCACTCCTCATTTTCCTCTTCCTCTTTATCAATATCCTCATCCTCTAACAGCTCCAATATAGAATATTCCCCAGTATCAATAAAATCATGCTCCTCATGTATGCAATTTTTATCCTGGTTCATATTATGTTCAGCCAGCCACATATCAATTCTGGCTTGTTCAGCCATTTTAATCAATTCAGATTGTGTTTTATAATATCAGGTTTAGGCCCTAGGCTGACACCAACCTCCTCAGCAATCTGCTGTAGGACATTATTAGATCTGGAAATAGTATCAGAAGATAAATACTCACCATAGTTGTTCTTTTGTGCCACCCTCTCTTTAGCCAAATCTGTTATCTTTTTGTCTTCCTTGCCTTTTAGTCTGGTGCATCTTCTCAGCTCTTCCTCATCTTGTGATTCAAGCTCTCCTATCCCAGCCTTTTTGATTTTGGTCTCAAATGATTCAGTCTCCCGACTTGCAGTGTAATCTACAAGTTCAATATATCCCAGCCCCACTGCATGTTCCATCAGTTCCAGCTCTGACATTCCTCCCCCACTTTCCTTATTGCCTTCTGCTCCAGCTTCTTCTCCTGAATTTTCCTTCTCATCCTCACTCCCAAGTTGCTTTTTCCCTGATTGAGATCCTCTCACATCTTCACTACCCTTCAGGTTGATCTGCAGAAGTTCATGCTGCCTTTTGACTTCCCTCTCTAGTGATTTCCTGATAATATCCATTTCCTTTCTCTTTTTTTCCTCCAACATTAGTTGGGCCGTCTGTCTTGCCGCCAACTCTTCCGCTCTTTGTAATCTGGCTTCTAAACTTTCTTCTTCTCCTTTTCCATCTCCCACAAACCCTGTATCAGCCTTCTCCTTGACCAACTCATTCTTCTGGGACCCTCCCCCTGTTTCCAGAACCACCTGCTCATATTGTTTCAATCCCAAGCTTCCTAAACTGACCAATGACTTTGTGTGTTCAGATTGTTTACTTTTTTTCTGTACTTCCTTATCCCTTTGTGCTTCATAACTCTCCAGGTCCAGATAATCAAAGGTTTTCCTTTTGTTGCCCTCCCTGTTCAGCAACTGCATCAAACTCAAAGCCTATGTCATATAGCAACAAATCCTTGGTAGTAATTTCTGTGCCAGCAGGAATCTTATGCAGATCTCTAACCCCAACTTTTATTCTAATATCTTCTCTTGAGTGAATATGTTCAACATCTACTTCAACCACTGGCCCCAAAGCAGAGCCAATCTCACAGACTCCCAAATAATGTCTCAGGTTGTCAGGAACCCCCCACATTTTAATCCAGACTGAATGTAGCTTCCCTTTAGCTCTGTCATCTGGACTCCAAAAATCAACCTCCACCACTGCACCAGTACCCAAAGTAAATTTGCCAAAGTTCTTCAGCTCCACCAGCTTAGCTTTGCTGGGGAATCTCATGAGAAAGGCAGTGGGACTCTGGAACTTTGCTCTCCAAGTCCACCCCAATCAAACATCTTGCTGAATCCATAAGCCACTGTGGTATCATTGAGCTGTCCTTCATGAACAATCACCAAAGCCATAGGGTTAATGTGTTCAGCAGCTGCAATTTCCTTAGTATTTTGTATCAGCAGGCAACCCAGACCCCTGGCTCCATATCCCACATATTTTGCAACAGGTTTGGGCTACTTTAGAATGGTACATTCCTCAGTATTATGAGTTGGTCTTTGGCACACCACACAGAAAACTTTGTTCTTGCAATCACTCTTCACATGCCCCTGTTCCTTACATTTTATGCAAAAGAGCTCTTTTGGATTTCTAGTCTCCTTCTTCTTTGCTGCTTCCTTTTGTCCCTCCACTCTGGCACTTGCCTATTGCATCAAAGTCTCTTGTTTTGGCATGTTAGACAGCAAGAATTGGTACTGCTGTGCCAATTGTTCTTGGGGCACTAGTCCAAATTGTCCCAGGCCCATCCCCTTGGCACCGGTGGGGAAATTGGTGTTACTCATCACAGGGAAACCACCTACCATCTGCACTTGCCCCCCTTGAGTCCCCAAACCTGCAGTAATTCCAGACCCACCTTCCTGTCTATTTTCATTTCTCCCAACCCTGTTGATTCCCCCCTCTATCAGTAGCAAATCTGCCAAAAGTATTATCCCCCTCTCTTCCACTTCCTGCAGAATTTCCATCGCCACCAGAGCCACTACTATTAGTCCCAGATCCTCCTCGAAAACCACCCTCTCTGTTTCTCCAACCATATCCATATATATCCCTCTCCTCTTGCCTGCTGAAGCCCCTTCCAAAATGATCAGATCTGCCATAGAAATTACCTCTCCCTCCTGGGTTATTTCCCCTTCCAGCCCTTGGTCTCCAACTCTCTTGCCTGCCAGCCATTTCTTCTTCTTCTTTTCCCCTGAATTGGCCTCCTTCTCCCACCTGTTCTTCCTCGCTGTCCGCCGCCAAGGGCTTTTTAGGGTTGGGGGAATGAAGGAAATCTGGCTCTGGAACGAAGGTTGGGATCCCCCCTTTATATATAGCCCTATCTCTATCTGGGCTTTCCTGAAGCCACCCATTCTTGGGCCTCCTTATACCCAGGCCCGACTGGCCCACCTCCTCTCCCCTCACCCTAGCCCCTGTTTTCATCTGCTTCCCTCCAACATCTAAATTTTCTTCAGAAGAACCAACCTGAAATTCTGCCATAGCTTCCTCCAAACTGGCATTTATCGGGATATTATAAATTTCCTTATCCTTTCCGGGCAAAAATTCAACGCCCCCCAAGTATGTCACTCTCCATATCCTCATTAATAGGAATTTCATCAACCTCACATACTTTTTCAATATCTGACAAGTATTCAGGGATTCTAGGGAGATCCCAGACCCTGGGTATCTTATCCCTAATTTTAATTAGGGCCATATCCATTTTTTGTTTATGCAAATCCCCCCAACTAGGTGAATCTACATGAGTCAACCCACTTTGTGCTGTGTCATACGCATTTTTCCCCTCCTTAAGCAAGAGGCTCTGAACATAATCATTCATCTTTTTCTTCAATCTACGATTAACTCGTCTGATTCGACGTTGAGTATCAATTTCTCCCCGACCCTCCCTATCATCATAGGTGCAAGCCAGGTACATAGACAGAGTTTGGATTTTAGTACCTGATCTATCGGAATCCTCATCGGAAACATCATCTGAATCCTCACTAGCTAGCATCCAGAAACGGTTGCCAGCTAGTAAGGCGTCGAACTACATTCGGCGAGGTGAGCTGAGCGACGGGGCGCTGGGTCCTCCGGAGTCGACGAAGCCGTGGCGAGGCGAGCGGAGCGGCGCCGCACCCCAATCGCCTCCTGTGGCGCCTGATCCACCGGGTCCTCGCCGATCACGATCGGAGCCATAGCCGTCCCTGGTGCAGGTAAGGCGAGCACCCCCTCCCGTGGATGGAGCGCCGATTCCCTCATGGCGGGGACGAGATTTACTGTCGCGAAGATGGTGAAGGCCACCCACTTCCTCGCCACCGCCCTCACCGGCGAATCCGCCTGATACGCCGCCCACATCAGCACCTGCAGTGGGTGCTTGCGCCCACCTCGCCCAAACAGAGATCTCTCCTCCATCTCCGTCAGATTCTCCACGATTGCCTCCGCCTCTGCATACATCTCGCGCTTGCTCAGGTACCACGCCCCGATCTCCCTCAGGCGGATCCGCAGGCGCGTATCCCTGCTCGCGAACCTGCGCAACTTTTCCTCGCTGATCTCCACCATCTCCATCGCGAACTCGGCCGACCAGGGGAGGAGATGAGGCAAGTGGGTGGGGGAAGGTGGGGGTGTGAAGTCGCCTGGCCAGATTTTATCGCCCCCGCCTTAATTGCTCCCTCGCCTCCCGCAATTTCTCCGCCGCTGCCCCCCGATGCAGTCCCCCCGCCGGTGATGCGCTCCTTGTCGTGGTTCTAAGTCTAACAGTAGAGTGGGGGTAGGTATGGAGAGGCAAGGTCCTAGCTATGGAGAGGTTGTAAACACAAGCGATGTCTGAGTTCGAGCCCTTCTCGGAGAAGTAAAGCCCTACGTCTCGGAGCCCCGAGGCGGTCGAGTGGATTATGTATGTATGTGTTACAGGGTGCGAACCCATACACTGTGGAGGGGGGTGGCTTATATAGAGTCGCGGGACCCTGCCATTACGTAATGAAGGGTTAAAGTACATTAAGTGCAGGCGTTCTTGGTAGCGCCCGCATAAAGTGTCTTAACTATCATAAAGTCTATTCAATTACAGGCCGTTGCGGTCAGAGTGCATCGACCTTCTGGTGGTCGAGTGAGTCTTCATGGTCGAGTGAGTCTTCATGGTCCAGTCCTTCTAGTCAGTCGAGAGGGTTCCTCCTTGGTCGACTGGAAGGTGATCTCTTCTAAGGGTGTCCTTGGGTAGGCACTTAGATCAGGTCTATGACCCTACCCTAGGTACATGAATCCATCATTAGCCCCCGAATGGATTGAGGCTTGAGTGAGGAAGGAGTTGATGTTGTTTCCGATTGACTTTTGCATCTTGGCTATCGTTGTTACGGATCAAGATCTTCTTTGTTGATAACGAGCAACTTTTCTTGATCGACTCGATCCATTCTTGTCTTTCGTCGAGTGATCTTTTGGACTTCGCGGTTCGGCGGACGGATCGCAGGAAATCTCGTGTCTGACAGGTCGATCTGCCGTTCGCGGATTCTACGGGATACGAAATGGGGAAGCGCGCGAAGCGGAACGGACCGCGACGCTCGGACGGGACAGGACATAGACGCCTCGATCTCCGCGCCGCTTTTTCCGCCACGTATCTCGTCAATGCAACTGTTTCGGGATATGATTAGACTGATCGGGT
This sequence comes from Aegilops speltoides, assembly GCA_021437245.1. NCBI lineage: Eukaryota > Viridiplantae > Streptophyta > Magnoliopsida > Poales > Poaceae > Aegilops > Aegilops speltoides. The sequence goes on along the minus strand of CM038147.1, from coordinate 47,247,427 downwards.
CCACCTGTCATCCACTCGGAAGGGATGTTATAAATGCGGCCAGTGAGGGTTTCTGAACAGTGCTCCATTCTTTCTTCTCTGCTTTCCTCGTCTCCGCCCAACGCGCCCGCTTTCGCCTCCGCAAAGCTCTTCTTCGCGCATCTCGCCGGCAGCCATGGTCAAGGAGAAGACGGCGGTGCTGGAGCGCGCAAAGAAGGCGTCGGCGGCGGAGAAGGCGAAGGGGAGATCCACCAGTCGCAGCGGGTCTTCGTCGAGATGCCGCCTGCCGAAGGGCTGGGTCCAGGAAGATTGGATCCAGTCGACCATCCGGGAGAAGGATCTCCTCGACATGGCCGACGACGGGCTGATCCCCCACGGCGCCGCAAGGCTTCCAGGGAAAGAGTGGTAGCCCCAGCCGGAAGAGGGTGAGTGCGTGCTCCTGGCCACTCATGTCGATCGTGGATTTTCTCTGCCACCGAGCGTTTTCTTTCGTGGTTTTTTGAACTTCTTTGGAGCCCAACTCCACCACTTCACCCCGAACTCCATCGCGTATCTTGCTGCGTTCGTATCCATGTGTGAGAATTTCCTGGGCTGTCGACCGCACTGGGGTTTGTTCAAGCACATATTCACGTGTCGCTCTCAGACCGTGAAGAAGGCGAGCCCAGGCGATGAGAAAACCCAAGTTGTCCAGATGTGTGGGGGCCTGGGGATCCAAGTGAGGAACAAGAGCACCTTCCCAGCCATGGCGTTTCCCGAAGTCGGTCGGGGGTGGCGATCGACCTGGTTCTCTTGCCGAGAATGAGCCAACGCCAGGCGATCAAGTGGACTCCCTCAATTCACCATGGACCGAGTGAACAAGCCCTCCTCTCTGAAGGTGATTCCGGAGGAGAGAGCTGACGTGAAGATGCTGATGGATCGCGTGGTGCAGTTGGTTCGGGACGGCGTTATTGGCATGGACCTTTTGGAGGTTTTCCTTTGGCGACGTATCCAGCCTCTTCAGTTCCGGAGCCATTGCATGTGGTTGTCTCATGGGCGAAGGCGAGACTAGGATCCACCGGAAGCGATCGGCGGCGCCACGGTGGAAAGGTGGATGGCCGCGGTCACTGGGAACAAGGATAATCCCCGTGGATCCAGGAGGATTCCTCCACTCGACCACCACAACGTTCCAGACAAGGTACGTTTGCTTTGCCTTCCATTGTACACTTGTCGTATTTGTTTCTGTATGTTCTGCAAATTGGTCGATTGATCTCTGTCTTAACGTCTTTCAGGCCCTCACCGAGCTGTACTCGATGCCCAATGGAGCTCAGCTCGACCGAGGAGGAGAAGCCAGCGAGGCGAGAGCCGAGGAGAGTGGGACTCGACGCTGCCGAAGATGCGGCGATGGCGGCAGCGATGATGAGGACGAAGAAGAGGAGGAGGAGGAGGTTGCACCGCCACGCTTCGGAAAAGCGGTCGAAACTTGTCCATGACCCAGCGATCGAAGAGCGGTAGGGGGTTCTGGCGCCTCGCGATCGACCAAACGCCCTCGGACCGCTTCTCGGTGCCGGCGAGAAGGCGCCAAAGCGATCAAAGGTAGCTCCGTCAAAGCCAACCAAGCTCTGCCGAAGATGAAGGTGTCCATCCCCACCATATCGGGGTAAACATGCTGCTTAAGTCTTCTTGTTTTGTACAAGCTTTATCTCGGTTGATACTTGAATTAGCCGGTCGATTCTTTGGAACTTGATCTCTGCGACTTGAGACCTCGTGCAAGGCCGACGACCATGAAATGGAGGACGCAGCAACTTCAAATCTGGTACTATACTCTTAATTCCGTCTTTAGTCGGTGACTCATGATTTCTAACTCGATTCTTTTCTCAAGCTCCATCCAATGTCGTTATCACCCTTCACGATGATGATGATGATGAGGATGAGGAACCATTGAAGCATAGGAGGAGCAGGAAGGCGTCTCTTGGTAAGGCAGCCCAGGATGTGGCGCCGAGGCGTGGTCACGGGGGAAAACGCCACTCGACACACCGTGTCTTCGCGGTGCCGTTGACGAGTGCTCATCCCACGCCGTCGAGTGCCGCGCAACCTTCGCTCTTCTAGCGCACCACGTCCCGGAGGACCAAGCGGCGCTGCTAAGGAAGCGTCATGGCGGGGATCATGATGGAGCGGTGAAGACCATCCGGGATGCAAGCCGGGCAGCTTATGACGCCAGCTCCGCCCTTCAAAGCAATGTTTAGGTCGATCGACCACCGCTGTTCTGTTAGGATATGCTATCAAAACTTTTCTTTTCGGAGTCCATAGCAATCACCCTTTGGGTGTGTCGATAAAAACTCCGTGTTAGCGGCACGCTGAGTGCACCCGCTGGGTGTAATCCCCAAGGCTAAGGTCATTGCTGGCGATCGACCTTAAACTTTATAAGTAAGGTTGTTCGTCATTCGATTTGGGCGAATGGATTTCGAAACCAGTGGGGGCACGCTGAGTGCACCCACCGGTGTAATCCCGAGGCGTGGTCGATTGCTGGCGATTGATTACGATCTGAAGAATCGTCTCTCTTTTTTTTGGGTCGATTGTTCGACTCTGTCTTGAATAGAACTAGTGGGGCACGCTGAGTGCACCCACTGGTGTAATCCCGAGACTACGGTCGAATGCTTGCATTGGTTGTAGTCTTAAAGCGTATGATTTTCTCTTATCCACTCGGAAGTGAATTATCTTTGATATTTTGTCGATTGATTCTTCGTAGAAATCTCGTGACCTTGCGGCTCGCTATCTTGAAATGGAGCGAAGCATATTCAGCTCGAGCTGGATCTGAAGCTGGTTCGGGAGAATCGACGAAGCGAAGGAGGAGACCAAAGGTATGTTCGGTGAGACCTCGGCGACACCTTTTTCCCTTCATTTATTTCAAAATCTGACCTTCTTTGTAACTTGCGGGCAAGGTGAAGGAGGCCAGAAGAGAAAAGACCTTGAGCTAGCTGAGAAGACCAAGCTTCGACGAGAAGTTAACCGGTCACCAAGCTTGAACAGGAAAATACCAATCTGAAAGCTGCTCTTGGGATTGCCAACAAGGAAGTCGACCGATGAAGGTCGACAAGACTGCTCGAGTGACAAGATCAATCGGTTGGTGGGAAGAAGAATGACCTGGAAGCCTTCTTGGGTGGACTTGCTAAGAAGCTGTTTCTTATGCTCGAAGGTGACCCTTTATACTCGACAAACATTTTCAACTGTGATGCTTCCATTCGACCACTGTCTTGACTCGGTGTTTGTCCTTGCAGAATTCTGTCGAAACTTTGAAGAAGAGACTAGCCAGTTGGAACCAAACCTTGATCCCGTCAGTTCTCCGGTGAATGATGAAGTCGCCATGAATATCTTCCGACTGGAGTCCCGTGTTGCAGCTGTCGTGGACTATCTTGCAAGGCTGAAGGCCGCCACTTCTCGCATCGACTCGACGCTTTGGCCCAGGGCGACACTCCAGAATGACCTCGAGTCGTTGATGGCTCGATTGAATGCGGTCCCTGACCGAGTGCAGGAGTGGAAGAAGTCCTCGGCTCGGTGTGGCGCAGATGTTGCTCTGTCCGCGGCGAGTCCACTTGCAAAGACGCGAGAAGAGAAGCTGGCGGCTCTCCGAGTGGCCAACACCAAGAAGCACGACTTCAGATCCTTCATGGAAACCTTCATCGCTGCTGCTACCCGGATCGCAGACGAAATTGACCTTGATGAGTTCGTTGCTCCTTCCAGCCCTCCACAGGAGGGGTAAAAAACTTCCTTTAAGCCCGACACTTTAAATTTGCCTCGGTATGCCGAGTGGAATTGTAACCGATAAACCTTAACAGGCTTAGCGCCTGAGCACTCTCGGTTCCTTTAGGTATCGACCTAAACTTGGATTTGATGTTTGGATATGATTGCTTTTGGCTCGAAATGTCTTTTGCGGAGTTCTGACAAGATGCCCACTGCAATCGACTTATTCCTTAGGTGAGCACTGGGCTGCGGTGAGCCCCAGTGAGAGGTTTGCTCTTCACTCGGTAGGATTTTTATATCTTAGGCGAGCACTGGGCTGCAGCTAAGCCCCAGTGAGAGGTTTGCTCTTCACTCGGTAGGATTTTTATATCTTAGGCGAGCTTGGGCTGCAGCTAAGCCCCCGAGTGAGAGGTTTGCTCTTCACTCGGTAGGATTTTTATATCTTAGGCGAGCACTGGGCTGCAGCTAAGCCGCCCGAGTGAGAGGTTTGCTCTTCACTCGGTAGTATTTTTATATCTTAGGCGAGCACTGGGCTGCAGCTAAGCCCCCGAGTGAGAGGTTTGCTCTTCACTCGGTAGGATTTTCACGTTGTACTTGTGGCGAAGGCTCGAGGAGAGGGTAATGATCGACCTGCACCTCGTCCTCCTTGCGGCGCGACGTTGTACTTATGGCGGCTTCAGAGGAGAGGGTCGCATCGACCTGCACCTCATCCTCCTTGCGGCGACGTTGTACTTATGGCGTAGCTCAGAGGAGAGGGTCGCAGTCGACCTGCTCCTCATCCTCCTTGCGAGCGCATGTTGAACTTAGGCGAGTACTTGGACTGCAGCTAAGCCTCCGAGTGGAAGTCTGGCTTACCACTCGGTAGGATTTTTTATAACTTAGGCGAGTACTTGGACTGCAGCGAAGCCTCCGAGTGGAAGTCTGGCTTACCACTCGGTAGGATTTTTATAACTTAGGCGAGTACTTGGACTGCAGCTAAGCCCCCGAGTGGAAGTCTGGCTTACCACTCGGTAGGATTTCTGTAACTTAGGCGAAACGGATTCGCAGCTAAGCCTCCGAGTGGAAGTCTGGCTTACCACTCGGTAGGATTTCTGTAACTTTGGCGAAACGGATTCGCAGCTAAGCCTCCGAGTGGAAGTCTGGCTTACCACTCGGTAGGATTTTTACAAACTTAGGCGAAACGGATTCGCGGCTAAGCCACCCACTGAGGGGAAAAGTTTATGGTACAAAATAAAAAGTGACAAAAATCATGGAGGAATTATGACACTAATATTTCGAAATCCATGAACTACAAAAGTACTTTATTACAACTCATCCGAGTGAAAAAACTTTAAGTGTAAAATGGGCGGAGCAGATCCGTGTTCCAAGCTCGGGGCTCTTCGATATTGTGTTCGACGTTGTAAAGACGATATGCCCCGTTGTGGAGAACCTTGGTGACGATGAAGGGTCCTTCCCAAGAAGGAGCGAGCTTGTGTGGTTTCTGGCGATCCATTAGAGCACTAGATCTCCCTCTGGAAGGCTCGACCTCTCACATTTACGGCGTGAAAGCGGCGCAAGTCCTGTTGGTAGATGGTCGATCGGATCGAGCCATCTCCCTTTCTTCCTCTAGAAGGTCATTGCGTCTGACGCGCTTGCTCAGCTTACGCCCGTTGTAGAGTTCAACTCGAGGAGCATTGTGAAGAAGATCACTTTCGGCAAGACTGCTTCACTCCATAGACCAAGAAGAATGGAGTTCTTCCGGTCGACCAATTGGGTGTGGTCCGCAAACCCCAAAGCACCGAAGGGAGTTAAATCGACCCATGCTCCAACCGCATGCTTGAGATCACGCATCAGTCGGGGTTTGAACCCTTGAGGATTAAGCCATTGGCTCGCTCGCTTGTCCATTCATTGCGGATGGGCGATGAAGCGTAGTCGACTCGTGTGCCTTGAGCATTGCAGAAATCCTTGAATTCTTCGAGTCAAAATTGACCCATTATCCGTGATAATGCTGCGGGACTCCATATCGAGCGTCGGCTCCACGATGAAGGTAACAGCGAGATCGGCGTCAAGATTCTTGATTGGTTTAGCCTCAATCCACTTGGTGAACTTGTCATTGCTACGATACATGCGTGAAACCACTCCGACCTGTTCTCAAGGGACCAACCATGTCCAACCCCCATCTGCGAAAGGCGGGACGAGTGGAATGGTCTTGAGTCGACGCAGCTTGTGTGACATGTTGGAGTAGAATGACATCCTTCGCACTTGTCCACTATTTCCTTTGCCATCTCATTCGCCTTGACGGTAAAATCCAGCTCGGTATGCTCGCTACGATGGTCCGAGAGGGCGCATGGTGACCACAGTCCCCGAGTGGATATCATTGAGAATGATTCGACCTTCTTACGGCGTTATGCATTTTGACCAACTCGATCGCTCTCTCTATATAAGCTGTCCTTTGATAGCGGTAAAGGCCTTGGATCGACAGACGATCTGCCGAGCCTCTTCCTCATCTTCCGGGAGCTCTTTTCTCGGGATATACGCGATATAGGGAATTGTCAATCGGGAGTGACCACTAAGACTTCCATGACCAAGTCGACCCTTCTTGGGACCTCAACCTCAGTCGGATCTGTGGCACTCTTGGGCTGTGGAGCCTCCTCTGTGAAAGGATCTTCTTTGAGTGACGGAGTGTGTATATGCTCCAAGAACACACCACTCGGAATGGCTTCTCTTTTGGAACCTATCTTTGCAGATCATCTGCTTGCTGATTTTTCGATCGGGGATGTGATGGAGCTCTAACCCTCGAACTTCTTTTCTAGCTTCCTCATTGCATTGCAATATCCGATCATGTTTGGGCTTCTCACGCCCCTCCTTCATCACGGTTGACCACTAAATCTGAATCGCCATAGACCATCGAGGCGACGGACGCCGAGTGAGATGGCCATCGCTAATCCATATAAAAGGGCCTCATACTCGCCTCATTGTTGGAGGAATCAAAGTGAATCTGGAGCACGTATTTGAGCTTATCTCCTCCAGGGGACACCAGACAACCCAAAGACGGAACCATTCAGCATCTTGAGCCATCAAAGAACATGGTCCAATGCTCGAGAGAACTTGATCGGTTGTTGCTGTTCAATCCACTCGGCGAGAAATCTGCTATTGCACAGGACTTAATGGCTTTCTTTGCCTCAAATTTGATATCAAGGGAAGAAGTTCAATCGCCCATTTCGCCACTCGACTAGTTGCATCTCTGTTGTGCGAGAATCTCGATAGTGGGGGCGTTCGGCGATTGTGATTGAATGATCGGAGAAATAATGAGCAACCTTCTTCGTGGTCATGTATATCCCATACACAAGCTTCGATAATGAGGATATCTCTGCTTGGATGGAGTCAAGACTTGGACAAATAATACTTCGGGCGCTGAACATTGAAGGCTTTTCCTTCCTCTTCCCGCTCGACCGTAAGCCTTTATCGACGACTTGTCCTGTGGCTGCGATATAAAGCAACAGAGGCTCTTTGCTGATTGGAGCAGCAAGCAGCGGCTGGGTGGAAAGCAAAGCTTTTAGCTCGACAAACGCTGCATCGACTTCGGAGTCCACTCGAACTTGCGCCTTCTTCATCGATCGGTAAAGAGGCAGCGCCTTTTCACCGAGTCATGAGATGAATCGGCTTAATGCGCCAAGCATCGAGAAGCTTCGGACATCGTGCACTTTCGCCGCAGGCGTTTAATTCCTAGAATAGTGCCTATCTTCTCGGATTAGCATCGATCCTCGCCGAAAGCGAAAACCGAGTAATTTTCCACGGGAACTCCGAATGTGCACTTTGACGGATTGAGCTTGATATCATACCTTACGAGGTTGGCAAATGTTTGGCGAGGTCGCGAGCAGGTCGGAACCCTTTCGTGACTTGACGACGATATCATCCATATCGCTTCCATATTCCGGTGATTTGAGTGAGCGGACACTTCGAATCATTCGCATAAATGTGGCTCCGGCATTCTTGAGGCGAATGGCATGGTGATATAGCGAAGCACCGAATGGAGTGATGAAAGCTGTTTTATCTCGTCGGGACCATACAGACGGATCTGATGATACCCGGAATAAGCGTCTAGAAAAGACAATCTCTCGCACCCCGCGGTCGAGTCAACAATTTGATCAATGCGAGGGAGAGGAAAATGATCTTTCGGGTAGGCCCGATTGATGTGCTTGAAATCAATGCACATGCGGAGCGACTTGTCCTTCTTAGGAACCATGACGGCATTAGCGAGCCACTCGGAGTGGTATATCTCGCGAATAAATCCAGCCGCCAACAGTCGAGCCACTTCCTCACCAATAGCCTTTCTCTTCTGGACGGCGGACCGCCGAAGATGCTCTTTTACTGGTTTTGCTGATTTGTCGACTCTGAGGCGATGCTCAGCCGATCCCCCTGAACACACGGCATGTCGGTGGCTTCCATGCAAAAATGTCCCAATTCTCACGGAGGAACTGGATGAGCGCTTCTTCCTATTTCGGGTCGAGTGTTGTGGAAATGTGGGTCGGGGCTGCATTGGGATCGGTCGGGTGAATGTGGACATGCTTCGTCTCACCGGACGACTGAAATGCAGATTCTCTGGCGGGTTTCTTGGACCGCAGCAAATCACTCGGATCTGCGTTTTGCTTATACTCTTCAAACTCGACCGCTGTCACACAGGAATCGGCAATCTTGAGCCCTTACGAAAGCACTCTTACGCTTTTTCCGATCACGGTGCGGTGATCACTCCTTTGGGACCGGGCATCTTCAGTTTGAGGTACACGTAACATGGTCGAGCCATGAATCGTGCGTAGGCTGGCCTCCCCAAAATGGCGTGATACGCACTCTGAAAATCCACGACCTCAAACGTGAACTTTTCCTTGCGAAAATGCATTGAATCACCAAACACCACGTCCAGAGCTATTTGGCCAAGTGACTCAGCCTTCTTCCCTGGTATGACTCCGTGGAAGCTCATGTTACTGGTGCTCAGTCGGGACATCGGAATGCCCATTCCTTTCAGTGTGTCGCATATAACAAGTTCAGCCCACTTCCACCATCCATCAAGCACCTTTGTCGATCGAGTGCCTTCGACAACTGGGTCGACCACCAAAGCTTGCCTCCGGGGTGGCAATATGAGTCGGTGATCGGTGGTCGAATGTGATGGGTGTTTGGGACCATCTCGAGATAACTTACTTTTTTTGGGGCAACCATGTTCACCTCACGGTTAATGACTTTGAGTCGACTCTTGCTTTCCACATCGGCGAAGATCATCAGAGTGGAGTTGACATGCGGATATCCTTCCTCACTGTCCTCTTTGTCCTCGGCCTTGTCGACTCCTTCTCCTTGTCCTTGGACTGTTTTCCTGGCCGCCTTTGGATCAGAGTCGACCTTTGGCGAGTGGTATGCTTTGGGTAAATGATATTGCCCTCTTCATCTTTCTTCATGTGGATGTGACACGGCATATCCATCACGTCGTTCCTTCTTTATCCTTTACTTTCTTAGGATTCCGGGATCCTTTGGCTTCCCTTGAACTTTCCACGAGTCACGGCGGGGCCTCTCCAGAGCTGCTGGCTCGGCTTTCCGCTTCGCTTCCATTCGAATTTCCTTCTCCGACTAACTTGGCTTGTACTTGCCGCCGAGTCGGTCCTCTTCCTCACCGTTGGCGTACTTGGTAGCAATTTCCATCATTCGACTCAGGGTCATGTCCCCAGTTCGACCAAACTTCAGACTCAATTCTCTGTTCTTGACGCCATCTTTGAAGGCGCAAACTGCCTGATGATCAGACACATTTTCCACAGTATGGTGCAAAGTGATCCATCTCTGAATATACTCTCGGAGAGTCTCATTGGTCTTCTGCACACAGACTTGCAGCTCTGTCAATCCAGCTGGTCGCTTGCAAGTTCCTTCAAACGTTCTGACGAACACTCGGGACAAATCTTCCCAAGTGTAGATGCTTCTAGGAGGTAACTGATTCAGCCATGCTCTGGCAGAACCTTCCAACATGAGGGGCAAATGTTTCATGGCCACCTCGTCATTCCCACCACCAATTTGTACAGCCACTCGGTAGTCCTCAAGCCAAGTTTGGGCTTAGACTCACCGGTGAACTTGCGACTCTGTTGCCAATCTGAAATTGGGGAATCATCTGCGGCTCGATAGCCTCTTTGAAACATTCGGACCGAAACATGCACTCGGCGCTCGTGGGCGCATCTCTGTCGGGTCCGCCTCGATGGGCTCTGTTCCGGTCGACCAAGCCTTGCACGATGATGGATCGCGCATCGAAGCCTGGCTCCCTGGGGTCGACTAGAACTCTTCGCCCCCTGCTTGTCTTGGCCTTTGTCATCCTGCTGCCGAGGAGCGTAAGACCCATCCCTCGGAGGGGAAGCGGGCACTCGACGCCTGTCATCTCGGTCGTGTCGGTCTCCATACTGGTCCCGCCGATTCTCGCGCCCTTCACGCCGCGGAGGCGATCTGGGACTATGAGCCGACTGAACTGAAGGAAATATGCCCTAGAGGCAATAATAAAGTTATTATTTATTTCCTTATTTCATGATAAATGTTTATCATTCATGCTAGAATTGTATTAACAGGAAACATGATACATGTGTGAATGCATAGACAAACAATATGTCACTAGTATGCCTCTACTAGACTAGCTTGTTAATCAAAGATGGTTATGTTTCCTAACCATGAACAAAGAGTTGTTATTTGATTAACAAGGTCACATCATTAGTAGAATGATCTGATTGACATGACCCATTACATTAGCTTAGCACACGATCGTTTAGTATGTTGCTCTTGCTTTTATCCATGACATATACATGTTCTGTAACTATGAGATTATGCAACTCCTGTTTACCGGAGGAACACTTTGGTGCTACCAAACGTCACAACGCGAATCGGGTGATTATAAAGGAGTACTACAGGTGTCTCCAAAGGCGGATGTTGGGTTGGCGTATTTGAGATTAGGTTTTGTCACTCCGATTGTCGGAGAGGTATCTCTGGGCCCTCTCGGTAATACACATCACTTAAGCCTTGCAAGCATTACAACTAATGAGTTAGCTATGAGATGATGTATTACGAGCGAGTAAAGAGACTTGCCGGTAGCGAGATTGAACTAGGTATTGGATACCGACGATCGAATCTCGGGCAAGTAACATACCGATGACAAAGGGAACAACGTATGTTGTTATGCGGTCTCGACCGATAAAGATCTTCGTAGAATATGTAGGAACCAATATGGGCATCCAGGTCCGCTGTTGGTTATTGACCGAGAGGCGTGTCTCGGTCATGTCTACATTGTTCTCGAACCGTAGGGTCCGTGACGCTTAAGGTTTCGATGGCGGTTATTATGAGTTTATGTATTTTGATGTACCGAAGAAGTTGAGTCCCGGATGTGATCACGGACATGACGAGGAGTCTCGAAATGGTCGAGACATAAAGATTGATATATTGGAAGCCTATATTTGGAGTTGGAATGGTTAGGGTGAAATCGAATTTCTGGAGTACCGGAGGTTACCGGAACCCCGGAACTATATGGGCCATAGTGGGCCTTGGTGAAAGGAGAAAGGGCCAGCCCTAGGTGGCGTGCGCGCTTCCCCTTCCCTAGTCCTACTAGGACTAGGAAAGGTGGGCCGCCCTCTCTCTCTTTCCCCTCCGGTGAATCCTATTCCAACTAGGATTGGGGGAATCCTACTCCCGGAGGAGTAGGACTCCTGGCCAGCGCCTCCTCTTGGCCGGCCGGCCCCCTCCCCCTTGCTCCTTTATATACGGGGGCAGGGGGGCACCATAGAACACACAAGTTTGATCTACGGATCGTTCCTTAGCCGTGTGCGGTGCCCCCCTCCACCATATTCCACCTCGGTCATATCGTCGCGAAGCTTAGGCAAAGCTCTGCGCCGGTAGAACATCAAGATCGTCACCACGCCGTCGTGCTGACGGAACTCTCCCTCGACACTCGGCTGGATCGAGATCGAGGGCGTCATCGAGCTGTACGTGTGTCAAGAACTCGGGGCGCCGGATAACGGCGCGGGATCGGTCGGATCGCGAGGAGAACGTCGACTACTTCCTCTACGTTGTGATCGCTTCCGCCGGGTCACGAGGGTGCGTAGACAACACTCTCCCCTCTCGTTGCTATACATCACCATGATCTTGCGTGTGCGTAGGAAATTTTTGAAATTACTCGTTCCCCAACGATGGCATCCGAGCCTAGGTTTTTATGGTTTGATGTTTTGCACGAGTAGAACACAAGTGAGTTGTGGGCGATACAAGTCATACTACCTACCGGCATGTCATACTTTGGTTCAGCGGTATTGTGAGATGAAGCGGCCCTGACCGACATTACGCGTGACGCTTACGCAAGACTGGTTTCACCGCCACGAGCACTCGTTGCTTAAAGGTATTGGTGGGTGTCTGTCTCTCTCACTTTAGTTGAACCGAGTGTGGCTACGCCCGGTCCTTGAGAAGGTTAAAGCGAGTCTATTTGAAATATCGTTGTGGTTTTGATGCGTGGGTGAGATTGGTTCTTGCTTAAGCCCGTAGCAGCCACATAAAATTTGCAACAACAAAGTAGAGGGCGTCTAACTTGTTTTTGCAGGGCATGTTGTGATGTGATATGGTCAAGGCGTGATGCTATATTTTATTGTATGAGATGATCATGTTTTGTAACGAAGTTATCGGCAATGGCAGGAGCCATATGGTTGTCGCTTTATTGTATGCAATGCATCGCATCGTAATGCTTTACTTTATCACTAAGCGGTAGCGATAGTCGTAGAAGCATAAGTTTGGCGAGGCGACAACGATGCTACGATGGAGATCAAGGTGTCGCGCGGTGACAATGGTGATCATGGTGGTGCTGCGGAGATGAAGATCACGAAGCACAAGATGATGATGACCATATCATATCATATCCTTTATGCATCTTATCTTGCTTTGATTGACGGTAGCATTATAAGATGATCTCTCACTAAATTATCAAGAAGTGTTCTCCCGGTATGCACGTTGCCAAAGTTAAATCGTGCCCGGACACCACGTGATGATTGGGTGTGATAAGCTCTCGTCCATCTACAATGGGTGCAAGCCAGTTTGCACACGCAGAATACTCGGGTTATACTTGACGAGCCTAGCATATGCGAGATATGGCCTCGGAACACGGAGACCGAAAGGTCGGCGTGAATCATATAGTAGATATGATCAACATAAGATGTTCACCATTGAAAACTACTCCATTTCACGTGATGATCGGTTATGGTTTAGTTGATTTGGATCATGTGATCACTTAGATGACTAGAGAGATGTCTGTCTAAGTGGGAGTTCTTAAGTAATATGATTAATTGAACTTAAATTTATCATGAACTTAGTACTGATAGTATCTTGCTTGTTTATGTTTGATTGTAGATAGATGGCTCGTCTTTGTTGTTCCGTTGAATTTTAATGCGTTCCTTGAGAAAGCAAAGTTGAAAGATGATGGTAGCAATTACGGATGGGTCCGTAACTCGAGGATTATCCTCATTGCTGCCTGAAGAGTTACGTCTGGATGCACCGCTGGGTGCGAACTTCTTCTTTGGAGCAACACCGGATGTTGTGAGCGTCGGCAAAGCAAAGCTGATGACTACTCTATAGTTCGATGTGCCATGCTTTACGGCTTAGAACCGGGACTTCAACGACGTTTTGAGCGTCATGGAGCATATGAGATGTTCCAGAGTTGAAGTTAATATTTCAACAGAATGCCCGGATTGAGAGATATGAAGTCTCCAATAAGTTCTATAGCTGCAAGATGGAGGAGAATAGTTACATTAGTGAGCACATACTCGTAATGTCCGGGTATTACAATCACTTGACACAATTGGGGTTAATCTTCCGGATGATTGTGTCATTGATGTAATTCTTCAATCAACGCCACCAAGCTACAAAGGCTTCGTGATGAACTATAATATGCAAGGGTTAGTAAAGACTATACCGAGCTCTTCGCAATGCTAAAGGCTGCGGAGGTAGAAATCAAGAAGGAGCATCAAGTGTTGATGGTCAATAAGACCACTAGTTTCAAGAAGAAAGGCAAAGGGAAGAAGAAGGGAACTTCAAGAAGAACGACAAGCAAGTTCTTTGCTCAGAGAAGAAACCCAAGTGCGGACCTAAGCCTGGGCGAGTGCTTCTCTGCAAGCGGTGGTCACTTGAAGCGGAACTGCCCCAAGTATTTGGCGGATAAGAAGGATGGCAAGGTGAACAAAGGTATATGTGATATACATGTTATTGATGTGTACCTTACTAGAGCTCGCAGAGCACTGGTATTTGATCTGGTTACATTGCTAATATTTGCAACTCGAAGCAGGACTACGGATTGCGAACACCGGCAAAGGACGAGGTGACGATCGCGCGTGGGAAATGGTTCCAAAGTCGATGTGATCGCGGTCGGCACGCTACCTCTACATCTACCTTGGGATTAGTTTTAGACCTAAATAATTGTTATTTGGTGCTGCGTTGAGCATGAACATTATATCTGGATCTTGTTTGATGCGAGGCGGTTATTCATTTAAATCGAGAATAATGGTTGTTCTATTTATATGAGTAATATCTTTTATGGTCATGCACCCTTGAAGAGTGGTCTATTTTGATGAATCTCGATAGTAGTGATACACATATTCATAATGTTGAAACCAAAAGATGCAGAGTTGATAATGATAGTGCAACTTATTTGTGGCACTTGCCGTTTAGGTCATATCGATTGTAAAGCGCATGAAGAAACTCCATCTTGATGGACTTTTGGAGTCACTTGATTATGAATCACTTGGCACTTGCGAACCGTGCCTCATGGGCAAGATGACTAGAACCCGTTCTCGGTACTATGGAGAGAGCAACAGATTTGTTGGAAATCATACATCTGAGATGTTTGTGGTCCGATGAATGTTGAGGCTCGTGGCGGATATCGTTATTTTCTCACCTTCACAGATGACTTAAGCGAGATATGGGTATATCTACTTAATGAAACATAAGTCTGAAACATTTGAAAAGTTCAAAGAATTTGAGTGAAGTTGAAAATCATCGTAACAAGAAAATCAAATTTCTACGATCGATCGTGGAGGTGAATATTTGAGTTCTGAGTTTGGTCTACATTTGAAACAATGCGGAATAGTTTAGCAACTCACGCCACCGGAACACCACAGCGTAATGGTGTGTCCGAACGTCATGAATCGCACTTTACTAGATATGGTGCGATCTATGATGTCTCTTACTGATTTACCGCTATCGTTTTGGGGTTATGCTCTAGAGGCGGCCGCATTCACCTTGAATAGAACACCGTCGAAATCCGTTGAGGCGACACCTTATGAACTATGGTTTAGCAAGAAACCAAAGTTGTCGTTTCTTAAAGTTTGGGGATGCGATGCTTATGTGAAAAAGCTTCAACTGATAAGCTCAAACCCAAATCGGAGAAATGTGTCTTCATAGGATACCCAAAGGAGACAGTTGGGTACACCTTCTATCACAGATCCGAAGGCAAGACATTCGTTGCTAAGAATGGATCCTTTCTAGAGAAGGAGTTTCTCTCGAAAGAAGTGAGTGGGAGGAAAGTAGAACTTGATGAGGTAATTGTACCTTCTCCCTTATTTGAAAGTAGTTTGTCGCAGAAACCGGTTTACGAGACACCTACACCAAGTAGTGAGGAAGTTGATGATGTTGATCATGAAACTTGAGATCAAGTTGCTCTGTAACCTCGTAGATCAACGAGTAAGATCCGCACTGAGTGGTACGGTAATCCTATTCGGAAATCATGCTACTAGATCATGATGAACCTATGAACTATGAAGAAGCGATGGTGAGCCCAGATTCCATAAAATGGCTTGAGGCCATGAAATGCGAGATGGGATCCATGTATGAAAACAAAGTATGGACTTTGGTTGACTTGCCCGAGGGTAGGCAAGCAATAGAAAACAAGTGGATCTTCAAGAAGAAGACCGACGCCGCGGTAATGTTATCGTCTACAAAGCTCGACTTATCGCAAAGGGTTTTCGACAAGTTCAAGGGATTGACTACGATGAGACCTTCTCACCCGTAGCGATGCTTAAGTCTGTCCGAATCATGTTAGCGATTGCGCATTTTATGATTATGAAATCGGCAAATGGATGTAAAGACCGCATTCTGAATGGATTTACGGAAGAAGAGTTGTATATGATGCAACGAGAAGGTTTTATCGATCCAAAGGGAGCTAACAAAGTGTGCAAGCTCCAGCGATCCATTTATGGACTGGTGCAAGCATCTCGGAGTTGGAATAAGCGCTTTGATAGTGTGATCAAAGCATTTGGGTTCATCTGAGACTTTTGGAGAAGCTTTGTATTTACAAGAAAGTGAGTGGGAGCTCTATAGCATTTCGATATTATATGTAGATGACATATTGCTGATCGGAAATGATATAGAATTCTGGATAGCATAAAGGGATACTTGAATAAGAGTTTTTCAATGAAAGACCTCGGTGAAGCTGCTTACATATTAGGCATTAAGATCTATAGAGATAGATCAAGGCGCTTAATTGGACTTTCACAAAGCACATACCTTGACAAAATTTTGAAGAAGTTCAAAATGGATCAAGCAAAGAAAGGGTTCTTGCCTGTGTTACAAGGTGTGAAATTGAGTAAGACTCAATGCCCGACCACCGCAGAAGATAGAGAAAATGAAAGATGTTCCTATGCTTCACCATAGGCTCTATCATGTATGCAATCTGTGTACCGGACTGATGTGTGCCTTGCTATAAGCCTAGCAGGAGGTACCAAAGTAATCCAGAGTGGATCTTTGGACGCGGTCAAGAACATCTGAAATACGAAAAGGACTAAGGATATGTTTCTCGTATATGGAGGTGACAAAGAGCTCATAAATGGCAGTTACGTTGATGCAAGCTTTGACACCGATCCGGACAATTCTAAATCGCAGACCGGATCGTATTTACACTAAGCGGAGGAGCTGTCGGTTGGTGCAGTTCTAAACAAAGCGTCGTGGCGGGATCTACATGTGAAGCGGAGTACATAGCAGCTTCGGAAGCAGCTAATGAAGGAGTGCGGATGAAGGAGTTCATATCCGATCTAGGTGTCATACCTAGTGCATCGGGTCCAATGAAAATCTTCGTGACAATCTTGGAGCAATTGCCTTAGCAAAGGAATCCAGATTTCACAAGAGGACCAAGCACATCAAGAGACGCTTCAATTCCATCGGGACTTAGTCGGTGGGAGACATAGAGATTTGCAAGATACATACGGATCTGAATGTAGCGAACCGTTGACTAAGCCTCTTCCACGAGCAAAACATGATCAACACCAAGACTCCATGGGTGTTAGAATCATTACTATGTAATCTAGATTATTGACTCTAGTGCAAGTGGGAGATGAAGGAAATATGCCCTAGAGGCAATAATAAAGTTATTATTTATTTCCTTATTTCATGATAAATGTTTATCATTCATGCTAGAATTGTATTAACAGGAAACATGATACATGTGTGAATGCATAGACAAACAATATGTCACTAGTATGCCTCTACTAGACTAGCTTGTTAATCAAAGATGGTTATGTTTCCTAACCATGAACAAAGAGTTGTTATTTGATTAACAAGGTCACATCATTAGTAGAATGATCGATTGACATGACCCATTACATTAGCTTAGCACACGATCGTTTAGTATGTTGCTCTTGCTTTTATCCATGACATATACATGTTCCTGTAACTATGAGATTATGCAACTCCGTTTACGGAGGAACACTTTGGGTGCTACCAAGCGGCACAACGAATCGGGTGATTATAAAGGAGTACTACAGGTGTCTCCAAAGGCGATGTTGGGTTGGCGTATTTGAGATTAGGTTTTGTCACTCCGATTGTCGGAGAGGTATCTCTGGCCCTCTCGGTAATACACATCACTTAAGCCTTGCAAGCATTACAACTAATGAGTTAGCTGTGAGATGATGTATTATAGAGCGAGTAAAGAGACTTGCCGTAACGAGATTGAACTAGGTATTGGATACCGACGATCGAATCTCGGGCAAGTAACATACCGATGACAAAGGGAACAACGTATGTTGTTATGCGCGGTCGACCGATAAAGATCTTCGTAGAATATGTAGGAACCAATATGGGCATCCAGGTCCGCTGTTGGTTATTGACCGGAGGCGTGTCTTGGTCATGTCTACATTGTTCTCGAACCGTAGGGTCCGCACGCTTAAGGTTTCGATGGCGGTTATTATGAGTTTATGTATTTTGATGTACCGAAGAAGTTGAGTCCGGATGTGATCACGGACATGACGAGGAGTCTCGAAATGGTTGAGACATAAAGATTGATATATTGGAAGCCTATATTTGGAGTTCGGAATGGTTCGGGTGAAATCGAATTTCTAGGAGTAGGGAGGTTCTGGAACCCCCGGAACTATATGGGCCATAGTG
Source organism: Aegilops speltoides (assembly GCA_021437245.1). Classification (NCBI taxonomy): domain Eukaryota; kingdom Viridiplantae; phylum Streptophyta; class Magnoliopsida; order Poales; family Poaceae; genus Aegilops; species Aegilops speltoides. The sequence goes on along the minus strand of CM038147.1, from coordinate 47,229,337 downwards.
GGCCTTGGTGGAAAGGAGAAAGGGCCAGCCCTAGGTGGCAAGCGCCTCCCCCTTCCCTAGTCCTACTAGGACTAGGAAAGGTGGGCCGCCCCTCTCTCTCTTTCCCTCGGTGAATCCTATTCCAACTAGGATTGGAGGGGAATCCTACTCGAAGGAGTAGGACTCCTGGCAGCGCCTCCTCTTGGCCGGCCGGCCCCCCCCCTGCTCCTTTATATACGGGGCAGGGGGCACCCTAGAACACACAAGTTTGATCTACGGATCGTTCCTTAGCCGTGTGCGGTGCCCCCTCCACCATATTCCACCTCGGTCATATCGTCAAGCTTAGGCGGCTCTGCGCCGATAGAACATCAAGATCGCCACCACGCCGTCGTCTTGTGGAACTCTCCCTCGACACTCGGCTGGATCGAGTACGAGGGCGTCATCGAGCTGTACGTGTGTCAAGAACTCGGGGCGCCGGAGTAACGGCGCGGGATCGGTCGGATCGCGAGGAGAGCGTCGACTACTTCCTCTACGTTGTGATCGCTTCGCGCCGGGTCTCACGAGGGTGCGTAGACAACACTCTCCCTCTCGTTGCTATACATCACCATGATCTTGCGTGTGCGTAGGAATTTTTTGAAATTACTCGTTCCCCAACATGAACCGTATTCGCAGCGACGGATCGTTGTGAATTTCATTGTTGCGATCGCGACACGGCTGAATTATGATCTCCTGCTGCCGGAGTAAATCTCGATCGCATCAAGCCTCTCCCACTTCCGGCGAGAAGGCTGGATGGACTCTGCTATCTGGTTGCGGTTGCTAAATTCTGAATTGGTGTGCGGTATACCGAGTCGGCGGGAAGAGTCGATGTCGTGGCGCGCGGTACTCGTTGTTGCAGCTTCGTCGAGTGCTCGCGGTGAAGGTTCTCGAGACGGCGCGTTCACCAGATTAACAACGTGCCTCCTCCAAGGCGCGAGCCTCGGGGTTTCTCTGCGATGGGAGTATGCGGGGCATCCATGTTCTCAAGGGCGAAGCTCTTCTCTCTGAGAAAGTCGAGTGTCTCGGCTGGTACTCTTCGTGGTCTTGTGCGGGTCGCCTCCACGCTGCTCGCCCTCATGGGCGGCGGGGAGGACAGCGGGTCCGTTGACCATGAGGATTTCCGCCGCGGATCATCGCTATCGCATTCGGATCACGATCTCCACGGAGCGGTCGGACAGATCGAGCAGTAGTAGAGATTCGTCGGGCTCGATTGCCGCAACTTGGGCGATGGCCGTCTGGCGAGCCACCGCGTGCTTCACCCACCGCTGAAGCCTCGACCGACCAGAGCGCTTGCGCTGGTGGGAGACCGGACGGGTGGCCGATAGTGGAGTCGACCGATAAGGGGTCGACGGTTGCCGCAGCAGAACACCGCGGACACATGCGCGAAAATGCGTCGCACCGCGGACGGGGAGCGCATCGACGTCGAGTGGAGCCTCCTGGAGCCATGCGGAGTCGTCGGCGACAAAGGTTAGAGCGCCGAGACGGATCTCGCGACCCTCAACCAAAACTCCAGCAGACATCATGATGAAAGTACTCGGAAGTATCGCAACTTCTCCACAAATCGCTAAAACACCTGCCCCACTGTGGGCGCCAACTGTCGTGGTTCTAAGTATGACAGTAGAGTGGGGGTAGGTATGGAGAGGCAAGGTCCTAGCTATGGAGAGGTTGTAAACACAAGCGATGTACGAGTTCAGGCCCTTCTCGGAGGAAGTAAAAGCCCTACGTCTCGGAGCCCTAAGGCGGTCGAGTGAATTATGTATGTATGTGTTACAGGGTGCGAACCCTTACACTGTGGAGGGGGTGGCTTATATAGAGTGCGCCGGGACCCCGCCCATTACGTAATGAAGGGGTTAAAGTACATTAAGTGCAGGCGTTCATCGTAACGCCCACATAAAGTGTCTTAACTATCATAAAGTCTATTCAATTACAGGCCGTTGCAGTGCAGAGTGCCTCCTGACCTTCTGGTGGTCGAGTGAGTCTTCATGGTCGAGTGAGTCTTCATGGTCGAGTCCTTCTAGTCAGTCGAGAGGGTTCCTCCTTGGTCGACCGGAAAGTGATCTCTTCTAAGGGTGTCCTTGGGTAGGGCACTTAGATCAGGTCTATGACCCTACCCTAGGTACATGAATCCATCACTCCTCGATACACGCAACGTGACAAGGGAACGCGACCGTAACCCCTGGTCGCAAAATACATCCGCCTCCTGACCTCCTATCCACCGTGTACCCGCGCCCATCAACCAGAGAGATCTTCGAGGTGTGTTGGTGCACCACCACCACGCCGCGGTGGAATTTGGGGCGCGCCACCGATTTTAGATCGGCGGCGAACCGCGCCGACCACCGCACCGCCGCGGCGTCGCACGGAGCGTCACACGCGAAGTCGTGTCGAACCGTCATCCCCATCGTCACTAGTACTTGGGAATAGTATTGTAACGCAGGAATTGATGATCCTTGTTTGAAGCGCATCCAATTCTTTTTTGAAATACCACGGTCATTTTTTAAATGGTATGAAACGTTTTCTTTTAATTGTGCAAGCGTTTTTTTCACATTGTGGAAACATTTTAAAAACTGCCACGAACATGTTTTTTTGTAACACATGACATTTTTAAACGTCGCGAACATCTTTTTTCAATACTACTTACATTCTCTAAATGTTCTACTTACATTTAAGAACCACATAATTTTTGTAATGCGCAATGAACAATTTTTAAAAAATAAAATAAGTTTAATCGGTGTGGGAGAGGAAAGCTGCCGTTGCTTTTGCTTCCGGCCTTTTCACCAGTTCCGCTCGATCGCAACAAGTCACAAGTCACATCAACTTGTGAAGTCGTTGAGTCGTTGGAAGAGGGAGAGCTGACTTAACTAAGTGACGGCAAGATCAATTCAGATGGCTGCATGGAACGGTAGCAACTCACTCGATTTGTTGGCTTCTTGATAGGCTTTGTCACTTTTTTGTGCAATTTCATTTCATAGGCTTCTTAATAGGCTTTGTCAGATGGCTGCCAGGAACTGGGACCAATTGTCATGTTCCCTCATCTGATTGGTGTAAAAAAATGATCATTAATTTGGTAAAAAAGTAAGGTATATGGCAGCCCCGTGGAAACAAGCAATTCGGAAAAGCAAGTCAGGAATACGGTGGCGATGCAGCAACGATACGCAGAAAAATGGTTATTTGCGATGTATGATGATCCCTGTTAAGCATCAGAAAGTATATCATTAAGTTCAAGGGAAGTTTTATATGGTATAATTTTTAGTGTATATAACTCAGATTGACCAAAATAATAGTCAATTTTTTTAGTGAGATGCGTGCGAGACTTATAAGCCAAGATAGAGAAGTACTTTTTTGTGCAATTTCATTTCTTTTTTCTTCCTCTTGCTGCTTTCACTATGTTATGTGGTTGTGATTTTTTTCTTTACTTTTCCCCCGGTGTTGATTCATTATTCATGTGTTCCCCTTTCATATTTGAAAAACTAGAAATGTAGTTACAAATCACTTTCTTATTCAGTGGGAAAATATTTTAATTTTGTGTTGGTAAATTTCTTATTGCAGTACATGACTTTTTCATATACACTAAATAAAATGGTGGCACTACTCATGAATGATGTTTCCATAGTATCACAAAATTTTCCGCACCATGCACAAAAGCATGAAATGTCGAAAAAAATTTTGTTCATGTATCTAAAAGTATATTATGTATTCACCACAATAGAATATGGGTACATCGGGTGGCGCTCACAGCGGGAAATAAGAGTTGCCATAAATGTTTTCGGAGAAGATAATTTGCCAGATATTTTTGAGTGAACTTGCTTGCTTGTTTTTTCTTTGTTTGAGACAGTGCTTTTTTAGTGATTATAAGATTTTGGTTTTGTCCCAAAGCATGTGTGGTTGTTTGAGCCGTTTACTACAGGCTAGGTCATCGGCCCAACGACCTACCTGTCGGGCCAGATCGTTGCCCCATCTCCATTCCCGTCTCCCATTAGCAGCTGGGCCGGGCCTCGCCTGATCGGAGCCCGCGGAGGCGGGATACGGCATCGCCGCCGCGAGCAGCATCCCAGTAGTGTTTAGGGTTTCTCGTGTCGTCGTCCTCGCCGCCGCCATCTGAGAAATTTAGGTCCCCTCGCCTCCGGCTATCATCTTGACACTGAGAGGTGGGGGGACCTCTATGGTTTTCGTCAAAATCTAGTGATTATCAAAGTTTTTTTGTGAGAATAAATCTCCTCTCGTTCTTTTGGCGGTGCCATGAGAATAGAGAGTTTTCTGTCCTCGCAGATCCGATTATTCGGATCTATTGAGTTTATGTTGGTGTGTCAAGCTTTTTTTGTTAGTTTGATTCTTTGTGGAGGTGAAATCTTTCAATGACACCATGGTGAAGATATAGTGATTCGACGGCCTGCACTTCTAGGGGATCATCCGCGGCTCAAGTACGTTCATCGATCAAGACTTCTCATCTTTTTGGATAGGCGACTCAGGGTGTTTTCAAAAACCATCATTGGTAATGTTCGTGTGGGTGAAAGAGTGACAACACCGTTGCTTCAGTCTAATTGCAGCCTCTTTAGCGAAGTCTTTTTTTTAGATCAGGGTAGATCATGCTACTCAGAAGGAACACTATACTCTGCCACCTTCACAGATCGAAGGCTCAGGGGGACATCTGCGATAATCAGTTGATCTCTTGTGCTCCTGGTTAACGATGCCAAGCCATGCGCCAACTCATTTCTCCTCCGATTCACATACTGGACCTTGCAGTTTTTGAAACCCTCCATCGCTTTCCTGATATCCATTAGAACACCATAGCAGGCTAGTCTGGGGATCTGCTTCGAGGCCAGGGCGGCAATGATGTTTTGGTTATCCATCTCCAAGACCACCTCGCCATTATAATATTTCCGCATAGTCACAAGCCCGACAAGGGCTGCTCTCGCCTCAGCTTCTTCGTATTTGGGACAAAGTGGCGATGATTTGCGAGCCGACAGAAGACCCACCCCCTGTGATCCCTGACGACCACCCCAGCTACGCTCTCACCATTGGCTGTGTTGAAAGTTGCGTCCGTATTGATTTTGGCCACTCCCCTGTCGGGAGCTATCCATTTTTCCTCCTGGAATTCTGCGCCATGCTGGCCCCCCACACCCGCCACCGGGTATTTCTGATGTCTGCCACTGTCTCCTGTCGCCAATTGCAGTTCCTCCTCATACTTTTGCAGGAACATCACCGATCCCCAGATGGATTCTTTGCTATGATTTCGCATACAATCCTCCCTGTGGTGCCAGCAACGCCATAAAAGCAGGAGGAGTTTGGCTCGAACCTCCTCATTTTCCGTGTCAAGTACAACTTGCAGCCAATCAGCCCCGGTGTATCTAAGCCTATTCTCAGCCGGTAGAGCCCATATTTTCCTCATTTCTGCACGTAGGGCTCGGCTCTTGGTGCAGGCAATGACAACGTGGTGTTCGTCCTGTTCTCCATTGCCGCATATGCTGCACGTAGCATCTGTTTCCAAAGTTCTCCTCCACTTATTCTTCTTGGTCGCTAGGGTATTGGTGGCCACTCTCCAAGCAAAGATCCGTACCTTACCAGGGACTTTTGCCTTCCAAATAAGGTCCCAAATGCTCCTGTCGTTTGTGTCGCTCGAGGAACTCGACGAGGAGTGTGATGCCAACTCCTGGATTCTCGAAGCAAGCTTGTAGGCGCTTCTAACAGAGAAGTTGCCGTTCTTTTCATAGTGCCATGCAGCACAATCCTCCACCCTCGTTTCTGGGATGCTAAGTTTGCAAATTTTGTCAGCATCGAAAGAATGAAAGATTTGCCTAATGAGGGTCTCATTCCAGGCATTACCATCCGGTTCCATTAGTTGGTTGACCCATCCAAGTCTAGATCTTCTAATGAACGCGGCTGTCATGAGGCCCTCCTTCCTAGGGATCCATTGGTCTCTTTGGATTTGTATACTCCTACCATCTCCCACTCTCCAGATCAGACCTTGTTTTAGCAGTTCCAAGCCACACTCTATGGCTTTCCAAACCGGAGAAGCATCGAGCAGAGATTGATACTGCGAAGAAGGTGTTTTCATTGTAACTCTTAGTCATATGAGTTAGTTTGTATTTCCTTGGATCCTAGGTCCAAATCAATTTACCTGTAATTGTTATGAGTATGAATAAAATTACAGGTGTTTATAAAAAAAAAAATCAGCCGTGCAGGCCACCAACGACGACGCTACGGCGGCAAGGTTTTCAGACCCGAGCTGTGTCCTGTGTGGCTCTCCTATTTGGATCCGGTTGAGGTTTACGCGCTGCCGCTAAAGGTAACCACCATACATCGCGCGATCGGGTATACCGATGGTTGGATCAGTTGTCCACCGCATGTAATTTCCCGACAATGGCATGTGGCGGAAAATGAAAATCATGCATGCATGCATGCATGCAACAAAACGGGGCCGGCCTAAAGGCAGGCGTGCGCGTGATCATCCGTCCATCCCATGGATCGGAGATCGAGCTGTGCATCTAACCAGCTCGGAATTCGCGGGCGATCTCATCATCGGCGACATGATGAGTGGACGACCACATAGGACTAACCGTCGAATCATTGCCTGCTGCATTGCACAATACTATCTGACCTCACACAGTCACGCATCACATCATAGTACCTAGCCTGTCAGACTAATGTCAAGTGTGCCTTAACTAAAGGCTAGCCGCTGAGATGATCAATGCCGTCGCTGCTGGCGGTCGAATGATTTTGCTGGTTCAATCGTTAGTATACTAATACTACTCGGTATACTAACTAGTCGCTGGGATGTACGTACTCCCTTTGTTCCTAAATATTTGTCTTTCTAGAGATTTCAACAAGTGACTGCATACGGAGTAAAATGAGTGAATCTTCACTATAAAATATGTCTATATACATCCGTATGTGGCAGTCCATTTGAAATCTCTAGAATGACAAATACTCCCTCCGTTTCTTTTTAGTCTGCATATAAGGTTTGGTCAAAGTCAAGCTTTGCATAGTTTGACTAACTTTACATTAAAAAATATCAACATTCACAATATGAAATCAACATTTTCAGATGCACCATGAAATGTATTTTCATATTATATAGCTTAAGTATTGTAGATATTTATATTTTTTAATATAAACTTGGTCAAATTTTGTGTAGTTTGACTTTGACTAAAACTTATACGCGGAGTAAAAAGAAACGGAGGGAGTATTTAGGAACTGAGTACTTCATACTACTAGCATTATGCAGGAATCACATATACTCCCTCCGTTTCAAATTACTCGTCGCTGAAATGGATGTATATAGAACTAAAATACATCTAGAATTCTAGATACATCCATATATGCGAGAAATAATTCGGAACGAAGGGAGTAGTAGTGAGTATCAATTGATTATTCTCTTCCAACATATTCTGGAATCGCACCCAAATACATGCTTGGTATACCAATAGTTCTCTTGTTGAATTTAGCAGTATTTTAACACAAAACGGAAACGGTTGGTTGTTATTCTTTTCGGCATACTGTGATGTGCCCAGCTGCGGAAATTAACCAGAGTTGTAGATCAATGCAGCAAATTTCCAGGAAATTAATCCGGTACGTACTACTGAAATTAAACGCACGTACAGATCCTACTTGGGCATCTGCATACAATATCTGAAAGACATTTAATAAAAGGCATAAAGAAAAAGGTTGGACTTACGTGAACAGTAGTCCAGATCTAGCACTAACAGCAACCAACAAACTAATCAAACAGCGAGGGATGGGGGAATGTGATGGGAAGCAGGCAGAGGAACGACAGGGAGGGCCGGTGGTACAGGAGCTTTTGATCTAAGCCAGCCGCCCAGTAATCATTGCTGCTCCTGCAGTGCTCTGGCCACTGAATAATTCTCTTCTCGGGGAGGGACGAAGGCTGGTTGTAATGGGGAGTATCATATACTAGTATCATGCATATGATACTAGTGTATGATACTACCTCCCTAATGCATAGTATCATATATTAGTATCATGTTGTACTCTATTTATTGCCATGCATGACACAAAGTAGCATAGCATTTAATATGATACGGTATCATGATATGATACTATACCCTCTCTTTCTTCATTTAATGCTATGCCACCTCATCAAAATTGCCTAGTTGGCATGCATGATACTAGCTATGATACTACCATTACGACCAGCCGAAGAGGCCAACGAGGGAGCACGTAGCAGCAGCTCGATCTGAAGAATGGCACGCGCGCGCATGTGCTAGAGGCGGGGACTTCCCGGGGCAAGCCAGCGCGGAGGTGCGTACGACGGATTCAGCTTGGCTGTTTCCTTCCCATGCTCCCATTCGTGCTACCACTTCATCCTACGGCTGTTCTTTTCCCTTTTTTCTTTCTAATCTAATCATCTCCCCCCTTGATTTTAAAGGGATGGGGCCGGGCCTTATTTTGTTCCAATCAAATCAAGCCACATACGCAGGGGCACGGATGGACACACGCGAGGGGAGCAGGCAAGTCTCATCCGCGTACGGCCGCCTCCCACACACATGCGGGTGCGACCGTCGGCCCGGTCAGCGGCGGCTTCCGGTTGCCGTCCTAGCCAGCTCGCCTGGGCAGGCAGCAATCTAAGACCTTTGTTTTAGAAGGCCTGGTGTGGATTTGGTGGCCTGGGATTAATGTGAAAATATTAACAGTTTGTTTCATGTTCAGGTCAAACTAAAACCACGACGAGTAATTTGGAACGGAGGGAGTACAAGGTACTCCCTCCGTTTCTTTTTAGTCTGCATATAAGGTTTGGTCAAAGTCAAGCTTTGTAAAGTTTGACTAACTTTATATTAAAAAATATAAACATTGACAATATGAAATCAACATTATCAGATGCACCACGAAATGTATTTTCATATTATATAGTTTAATATTGTAGATATTCATATCTTTTTATATAAATTTGGTCAAACTTTGTGTAGTTTGACTTTGACTAAATCTTATATGGGGAGTAAAAAGAAACGGAGGGAGTATGCTCTTTAGAGCAACTTTAGCATAGTAGTCATATCGGGTGATTGCCGCAATAATTGTCAATATGGCGATTTTGTTCAAAAAGACCGCTCTATCAGTATCTTCAAGTGTCTCCGGATATCCATAATTTATGAAGGGTGCTACGTATCGAGCCTGCGAGTCTGAAGGGCATTCCTTTGGAGCACACTCTGTCGCCAACTGCTTGCGTGGAAGGGAAGTTTCACCCTCTCCTCATCCTCCCACGCAACCCACCTCCCCTCACTGCCAATGGCGCAGACGGCCGAATGTCCATGGCATCGGAAAGAGGGCCAATTAATGGCGGTCATTGTGTGCCCAACTCCCCGTGCATCTTCCTACCTCGTTTTCCTGTCGTCTTCTCTCTTTTTTGCCACGTTTGGCGCCGCCCGCCTCTATGAAAAGGTTATCCCTCTCCACTTTCACCATGAGACACAGAGCTCATCTTTGTCTCTACATCCCTCCCCACTTTCACCATGCCGCTTTCCCTTCGAACGGACTAGGTTCCATCCTCGAAAGAGGAGCAACGACTGCTCAATAAGGAGGAAATGGCGGAGGATGCGTCGGCATTGCGGAGGAGGAGTGGGATCACCACGGCACCATGAGAGCCCCACCCACTGAAAATATTGCCCGCCTCTATCCATTTCGGACTTTTGAAGCAACTGGCTGGAGCATAAATTCAATACTACCCTCCGCAACGAGTGGACGGATTGGAATCCCAAAACACACACCGTTGTTAGGGATGTCGAGCACGGCTACGTATAGATCCTGTATGGGCAATAGTGGGCTCGCCGATGGCGCGTCCCTACGCCGAATCTCAGTCGCCTCACTGTTAAGGAGGCATGGGATGAGTGATACGCCACCTACGTGTTGGCCATTCATCCCAGCAAAATCTTTGAGCAGAACGCGGATGGGGGGCACGACCGTCAAAGAGGAGCACTGTTGTATGGCTGCACTACGACGAGGCACAGAAAGATTTCATAGCGGAGCGGTAGTGCATCACATGGTGCCAATTATATTCGAATATGGTTCGATTCAATTAAATGAGTCACACCATATTGGGCCTTACTCCCATTGAGAAAGTCGTCTCTAACCTCGACGACTCCACGGGATAGGAATAGGACGAAAACGAGGTCACCGGACCGTCACACCGCCGCGCGTAGAGAAATTTCTTTATTAGGAAAACCTTGATGACATGCTTTATCTTTTTGGAAAAGGAGGTTAAGACCCCCGGCCTCTGCATCAATCGATGCATACGACCATCTTTATTTATTATTCAACATAGGTCTAACAAGAATATACACCAAGCCACCTGAAGCCACCACTCACACCTAAAAACTCGATAATGTGGAGTGCTCTCACTCCCCATATCTAAAATCGGTGTCGTCTTCGATTCATCCAGATAACGTATCCGAACCCACAGCCGGTGCAGCAGACCTGAAGCGTACACCACATGCACATGTATTAGTTGCCATCATCATCATCATCATCGAACCGCTGACCCATCTTCAGGAGAGAGATTTGTATCGTCCTTGCCAGACGGTCCATCCGCCGAGGTCACCATGGTTCCCAACGGCGCCACTGTCCCGCACTCGTCCGTCCAGACACGAAGATTCCGGAAGATCTGTCGTGCGTAGCACCTGCCGACTAGGCATGACACACCGTAGCACCTATAGGGCAGGCATGACTTGACATCTCCACCGAAAGCTCCGTGCAAGATGAAGCTGTTCCACCTCCTGCCATCGTCTTCCAGCTCTGGTCCACAAACAATGCTCCCACGAGAGAAAACGACATCACAGTACCGCCATCGTCCGATCTCGAAGACCAGATCCTAAGGTTTCCCCTGGAGCAGCACGAGTGGGTCAACAGTAGTTACACGACGCTGCCTACATCAAGGTAATGACGCAGAACGCCGTCATCGCCTACCATCGGCTCGGTTTTCACCGGTAACTATGTCTTCCCGACTCGCAGCCGGAACTAGATGGAGGATCTCGAGATCTGACTATCCAGGCTCAGGCCACCTCCGACGGAGGAGATGGCCACCACCGCCAACGGCACTGGCCAGATCAGATCTGACCGGAGGCGCCTCCGACCAGTCAACCATGCCCACATCCCCTTCTGATCCGCCCTCCCCACGAAGCCGTCCGAGCAGCGCTGAACCGCTAGGAATGACGAAGATCGGAGGTCAATGTAGTGCCGCCGATCCCTCCAAACTGCAGGGCTACATCCTAGATCCCCGCCGTCCCATCACCGGCGGCGCCTGGGCTTAGCCGGCGCACGTCTCTGGGGACGACGAGGTGGAGGAGATGGGGGAGGGGGCGACGGCCGGGGTACCAGGTTTGGCCCCCTGATCGCCCTGGGGGGAGCGATACGAGGTAGCCCTCCGGCGCTCTGAGAGATACTCGTTTGTTTCCAGTTCACGTCCAGCTATATTGGTTCGCAGAAATAGTTACATGGATGGATAAGATTACCAACCGAGAAAAGAAGGCATTAAACTAAACTCCATGGGATCTACCTGCAGTTCCCCCTCAGCACAATTAGCTTTCCCTAGGTCTATCTACTCAAAGATAACATGATCAAAATCATGAGATAAAAGATGTACATTTTTCACGAATAACAGCCGCCGGTCCAGCTGAGTTGTGTCCACAACTGCATCAACATGATCACAGTCTACATGGTGGTCTAAACTAAATGCAGCAAAGCAGGGCATGCATGATCATTAGAGGTTTGCTAATATAGTCTAGTTTAACTCCCTGTTGATGATTCACATGAATAGAGGGAGACAGCATGATGAGTAATCAGATGATCATGGGCGTGACTCGGATCGTAGAGAAGTTAATTGATGGTTAATTCCATGATTGTACGGTCTGATTCCTGTGACTGTCCAGTCCAGCTAGCATAGCTACCTAGCCGTTGGCCGGTTAGAGCATCTAATCTATGTCGATAGAATATATTTGTGGTCGTTAAACATGCATACTAACAGAAAAGCCTATACTGTTGCAGGAATAAACACCATGACTAATCGTTAATCATACATGATGATCTCGTGACTGTGCAGTCCAGGTAGCTTAGCTACCTACCCGTTGGCCGGTTAGAGCATCTAATCCAATCTATCCTGAGAGAGAATACATTTGTGGTCGTTAAACATGCGTACTAACTGAAAAGCCCTGTACAGTTGCAGGAACAAACGCCATAAATAATCGTTAATCATGCATGATGATTTCTACAGAATAATTGCAAGTGCTGGTTAACTCACCTTACCGGCAAAAAAAAAAAAAAACTCGACCTGATCAATAATGCGTAAAGAAATCTTACTTAGCTAGCTATGTATAGCTTGGTTGGTAGTAGTATTATTTTTAGCCCGACAAGGGCATGTTATTCGAATCATACTACTAATGCATTGGTATATTCTACTTTTTTCGTTGAGATTGTTGTCATGAAAATGAATGTATCAAATACGTATAGATACATTCATTTTTGCGACAAGTAATTCCGAACGGAGGGAGTAGTACTGTACGTACAACGGCTGGCTAACTGTACTTCGTAACCAACTCGATTATCACTCGCCAGGGGCTCTCCCATGGATCTATCTGTGCGAGCTGGATTAGTTAGCTAGCGAGCTACCTGGCGAACCGCTGAATCATTTGCGCCCGCACATGGCCATTTGGTGGTGATGAACTGATGATTGTGTACGCAGGAGGAATGAAACTCCAAAGTACTGCTGATCATGCTCACAACACTGCATGCACTGCTCCGTACGTGCAAGTTGCAAAATATGTTATATAGTGCGGCCTCTCCAATGACACATACGACTTCGATTTGACCGCTGATTAGTTTGTAATTAAATTGGTCGGAGGGAATTTGTATGATTGCATTTGAATCGTCTGATATTGTTTTCTATGACATGATTCATCATACCTGTGTCGCGTTGTCACTTTAACACTAGATGGTTTCTTCTAGGTAGGAATCATTTTACTTTCGGGGAGTTGGCGACCATGTATAAAGGGTGGTGGGTCCGTGGTGGGTTATGAGCTCGTGAATAGTGGTCACGGAGCAACCATGTACTCCGTGATGGGGGTAATTAACATTTTTTTACTTATATTTTTTGTACGTAAAGCCTTTGTGAAACCGACTGTAGTTCCATCCAAGCAATGTGCAGACACATGATGTTTTTTTATTTTTTATTTTTTTGTGAAAACATCGCACATGAGGTTAGCTAGCCAGATCTACTACGGTTGAGAAAGGCTCGCACGATAAGAGCATCTCCAACCGTTCGGCCCCCCAGGGCGTCGAAAAACTGCGCCCTGGGGGCGAGCCGGCGCTAGTTCGGCCCCTGGGGGCGGCCTAACACCCAGCCACGCCCCCATGCGCCCCCCTAGCCTTGGCAAATTCAAACGTAGTTCATTCCCGCGCCCAAAAATAAACGCCACAATCCGGCGATCAAGCGGTGATTGGCGATCGATGAAAAGTTCGGCGTACAAAAATCAGCACGGAAGCGCGCATCAGACGGCGAGGTCTCGGTGGCATCATCGATCGGGCTTGGCGTCGGCGTCGGCGTGTGCGTGGGCGTGGGCGGCGTCGTCGTGGGCGTGGGCGTGGGCGGCGTCGTCGAGGGAAGCTGGTCCAGGATGAGGCCGACATGCGCCAGACCACGCCTTGACCGCTCGTCGGTGCTTGCTCGAGCATGTCCGCCCGTCCGGCAGAAAGCGGTCGGTGTCCTCTTCTTCGCGGCGACGTTGGTCGGAGTAGGTCGAGCTTGACGGCGCTTGTCGACATCAACGCCGACCACCGCGCCTCGGTCTTCTCTTCACGAAGGACGGCCCGAACTGTCGTCGGCGGCGATCTTGGATGGATTCTCGCGACGAGCGGTGGCCGTGTCGGCGTGTTTCCCCTTCTTGGCACCTTTGTTGCGTCGGGTCGCTTTTTCCGACGCGCCCGGCCGAGCAGCGTCCGGTTTGTATGTCTCCTTGGCCTTCTCGAGGTTGCGCCGGATTTCCGTCCACTTGTCGCACTTGTCAATGCGCTTGTGGAGGTACTTGAACTTGGCGTCGTTGTTGCTCTGCCTATACAGGCCGAACATGCGCTGGGGACAAACAAACAGTTGGTGGGCGCGCGCATACGGCGAAGAGAGACGGGAGACCGGCATGTTATACCTGATCCTCAATGTTGTCGCCGCTCTCCGGGCGAGGGGCCACCTCCTCGACGACACCATGCCATTTGTTGCACGCCCCCTGGATGCACCCCCAATGGTTCGCCATCTCCTTCGACCCGCGCTGCATGTAGATGCCTTTGAAGTAGGGGTCGACGAGCTTGCGCTCGTCGAACTCGGCCTTGATCTTGTGACGCGTCTCGATTCTCGGTTCGCGCCGGTGGTCGGGTCGAGGCAGACGACTTTCCATGCCTCGGCGAGGCATTCCTCCTCCTTGGACGCCCACTTGATGCGTTGCTCGGCTGACCTGGCCGTCCGCTTCTTCTTGCGCCTCCTCGCCGGCTCCTCCTCGTCCTCGTCCTCCTCCTCGTCCTCTTCCTCCTGCTCCTCCTGCTCCTCGTCGCCGTAGACGTAGCTGAGCTCGCCGTCCATGCCGCTGGCCGAGATCCACCGCCTCATCCGCGGTGAACCGGGAGACGCGGCGTCGCGCCGATCCTTCCGCGATGATGTCGTCCATGTCGGCCTCGGTCTCGTTAGGCGTCGCCGAGGTGCGAAGGGCGATCGCAACGGCGGAGAGGAGGCGTCGGGAGGACGCAGCGTCTGTGGCGGCGAGTAGTTTTATGGAGGGTACTCACGCCGATGAAGGCGGCGAGGCGTCTTGTTGGTAGGGTGTCCATGGGGAACGTGACATTTGGGTTGAACCCGTGCACGTCCCGTCGGCGTAACCTGCGATCCCCATAGCTCTGGCGTCGGAGACCGACACCTTCTTGGCCCCATGGCGCGTCTTTGCGGCGTGGTTGCGGGGATTCATCATCCGCAGCGTCTTGCCTCGACCTCGACTGGTCATGAGCGGCGGCGGCAATGCAAGACACCGCAGCTGCGTGCGTGCGTGGTCACGGCCTTCTTGGCGAGGGCCTGTTCCACCGGTCGGCGGTGACGGCCTCCGTCATTGTACTTCTACCCTTCAATCGGCGTTTGTCATGCCGTGGCTTTTGACGGCGTCCTCGGCTTCCTCGCCCGGTGCCATGGCGGCTTTACCGGGAGGCGAGCGGGAGAGATAATGGCGGGAGGAAAGGAGAAAATGGAAGGGAACTGGGGGAAAAGCGGGGAGAAATGGCGGGAAGAGGCGCTCGGCTCGTCGACAGGGCGGATCCACGCGCGCCTTTTCGCTTGTGTCGGCGTCCAAGGCGCCGGGTTCTGCCTGGGTCTGCCGGCATCAAATTCGGCCCGAGCCGGCAAACAACGGGCTTCTGGGGGAGGGGCGACTGGGCCATTTTTTCGACGCCGGCGCGACGAAAACGCTTTGGAAGGGCCCGTTGGGGGTGCGGCTGGAGATGCTCTAAATATCGGCTGGCCGGAGGGCCGAGGTGGTTTAATCCGACGGCGGGGCTATGGGGCAATCATTTGCTCAGCGTGGGCCTCCGGTAGTTTAATCCGACGGTGACTGTGCCGCACCTACGCCCCTGGGAGCATGTCATGTGCCTCGGTCGCCGACACGCCAGGCGCGCGCGGTCGCTCTTCACCGTACTCGTTCAGCCAACAAACGGGCGGCTGATCCTATTTGACGCCCACGCAGAAGAAGGCCAATTGGGTCGGCCCATTTCAGTGTCTTCCGCTGTTTTGTTGGCTAGGCGACTGTTCAAGCGTTTTCTTTTGGTTTGTTGTTGCTTTTTGGGGTTTTCTCTTCCTACTGTTTCGTTCGTTCTACTGCTGCAGCGTTTTTTTTCCTCAAAAAAAATGCTGCAGCATTTTTTCTTCTCTCTTCTTGTTTCTCTTCTGGTTTTCCTGCTGCTTGTTTACACTGCTGCAGCGTTTTTGTTTCTACGGGTTTTCTGTTCCCTATTTTGGTTTACTGTTTTGTTTTTCCCTTCCGATGTTCCTTTTTATTTTTTTAATTTTATAATAAATGGTGAGTAACTATTTAAAGATGGCGGACATTATATCGATACACAGCAAACTTTTTTCAATATATGATGAACAATTCGTTAATACATGGTGAACATCTTTTATTACACGGCCAAAAATTTCATTAAACATGGTTAATATTTTTTAGTGCATCATGAACTTTTTTAACCTAGAGTGGACATTATTTAAATACATGGTAAACATTTTTCATATATCGGGAACATATTTAAGTACATGTAAATCCCTTTTTAATACATGCTAAATTATTTACGGAAAGCTGATCATCAAAAATGAAGCAAAATGAATAAACCGAAGAAAAATTGTTACGGAGTGATCCACCGTGAGACGTCTCATACGTATCCATATTTTTTTATTGCTTAATGTTATGTTTACATCATTTTGAGATAATTTTATTGATACCCCGCAAAAAGGCATAATTTTATTGATATCATGTAACTACCAAACAACGTTAATTATTTTTCCAAATTTTGAGAACTACAGAAATATTGATGGGCACCAAAAAATTGAACCTCTAACTTGGAATAGTTTCAACTAATTAAACAGTAAATTTTAGTTTGATTAAAATTTAATGAACTGTGATGAAAATCATTACAGTTGTTTCTTCAAAATTTATGAAAGTAGGTGGCAGGCACCAAAATATTTCGTACATGCAATTTCCGGTTAGATTCAAACTAAATGAAAGACAAAAAAATTGGTCAAAATTCAATAGGTGCATATATTTTCTTCATGTCTAGTCAAATTTGTTAACGGGAGGGAGGGGTTTGCCTCACCCCCATTTCTACCAGTTGTCAATCTTGTTCAAAAAGTTACCGAATATAATCTTTTATTAGTTCCTATTTTTCATCACATTTCTATTTTAAAAATATTTCATAGAAAAATTGTGTACGTTCCCTAAAAATCTCCTTTTTTCTTGAATTTATATTTTGATTAATCGAGTTAAAAGAAAAACTCGTATGCCATGTATTTTTGTTCCTAGTTCCTTACCATTGTTCCTTGGTGACCATACATGCTAAGGGCATCTACACCCGGGCCCCTCATACGCACCCATATGTCCTAGCGGACGGCCCAGTCGTTGACCGTTCACAAAATCATGACCCAGTTGGCCTCCCCAAACCAACTCTATACGTTCGGGCTGACCAACACCCTCCATATCCAGCTGATATTGACGATGGATATAAGGAGGCCCGGACACGCCTGGGCATGTCCGCTAGGTGGAACTGACATGCGGGACCCACACAGACACTCGTCGTTACCCGACGGTCTGGTGAGGACACTACTGTGACGCGGCTACTTGAGGGGCCAAATCTGACTATTTAAGCTGGACGACGATGCTCAACCCTAGCCAGAGTCCAATCTCCCACCCCTCCGCGCAGCCACCTCCCATTCGCTCGCAGGTTGAAGCTCCGGTAACCATGGCCTAGCAACAAATCACCACCTATGTCATGCTCACTCCGGAGCACCGGGCGGGAGCTCCTAAAGGAGACTCTGGCCCAGAGCGTGAGGAGGCGGAGGATCCGACGCCTCTGACTACCGGATTCGGCATGGGCGACACACAAGCGGAGTTCGAGGTCGCCCAAGCGGAGGAGGCGGCCGAGCAGCAGGCCATCATCGACTCCATCCAGTCGGAGGCGAAAGTGGAGGCCAACCACCACTTCCTCTGTGAGGCGCCTGTGGAGCACGACGAACTCTTCCGGACATGGAGTCCGACTAGTATCCAGAGCGGCGGCCGGCGGCCGGCGGCCAATGATCGGGAGGCTGGTCATCTACCTCTTCGACGGCGAGTAGTAGTAGGCTAGATTCTAGCTAGTAGTGTACATACTAATCGAAAAATAAGCGGTAGTGTTGCATGATGTTGTATGAATTTAGGGTGTTATTAAATTTGATGCTTGCGATTATAGTGGACGAAAAATCGGTAACCGGGCCCTGTCCGCAAGCACATTTGGACAGGTCCGCGGACATACGAGCGACTGGCTGGCAAAATCAGCCGTAGGCCGTAGATACAAGCACAGTCTGGATCGAGTGTACAGATGGTTGGATCAGTAGTCCACCACATATAATTTCCCGACAGTGGCATGTGGCGGAAATCATGCATGCCGCAACAAACGACTGAAGGCAGGCGTGCGCGTGATCATCCGTCCATTCCATCCAATGGATCTCAGATCGATCTGTGTCTGCAACCAGCTCAGCTCAGAACCGGCGAGCGATCTCATCATCGCCGATATGCAAGATGAGCGGACGACCACATAGGACTAACCGTCGAATCATTGCTTCCCGCAGCTCACATCGATCACATGGTTCTTGGGCTGTCAGACAGTCAGGTGTCCCTAGCCGGTCGCCGCTGTCGACTAAATGATTCTGCCACCTAGCTCGATCGTTTGTACTCCCTCCGTTCCGAAATAATTGTCTTTCTAGAGATTTTAACAAAGGGAAACGTTTCAGAACGGTGCGCCGGCCGAACGATTCGGCCGGTCGCGTCGCGTGCGCTCGATCAACCTACACGGATCGTGCGTCTATCGCACGCCTCCTGTGTTTTTTTTTCTTTGTCTTATCTTCTTCCTTCCATCTCAATTGACCACCTCCTATTCTCTTTCCCCGGCGAGCACCAACAGCCTCCTGTGCAGCCGTGCATTCCCCTCGCGGCCGCTACAAACCAGCACAGAAACCCAATCCCATGCCGTTTTATTTGCAACATAAATCGCCATGGTAGCGCCCGCGCCCGCGCTGTCGCCATGGCCGCGTGATGGGGCGAAATCGGATCTTTGCAACACGAAAGCCAAGCGGTGCGACGGCGGCGGCCGGAGCTGCGACCGCACCACGCAAGTGGAAAAGAATTGCAACTATTGATAGAAATGTTTCAACAAGTAGATATTAAAGTTTCAACCATAGTTGCTTTTTGCTACTACCGCGAAATTTTGCTACATCCATCAAGGCGAGCGAACCTCATGACAGCGGCGACGACGATTTGCTGCAGCCATAATCGGTTTTGCTACTACCGCGAAGTTTTTCTTGCATCCAACAAAGCGGAGCTGTGACCTCGCGACGGAGACTATGGTGATTTGTCGCAACCATAGTCGTGTTTTGCTACAACCGCAAAGTTTTTGCTACATCCATTCAAAAGCGTTGATTGGTGGTGGGCGTCGCCGACGCAATTCCGTTCGTGAGCATCAACGGCGGTGGCGGGATGAGCTACAACGAGCTACAACCGTCAATGCCGAGAGCTGCAACCGCAGTGGAGTCATTGCATGGGTCGAGGCAATGACGAGGACGACCGGCGAGGGTAGGGACCGACGACGAGGGCGGCCGGCGAGGATGGGGACCGACGACGGGTCCAGGCAATTGGAAGGCTCGGGGGCTGGAGTCGTTTTAACTTCCCCACGAGGTGATAAGTTTTGTTATGTTCTCCGTTTAATGTTCCCTGTACTAATAATGCGGTGAGTCTGAAGCCTTGCTCCATGGCCTCCGGATGGCTAAGGAGATGAACTTAAGCGGGTTAAGTGCTTTGGGGACTCGGACACGGTGGCACAACAAGTCTCGGCACTTGGGATTCTAAGGATCCTCATGGCTGCGTATCGTCGAGAAGTGGATAATATCGCGGAGTTTTTCAAGGGCTATCAAGTGGATCATGTGGATCGCGGAAGAACGGCGGCAGACGCTTTAAGCCGTTTGGGTTCTCGGCAGAACCGGTTCCCCTAATGTCTTCCTCGACGTTTTGCACAATCCGTCGGTTCAGCTCCCTGGTGAAGCGGATTTGGCAATTCCTGATCCGGAGTCTCAGTTGGTGGCAGCATTACATGCTATTCCGGATTGGACGGTTCCTTACCTTGCATATATGACTCGAGGAGAATTACCAGACGATGAGGTTCTGGCTAGGCAGATAATCCGGCGCTCCAAGTCTATGACGATTATTAATGGTGAGTTGCATCATTGTAGTGTTTCAGGGGCGTTTCAACGCTGCGTTTCCCCTGAGGAAGGTTGTGAAATTCTACGAGAAATCCATGAAGGGGATTGCGGGCATCACGCCGGTTCAAAGTCCACAGTGGCGAAGGCATTCCGTCATGGATTTTCTTGGTTAATGCTCATCTTGATCGGCGCAGAGGCCTTAGTCAAACTGCGCGATGGATGTCGAAATTCTCCAGCGGGCTCATGTACCGCGCAGAGCTGCGGATGATCCCAATAACGTGGCGTTTGCGACTGGGGCTGGATATGGTTGGGCCTTTTAAGCGATCCAAAGATAAGAAGACCCACTGTTGGTGGCGATGACAAGTTCACCAAATGGGTTGAAGCGGAACACAGCCGATAAGTGTGATGCGCAACGGTATGCGATTCATCAAAAGGTGATTTTCGGTTTGGCTTTCCACAAGTATCATTATCGACAATGGCACTAATTTGTCCAAGGGGCTATGAAAGAATTACGTGACCGTGAGCATATCCGGCAGCGTATCATCGATGGCGCACCCCATCCAGCGGGCGGCGAGCGTGCTAATCAGAAATCTTGCGCGGCATCAAACCCGACTTCGGTTCCATTACGAGAACGCCCGGTGCTGGGTTGAGGAGCTCCCATCGGTGCTATGAAGTATCAATACTACGCCAAACCGGCTCATCGGCTACACACCTTTCTTCATGGTTTATGGAGCGAGCGTTCTTCCAAAGTGATATCGACACGATTCGCCCGTGTAGCGGCTTATGTTGAAGCGGACAACGAGGTGGCACGACAGGCGCTTTGGACCTATTGGATGAGGCGTGATATAGCAGCCGCTCGTTCGGCGATTTACAAAGAAGATCTTCGTCGTTATCACAGCCGCCGGGTTAAAACGAGCCTTCGGGAAGGAGATTTGGTGCTTCGTCTCATCCAAGACCAGACAGATATGCACAAGTTATCCCCGCCTTGGGAAGGGCCCTTTGTGGTCAGCAAGAATCTACACAACGGTTCCTACTATCTGGTTGATATTCGAGAGCATAAAGACTCACGTACATCAGAGGAGGAGACCAACAGGCCGTGGAATATAGCTCATCTTCGACCTTACTACACATGAGTCATCGGCTCAGTTTATGTACATAGCATGACAATGTATATATTATCTTCGATATAATAAAAATCAGGGCCTTAGCTAAAGCGGGGTCTCTGTCTTTCTTCTCATGTGTGGTTACATGGAGTGTTTCTGATTTTAAAGCGACCTCCGGTTTACCCCTTGATAGTTATATTTATCACTTGGGGGCTTGGTCGTATCCGAACCAATGCAACACCTCTTGATAGGCGAAAGCCACCAGATCATTTGGGGACACGTTCATGTCTGAACCGGTCACGCCTCTTGGTCGGCCAATAGGGCCAGCGCCACTTGGAGGCTTGGTCGAACCCGAACCAATGTTATGCCACTTGGCCGGCGTACTCGCCAAGAGTCTTTTGGGGACCTGGCCGACTAGCACCATCGCTACGCCTTCGAGGGGCTTGGTTGCATCTGACCATGGTAATGCCATCTGACCAGCTCCATGAAGCTTTCTTTTTGCAAAGAGTTATTGCCTTCGTTGCCATATTTGGTATTTGATTTTTGTTGCGTTTTTTAACCCAACGAATATTTTTATCCGGTTTAGCTGTCAGTAAAAACTGACAGAACACGGTTTGATGTTATACCGAAGTTTTTTCTTTTTCCGGTTTACCTTCTTCCGGTTCATCCTTATGGAAAAACATGGGGACTTGTGCTGATTCAGTACGCCTACGTGGGAGTTATCGTTTCCCCAGAGGGTCCTGATTTTTAAAGGCCTCCGCTTCACGATTGGCTATGCCAGCGTCATGCCTAAATACGGCAGGTATTTGTATCACATACTAATTGATTTTCAATACACAAAATCTATTGAATGCTGTAAACCGGCTGGCGGTGTCACCGCCGCCGAGGTTCAATTTTTTGGTTGCGGGAAGTGAATAGAACAAAAGTTTCCTCGATGCGAAGGCATACCCAGGCGACAAGTTTTGACTAAAGGCTATTACAAAGGCAACGCAGTGCCCGAATGTGATCATTGTTCTTTGAAATAAACCGGCTACCGGTTCAAAACTATTCTTCATCCTCCGCCGCTTCAGCGTCTTCATCTCTACCCATCGGCTGGAAATCCACAGAAGTCCAGTCGATTCCCATCAGCACTTGGAAAACAGCTTCTTCATGAATCAGAGATGACGGTTCAATGTCAGGAGCATAAGTGTGCTTACGGATTGGAGGGATCAAGTTTTCCGGTTCAAAGGTTGGAGCGGAAACACGCTTGTTCTGATCATTGTATTGGGCTTGGTAGTGCTCCAGATCGGCTTCTTCTGCCAATTGACAAGCCAGTGGGCGTACCGCACGGTTTATCGCACGCAAGTCCTCTTCATTAAAGTCCGAGCCGTCTTCTTTCACACTGGGATAGCCCTGAGCTGCTTCCACAGGATCAAAATCCGGCACCCAGGCTTTAGCACGGATCAAGGCATTGATGGCTCCGGTTCGAGCAGCAGATTTCTTCACCTCTTCAATCCGGGAAGGAAGGATGGATAGCCGGTTCAAGGTGTCTTGGATCGAGGGGCGGTATTTGGGTTATTATGTGACATGGTGGTAATCACGCTACTGGGCTCGGTATATAACTCGCTCCACTAAAGTGTAGGCGGCTTTCGACTTCTTCCGCACGTCATTACCCAAGTGCCCAACGCGTGCTCGCATATGATGACAAGGTACTTTTAAACCGGACTCACAGTGCGGCGGGATAAGCATATTACACTTATTCACGTGGAACTTACGAAGATGGCTGCCGTCATAGAATGCACTTGTAAACTACGGTGTAAGATCATCCACCACCGGTTTAAGGGCAGCTTGACATTCTCGGCCCGTTTGAGCAAATTGGCCTTTTCGGTGGCCCGGACAATCATTCCTTCTTCATATTTTCCTTCACTGTTCTGCAGCAGTCAAGGCCTTTGTTTAGCTCTTTCTGGCTTTATGCATCTCGGCTCTTTGGGTTTTAATGCCGCCTGTAAATCGGCAATCCGGTCATCCTTGATTTTCACCTCAGCCTGTGCATTGACAGTAAGATCAGCCAACAAATAAAGTTCAAGTCTCAACCACACAACATAGTTATATGCTTGACACTTGGGGGCTAATGTGCTTTCAATTTTTCTACTCCTAATACATGGCAAAGTCCCAAGTTCAATACGGGTATTCAACTCGGCACTTGGGGGCTAATGGCTATTTGATTCTATTAAAATTTTTTGGAGTACCGGTTTAAGTATGCATACTTAAACCGGCCCTGGTGGCTATGAGGGAAGATTGCAAAGTCTATCAAGGAAAACTATCAAGTACCAGTTTGATCAAAGATTCTAAACCGGCCCTTGGGGGCTACAAGGATTACTATATTGGTAATAAGGAAAGGAGAGTTACCTCAAACTTGTCTCTCATCAGTTTCACCAAGCCAGCTTCATAGTCACGGCTCATTGTAAGCCGGTTCGGATATCCGGAATGAAGGTCTTGGGCGCTCATAGCGGCATATGTTTCAGCTCTACATTCCACTTTCCTTTGTTAAAAGTGGAAAAGTCCTCTTTCACAAGATGTCGGGTTAGAGTTGCAGCATTCCCGGTTGAGTGGCTGTTCGATAATTACAACGTCGTCATCTTCGATTCGACGGATCGTGTGGGCACAGATTGTTTGGCAGGATCGTGAGGTTTTTGAGACCGGACATTCGGTGGTGGATCAGCAGACACCAAACATTCACGAGCCTCTCCTCGGGAATAATATCTTCTTGAACCGGAGGTCGGTTGGAATATCTTGAA
Source organism: Aegilops speltoides (assembly GCA_021437245.1). NCBI lineage: Eukaryota > Viridiplantae > Streptophyta > Magnoliopsida > Poales > Poaceae > Aegilops > Aegilops speltoides. The sequence continues at coordinate 47,205,482 of CM038147.1, read as the reverse complement.
GCAACATCTTGAGGTTGGCGCTGCTCATGATCCAAGCGGCAGCCTCTTGATTGTTTTATCCAGCGAGCCTTTTTTTGGGTTTCGGTTTGGTTACGAGAAGCAAAGATTCAGGAGCAAGCGTGTACATTCTGAAGAAATCAACAAAGCATATGGCTGTATGAGCGTTCGACGGCTATCTTGGCGGTGGTAGCTGAGTGGTCGATGATTCGCCAGAGGATGAATGGGAGGTGACACGATAATCGAGTCGGACGGATTAAGAGGTTGACGGAATAAACCGCTTTGGAATTCAAGGTAATAAAAGGTTGGAAACCTCGGTGCGGCGCTTCGGGCGGGCTGTTTGGTAAACCGCAGAGGTAACTACCGTCCATTGTCTTGGGTTGTCTGCGGCGGGCTTCATCTTCTTTGTGTCTTCATAAGAAGTTTGGGATCCAAGTAAGCAAGGGGTGAGAAAAGTGAACTTTCCGGTTTGCCGGTGAAATTTTAGTGAAGGCAAATTTGTTGAATCGGAGGAGAATAGTTACCTCGGCAAATCCGGCGTTCTTGGCTTCGGCGTCATCGACAAGCATCGTCATCAATAAGGCGTGTAAAAACAAGCCAAGAGAATCAAGTTCGGATTACCCACATCATCATCGATGGCGGATCGACGAAGCCGTGGTTTTCCTCTTGTGGGCGGATTTCTTAAGAACCTTTGTTTTGGGCGGTTTGGCCGCTTGATATATCCGCCTTGTCTTGAGAGAGTTTCTTGCTCGAGCGGATTATCACCGCATCGAAAATAAGCGAGAGTTGGAAGTATGAAAGTAATAGTAGTATTTAATGATAACACGATCGGGGACTTACCGCAGAGGAGCGTTGAGGGTGCGATAAGGAGCCAAGCGGTTTGGGCACAAAGGTGCTCGGTTCATTCAACATTCTCCTCATCGAATCGGTAACTTCATCTTGACAGTTCGATTTGGTGTGTCGGAGTGGGTCATCGACGCTGCCGGTATCTTGGCACATCAAACCGAACGCGGCTCGAGAGGCAATATGCCCCAAGATAACCAACGGCGTGCGGATCGATCCATCAAGCCGTTGGCCATGAAGGCCCGGCTTGGATAGTTGTGGAGCGTATTTACTTCTTTCTTTGGCGATCGATCGTTGCGGAAAGGGATGAGTGTTCTGAGCGCTCTGGGCGAAAACCGGGCAAAGGATTTTCACCTTGGGAAGTGTCTTTGCTGATAGAACCAAGTCGCGTTCCACTCTTTGGGATGAGTGTGAAGTTTGGCGTGGGGATAAGTGATTTCCTTCCTTTTACGGATAGCCATACCGCCCAATTTCGTATTGGGGCCATCGATGAATCGGTGCGGCGGTTTAAGTGAAAGAGGTCCCTGAGCAGTTCAACAGAGGGTTCCTCCTGCGGTATGCTTGAAAGACTTGGAAGTGGCGCAGTTAGTATGAGTTGGGGCCGATATCTTGGGGCGGAGTTGAAAATTGGCCATTACATCCGATAAAATTTTGATCCGGCGGTTTGAAACCCCGGGCGGTGATCGAAAACTACAACTTCTCCTTCCGAGGCGTGGGAGGACACTCCTCTCCAGAACCCTCCAATGGATTGTGCGTTGATCATCTAGGCGCCGATTGATACCAGTTCCTTTAAGCGTGTCTCGGAGACACGGGAAGGAACCCAGTTGCACTCGTACACCTGTTTGGCCATCGTAAAATCTACAAAGGGGAAGGATCCGGTTTAAAGAAGTTGCTTATTACAGAGTGATTGGGTTAAGTTATGATAAACCGGAGGCGGTTCATATAAATCAGCTTGTTATCGATGATTACTGAGATATGTTCGGCGGTTCAACAAGGGACTAATGGTATGCCAATGCGGTTTAGCAACTTTTACCACGGTGAGTTAAACCGCCTAATTTTGGCTTCGACGGTAATTGAAGTCGTGGATGAAACAGTTTCACAAAAGTTCATGTTTACTACGGATCAAACACGAGTTTTCAAGGAAGCAGAAAAGCGTCGCGAAGTGAAGAAGAAGCGAAATGCGCCAGTAAAGTGTATATGCGAGAAGATCTATGGGATTAAGTTGAGAAAGTGCAGTGAATCGCGAGGATCCGCCGCAGTGCGAGCAGGATTCATAGCATGGCTCAAAAGCTAGAAAGATGAAAACATACGAAGAACGTGGCATGAAGCTTGAACCCTAGGAGCAGATCTAAGGTAAAGGAACAGATTCAAGAAGGGTAAGAGATTTACCGGAAGCAGAGGAGATGCGGAGAAAGGCGCAGTGTTACGTTCGTGCGAGTTGATCTGGCCTAGGGCGGGAGCAGACGTTGATGACGCACGACGAGCCAGACTCCGAAGCGGCGGCGCGAGGAAGAAGAAGAGAAGCGAAGGAAAAGCAGAATGACCCTTCGGTCCTATTTATAAGGGAGTAAAGCTAGGTCAGTCGTGAATCCGGGGCGGTCATTAAAGAAGGCGTTATAAAGGATAACTTCAAGATGATGTTATGCCGATTTATAGTGACCAGAAGCAATGATGTCATGCCGGTTTACAGTGATCAAAAGCAATGATGACGAGACGGCTTATCAAACAAAGAAGATGTCCAAGATGCAGGTTCTATGAAGAATTGACATGAACCAGTTCAAATCAATCTGGGGCCTAATGTTGGGGATATTACCACTAGGTGTAAACCGGCCCAGCTGGGGCCGGGTTAACTCCGCTAGTAGTATAGTCATGGAAAGGCCCAAGGCCTGTAGTTGGTTTAGGATTTGTAGCCGTAAACCGGCCTGATGTATAACTTGTGTTGTAAGTTAGGAATAGAGAGATACCAACCGGGATCTGAATATGAACGGTTGGGACTCGCAAATCGCAAGCGTCACTCGTGTATATAAGGGGACGGCCCGGCGACGGTTCAAGGGGAGACAACGACAACTCGAGCCTAGGCGAAGCTTATTTGCTCCCTAACCATCGAGACTACATCAATTCCATCACAACTAGACGTAGGCTTTTACCTTCATCGAAGGGGCCGAACTAGTATAAACCCTCGTGTCTTTGTGTCCGCTTTAACCCCTGCAAGTAAACCCGTAGCGATGGCTCCACGACTAAGTCCTTACGCTAGGACATCTGCCGTGACAAATCCACGACAGTCGGCGAGGGTGGGGACCGGCGACGAGGACGGCCACCGGAGGGGCAGCGCGGGACGGCTAGATGCAGGGAGCTGCACGAGGGTAAGATGCGTGAGGAGGAAGAAGATCTGGGGCGAATCGTTTTTTTTTCTTTTTTTGCTAGATCGAACGGCCAGGAGTATTGGCATCCTGCGGCTAGGGCGCGACCGGCCCAAACTTTGGGCCGGCGCGCCGGCGCAGATCACTCGCCTTTAACAAATGACTACATACGGAGCCAAATGAGTGAATCTACACTCTAAAAACATGTCTACGTACATCCGTATGTTGTAGTCCATTTGAGATGGCTAGAAAGACAATTATTTCGGAACGGAGGGAGTAGCTAGCTAGCTAACTAGTCGTTGCGGATGTGCGTACGTGCAAGTGACAATATTATACTAATAGTAGAAGCTAGCACTATGCATGCAGATATATGCAATATACTCCCTCCGTTCCTAAATATAAATTTTTGTAGGGATTTCACTATGAACCACATACGGATGTATATAGATGCATTTAGAGTGTAGATTCATTCGTTTTGCTTCGTATGTAATCCATAGTAGAATCTTTACAAACGGAAATTCCTTTTGGAGCTCGGGCTCCAGTGAGGCCTCCAGATTCAAATTTGAAATTTCATTGAAATTCGTATTTTTACATTTCAAAAAATTCTGAAAAAAATCACAGATATACATGAAGGCATAATACACATGTGTGTAAATTTTCAGTTCAAAATACATTGAAATGAGGGCTGTGCAAAAAAGACAAATCTGGGGTTGTTTAACACATGATACTATTCATCCTCCCAGGCCATGGATTTGTCTTTTTTGTACAGGTCGCAACTCAAGGTATTTCATCATGAATTTTTACACACATGTGAGTTACATCCTTACATACACGCATATTTTTTCAGAATTTTTTGAACCATAAAAGTTTGAATTTGAATTTTTCAAAAATAAAGGCCTCCATGGAGCTCGGCCTCCAAAATGCCTTTCTCCTTTACAAAGACTTATATTTAGGAACGGAGGGATTATATTGCTAACAGTGCATGGCGTGCGCACATAGTGTGATGAAGGATCGAATGATTCTCTCCCCCGCATTTTTCTGCAGGAACCGCATCCAAATGTATGCTTCATCTGTCAATTATTTCTATTTCTGAAAAAAGAAATAGCAGCAGCTAACACACAACGGTTGGCCGTTGTTCTTTTCAGCATACTATATCTCTACTACTGTATTAAGAAGGATCGAACGTCGTGATGGTTCGACCTCCTTCTCGCGGCCTCGTGGTATCGCTACTTCCCCCGCCTCGCCTGGTGTGATCCCCGTAGAAAAAAAACATCCAACTTAATCGAACGAACAGATAAAATCCCCGCACGAAAAAAAGGAGAACAATTACCGGGGAAGCAACTGCATCCCACGATCGCACGTCCCACGCCTGCTCTCCCCCGATCACATCTCTCTCGCCTGTATGGTCTCGCCGCTCTGCCCTCTCGATCCGCCGCCGTGAAGCCTTGATCGCCATCTAGCCTCCACCGTCTCCCTTCTCCTCTCCGAAGGCAGGCCCTCCTCGGTGTGATGAGTAGTCCGCGGTGCTGCCGCCCCCTGCACGAGAGTGGCTGCGGCGTCGGCGACACCAGCGCTCTCGTCGGGGCCGCACTTCCTGTACCGTACCTGGCTGGCCGGGAGGAGCGTGCTGCGCCATGATCTTCTCCACGTCGATCGTAAGGCGTAACAGCTGATTGCAAAGCTGGTGACCTTCGCCGCCTCCTCCTCCTCCTTGACTGCACGGAAGAAACACAACCAATGATTAATGACCGACACAACTTTAGCAGTAGGCTACCCGGTCGAGCTCTCCTAGCGGTCAAACGAGCCAAGCGCAAAAGTGACGAGAGTATGCATGCTCTGCAATGACATGCACTGCCACTGAGTACCTTGCAGGGTTCTTGCTAGGAATCTGAAGATAGCGTGTTGTACACCTGCAGCTGCAGGTAATTGCTTTTATTGGATTGTGGGAGGAGAGGCCAACCGTACTTGTGTAATGGTGCAGCTTAAATGTTCGGAAATGTTAACGCCCACACGTGTGGCATTTAGAAACCCGCCCACATGCACTTGATGTCGTTCGATCCGTTTGCACGAATTTTAGAGCAATTGCCATCCGGGTCAAAAGCCACGTAAGCAAACGGTGTTGTGCGGGCGAAACACTCGTCGCCCGAACGCGTGTGGCAGCGCACCTTATCCTCTCGCCTCAGGCCCCCCCACCCCCAATCCACTCGCTAGAGCAGCTATGGCGGAGCCTTTCCCCCGCATCGACGGCGGCCACGCGCCAAGGAGCTCAACCCCGAGCGACCCCGGCGCCTCTCCCACACCTCCGGTGGCCGGCGAACGCCGACTAGTGCACCCAGGTTTCTTCCCACCGCCCTGTGCTGCTCCTCTTCTTCCCCCTCTGCTAGTAATCCCCTCTCATATGTATCTTTGTGGTGACCAGTAGGTGGCCGGCGAGATGGGCGGTGGCAGGCATGAGGGGCGGGGAGGGGCGCGTTGGTGGTGAGCACCGGGTGGATCCCCCTTCTCCCATGGCGGCTTGGGTGGCGGTGAGGGAGAGCTGCGTCGTTTTCCCGGCTGTGAGGGGGAGGTCCAGGGGGCCGGATGGCTGAAGCAGAGGAGGCGAGCGCGCGCGGCTACTTCTGGGGTTCGAGCTTCGCCGCGCGCCAGTCTATCTGCGTGCTGCCGCCGCGCTACTTCCTAACTGCCCCGGGAACGATGGCGGCGGGCCGGCGGGCGTCCCTAGTGGGGCTCGGCCTCCGTGGTGGGTGCAGGCGCGGGCCGGAGCTACTCTACCCGGTGGGCAAGCGCCACCCCATGTTCATCGTCAACATCGATGGGCTTGTGGTCGTGGGAGTCAACAGCTTGTTCGTCAGGGCGTCGCGGTAGCCCAGCAACTACTGCAATCACGACGACATCCGCTTGCTCGATGTGATCTTCAGGAAGGCCCGCCTGCTCCATGCTCCTCCGGCACCCGATGCCATGGAGGTTTGATTTTCCCTCTCTCAGTTTCGTGTGTTGTGTGTTCATGCACACAGCAGCAGGGAGATGATTTTTGTTTGATCAATCATCTGAGTACAGTTTTCAATCTGATAATATTTACCCTTTGTTTAGAATTGGATGGATAGTCTGTAGTTTCCACTGGCAGTTTTCGAGCATGCAGTGATTGCAACTTTAGAGTCATGGCAATTTTTGATGATGCCATGGTAAATTTCAGAGGCATGGCAAATTTAACACCCATGGCATTTTAAGTTGGTCACATAGCTTAAACATGTGTATCTGTAGTAGTACCCTAGGTCACGGGCCTGTTAATTATCTGGTGTTGTCATCTACAGTATACATGTGGTTAGATTGAGGTCAGAAATCATGGCAGCTGTTAAACTTTTATCGATGGCAATTCTATAACGTATATTTCTATTTATAAGAAAAACACCATGGCAAATTTAGTTTATTGACCATGGCAAATTTAGTATATTGATCATGGCAAACTGATTTTATTTGATCATGTCAAATTTAGTTTATTTGGTTCATGGCAAATTTAGTTTATTTGGTTCATGGATAATTTAGTTTACTAGTCATGGCAAATTTCGTTTTTTTAACACGCCCACGACAATGTTTATGCTTTTGTTTCTTACTTAACCACGGCAAATTTAGTTTGTTGATAATGGCAAATTTAGTTTATTGACCAAGGCAAATTTAGTTTATTGATCATGGCAAACTGATTTTATTTGCTCATGTCAAATTTAGTTTATTTGGTTCATGGCAAATTCAGTTTACTAGTCATGGCAAATTTAGTTTTTTTAACACGCCCATGACAATCTTTATGCTTTTGTTTCTTAGTTAACCACGGCAATTTTAGTTTGTTGATAATAGAAAATTTAGTTTGTTGGCTCTGGCTAAATTAGTTTATTGATCATGGCAAACTGATTTTATTTGATCATGTCAAATTTTGTTTATTTGGTTCATGGCAAATTTAGTTTACTAGTCATGGCGAATTTCAAATCGTGATAAATTTTAGTTTACGTGAATTTCGCCGTGGCAAGTTTTGATACGAATCTACCATGGCATTTTTCTTGTTTATACTGGACTTTCAACTTTTTGTGTTTTTTTCACACACAGCAAATTCATCATACAAACAAGCGGCAATTCTTGATACGAATTTGCCATGGCAATTTTCTCGTTCATATTCGTTTGATTTTCAACCTTTTGTGTTTTTTATACACGCGGCAAATTTATCATACCAAAACATGGCAATTCTTGATACAAATCCGCCATGCCAAGTTTTGATACGTTTTCAAATCAGGGCAATTTAGTTTACATGATTTTTTTCTGTCATGGCAAGTTTCAATATGAATCTGCCATGGCAATTTTTCTTAGTAATGGCAAAATTAGTTTACGTGAATTTCTGCCGTGCCAATTTTTCTGTTCATATTTATAATTTTTTAACTTTTCTGTTTTTTACACACGTGGCAAATTCATCATACCAGAACATGGCAATTATTGATATAAGTCTGCCGTGCCTAGTTTTGATACAAATTTGGTTTATTGATCATGGCAAATTTTAGTTTGTTGGTTCATGGCAAATTTAGTTTACAATTCATGGCAAATTTAGTTTACAATTCATGGCAAATTTATTTTAGTGATCATGGCAATTTAGTTTAAATGATTGTTTCTGCCATGGCAAGTTTCAATATGAATCTGCCATGGCAATGTTTCTTGTTAATGGCAAATTTAGTTTACATGAATTTCGTCGTGGCAAGTTTTGATACGAATTTGCCATGACACGTTTCTTGTTCATAGGTGAATTCCAAACCTTTTGTGTTTTTCAACACACATTAAATTCATCATACAAAACACGGCAATTCTTTCATACCAATCTGCCATGGCAAATCTCTTTGTTCACACTTGATTTCCAACATTTTGTGTTTTTTCTCACACACGGCAAAATTCTCCTTCGAAACATGGCGATTTTGATTAAACTTTCATGGCATTTTTAATTAAAAATGCAATTGCATTTTTATCTTTTATTGCCTTGTCAAATTTGTGTGTTCTTTTCACATGAATTTTTCAACTTTTTGCGTTTTTTCACATGGCAATATTGATTTTTGTTGTCATGGCAGATTTGCCATATTTCATTTTGGGCATTATATGTGTTCATAAACCTTTGTCATCATTAAGAAACAAATATAAACATTTGTTCATGGTTAAACTCGAATGACATTTTCTGCTATTTTCAAAGCAGCTGATGGCATGTTTTAGTATCTGAGCAAAATCTGGGCCTTTATTTGTACAGAAAAAAACAAAAACTGGGCCTTTTCATTTAATTTGTTGTTAGTGGGCTCCCCCCCCCTTTTTCACAGGGAAAAGGAATCTGGTCTGATGGAGGCGTGTGGGGTGTGGGTTCCCCTGTCAAACGAATTCGTACTTGAGATCGATCCCATTTGTACCGTAGGAGTCGTGTGGTAGGATGCTCCTCCTGCCACACGTGTGGGCAGTTCTTATATCCGCCCACACAAAGTCGTGTGGGCTGCCTGCAAGGTATGCCACACAGGGTCGTGTGGACGGGTGTCTATCATGCCACACGTGTGGCAGTTCTCGCGACCCTAAATGTTTGAAGGAAGACTTGGTTTGATGCCTCTACGCTAGCTGAATATATTTTTAATCCTGCTATCGAATAATTACATCATACTTGGAGAATAATTACATCCTACTTGGAGGTAGCAGGGACGTGTCATATGTTTTTGGGATCCAGGTAATGTTTAGCTTACCTGCTAGACCACATTACTGCCAAAATATTTACCTACCATGACACGAAAATCTACTGGATCTAGCACTGCATTGTAGACTCAACATATCTAGCTCAGACCCATCATCCTCTCATTCCGTGTTATGTATGCTTTTCTTTTGAAGTTTTCATCAACCTCGCTTTCTTTATTCAGATCAAGATGGTTGTATATGCATCCAAATTCAGACCACACAGTGCCTTACAAGGTGGGAATCAGTAGGGCAAGGGAAGAATCCTGGGAGGTAATTTTGATTATCCCATAATGGGGACCATGATAGATGTTGGCTAACTGTGTTTTGAAGAATATCAGTTTCTTCTTCTCTTGGTGTTTTTGGATTTGCCTCAGTGTCATCCAGATTGATTTCATACACCAAAATCTTAATTCAACTCCTTTCTGGACATAAGTTTATATGCACATGCTAGATAGTTTTGATTTATATATGTCTCTTCCTCTGAGTAGTATGCTCCAATTTTTTGTTTCTTCATGTATATTGCCACCTGAATAACACTCAGTTTCTCTAAAAAATGTTGTACTCTACATACCTCTCTCTCTGCGGTGGGAAATCTATCATACAGGGCAATAAGATGAAATCGGTTTTTAATTTGAGATGTCCTTTAAAAAACCGATGGAGAAACCAGGCGAATTGACGGTCAGCCCGCCAATATGGCGAATCGACTGGAGTTGCCTTCTTGGTACGATGCATTGGCATTGAAGCAGTGTCGCTGGTCTGATCGCGGCGGTCAGCACCGCCCTCCCATCCGGTCACATTGCGCGACATCAATACAGGTCTGCGGCTCTGGGCCGGCATGAATGTGGTGCGGGAGGCTGCACGTCTGTTGGAGAGATAGAGCATGTATGTTTATTTGTCTTTTTCTTACTTAATAGGTGGATTTGCTCCAGTGATTCTGCGGCCATCGAGGAGGTGAGGTTTTTCCATCAAATGATTTTACAGTCTGTTTGGTGTGAGCACTGCTACTAGGTGCATAGTAAGGACTAGGACAAGCATCAGTCATGTAAATTGTTAATCGATCTGGTTTTGCAAGTCGTTGAGTCGTCGTAGCTATGTAGGATTCCTAATGGATACTACCATGAATCATGTTCTGTCGTTAAGGAGGACCTTTTCTAAATGTATTTCAGTACTGCTGAGCCTCTTCTATTTTTGTCCTTTTGGCATGGACAAGGATTCACCTTGAATACTATTATGTAGAGTACATCTCTGTAGTAGTTCTTTTTTTTTACAACAAAGTACATGTCTATAGTTACCGTGGAGCGATAACTCATCTGTCATTTGCACTTGCTGTTTCATATGGTCTTATGAATAGTAAAGTTTCTGGGATTACAATTATAGTGGTTTACTTGGAATAAGTACAGTTTATGTCCTGATATTGTCACTAATACTGTATAATCTAGCTTTACATGCTTTTCTCATTCTGGAGTGTAATGTCATGGACATTTGATGCGATTTCAGACTTTTCAGTGTGCAAATGGTTAGAGCATTTGACTTATATATATATACATGACATATGTCAAAATGACCATGAAGGATATAGGTACTACTCAGAAAATGCCGAGCAATATGAGCTTGTCATAGTAGCTATTTAGTTGGAAGAAAACATAGATTGAAGATGGATATATCAGATGCGCCTGCTTGATAGGATTCTTATTTAGTTTTGTGGAGGCAGTGATGCTTCCTTTGATGTGGATATGCTTTTTTTATTTGCTTACTTGCTTCTTGCTTGTCTATCAGGCTACTTTGGTAGATTTTAGAGAGAAATTTGTTTTTTAACAAGACTATCAAGGAAGCATCATGGCAAAGATATATGTTGCATTACTACAGTTGAGATAATTTGATTTGATTATAATATGTCAAGCTTCTGAAACTTCACTATGTACGCTGGTTTGGTGGTTTGATATTTGTCACACTGTAGTACTCCCTCCGTTCGGAATTACTCGTCAAAAAATGAATGTATCTAGATGTATTTTAGTTGTAGATATATCCATTTTTGTGACAAGTAATTCCGAACGGAGGGAGTAATAAGCAACATACGACACTTGATATTTTTTTCCTACTCAAGATCTCTACGCCCAAATTTATTGTTTTGTGGCACTGTGTGGACATTTTTCTCTTGGTGACCAATATCCCTCAAGCTATACGAGATTTGATTAAGAACATAGGAATACTTTTTTTTAACTCGTGATGATAAGTATGTATATCTGGAATTCAAGTTTGAGACACATGTATTTGGTTTAGTAGTACTCTCTTTGTTCAAAATAAATGTCGGGTTTTAGTTCAAATTTGAACCGGCACTTATTTTGGAACGGAGGGAGTACATTGTATAGGGAAAAAGGTATCATACTATTTCATGGGGTGAGCGCTTTAAGCGGGGGGGTTGTCAGCGCTACAAGTGGGCTTATCATGGGTTAGTAGATAACAACGAGGAACTAGCAAGGTTGGATCAACGTTGGAGACGAATAACAATGGTGAGCGATGTTTAAATTTATGTTCCGTGGCAACGCACGGGCACTCAGCTAGTGATACCTAGTTGCCGAAACCAACCAGTGTTATTAGCTGATGAAAGAAATGCGCATCAAAAATCAAACCACTACACTAATGGAACAATTCTACTACTTCCTCCGTTCCTAAATATAAGTCTTTGTAGAGATTTCACTATGGACCACATACGGATATATGTAGATACATTTTAGAGTGTAGATTCACTCATTTTGCTTCATATGTAGTTCATAGTAAAATCTCTACAAAGACTTATATATTTAGGAACAGAGGGAGTATCATTTAACGGCGCAGACCGGTCCTACTTGGGCCTCTGCATAGAGTATTAAGAAGACTTTTATTTATAAATAAAGAGCATAAGAAAGGGTTGGACTTGATGTGAATACTTGTCCAGATCTAGCAGCAACAACAAAGTAATCAATCAAACATGGAGGGAGGGGGCCAGGGATATTATGGAGGCAAGCACAGGAAGAGGAAGGACAGGAAGGGGCCAGTGGTACACGACTTTTTATTCAAGCCAGCGAAGGAGATACCATTTCCCACTAACCATAGCTGCTCCTGCAGTGCTCTGGCCACTGAATAATTCTCTTCTTGGTGAGGGACGAAGAGGCGAACGAGGGAGCACGTAGCCGTACGCAGCAGGCATGGCACGCGGGCGCATTACCAGTGGCTTCCGTGATCAGCACACAGAGAGATGCAGAGGCATGTCGACGCCCTAAATGGGCCGGCCCATAATTATGCAGGTGCATAGATATCTATTTTTTTTCTTTTTGTATATATTTTGGCAAATATTATCAATACATATATTCTGAAATACTTAATACACTATAAATTTTCAAAAATGATAAAGCAGTGTAACATTTATGTTAGTACAATTTAATTAAAGTGTTGAGAGCACAAACGAAATGACCATGACATAGAAAAAATGTTCATGAGCTTATAAAAAAAATGCACGGGAATGATCTATAAAGTGTTGAGAACACAATTTAATTAACAGATTTTCGCCCTATTAGCCTTTGTAATGTTATCTATAAAGGTGTTGCTAAGTGCCTGGTGAATAGACTGAGACCTCTACTCGATGATATTATTTCTCCTACTCAGAGTGCATTTATTCCAGGTAGAATGATCACGGATAACGCCTTAATTGCATTTGAGTGCATTCATTACATCAAGCCAGAGAAGGACCCAGAAAAAAGTTTCAGTGCTTACAAGCTTGACCTTTCCAAGGCTTATGATAGGGTTGATTGGAATTACCTTAGGCAAACGATGGAAAAGATTGGTTTCGCTCACAAATGGGTTGGCTGGATAATGACATGTGTCACCACCGTGAGATATTCCGTAAAATTAAATGGAACAATCTTGGATTCGTTTGCACCATCGCGTGGGCTACGGCAAGGTGATCCTCTATCCCCGTACTTATTCCTGTTTGTTGCAGATGGTATGTCTGCTCTATTTGATAGTGCAACTGGACTAGGGAATGTTTTTCCTGTGAAGATATGTCGTAGAGCCTCAGGAATCTCTCATTTATTGTTTGCTGATGACACACTCCTATTCTTTGAAGCAAAACAATCTCAGGCAATGCATGTTAAGAGTATTTTGAATGCTTATACCGTTGCTACTGGACAATTACTCAACCCTGCCAAATGCTCTATCCTATTTGGGGAGTCTTGCCCCATTATTCGGCAGCATGAAGTCAGAGCCGTGCTCCAAGATGATATTATAAATTTTGAAGAGAGATACCTTGGTTTACCGACTCCCGATGGTCGTATGACAAAAGGTAAATTCCAGAATCTGCAAGTTAAGCTGACAAAGAGAATGTTGCTTTGGGGATGCCCCTCACAAGGTGGTAAAGAAGTTCTTATAAAGTCCATTTATCAGTCCATTCCCACTTATATCATGAGTATCTTTAAACTGCCTCTAGGACTTTGCGATCAACTAAATCGGATGATCCGCAATTATTGGTGGGGCTCAGAAAAAGGGAAAAGGAAAACCCATTGGAAATCTTGGGAGGAGATTACAAAACCAAAGTGTATGGGTGGTATTGGTTTTCGGGATTTCAGGTTGTTTAACCAAGCCTTACTTGCGCGGCAAGCTTGGCGGCTCCTGACAATCCCGGACAGTCTTTGTGCACGTGTCCTACGTGCCAAATACTACCCTAATGGTAGGCTTGAGGACACTGTTTTTGCTGGTAACCCGTCATCATTATGGCAAGGAGTAGCTCATGGTCTTGAGCTTTTGAAAAAAGGGCTAATATGGAGGATTAGAAATGTTACCCAAGTGCGAATATGGAGAGATAGATGGATCCCTCGAAAACCCTCCTTACAAATAATCTCTGCCAAGGGGCATTGCAGGTTGAAGTGGGTGTCCGAACTCTTGGATATCAATGGCAATCGGGACACTGATGCAGTCCGTCAATGGTTTCCGCTTGATGCTGATAGATCAAGAATTCCGTGCGTAATAAGGATGATTCTATTGCTTGGCCTGGAGAGAAGACGAGCATCTTCTTGGTTCGTATAGCATATAGGATTGCCTTTGAAGAAATGAACCAGCCGAATCAACCTTCTTCCAGTAACTCCCCTAATGGAGAACGAAGAGCTTGGTTAGCTATTTGGTCTTGTAATGCTCCACCAAAGACCCGCATTTTTGCTTGGCGTGCTGCAAATAACTCACTTCCGACTTGGGATTTGAAGCATGCTAGGAAGCTGGAGGTTGTTGATTTATGTCCAGTTTGTGGCACTGAAAAAGAAGACATGTTTCATGCTTTGTGTCGATGTCCCAATGCTAGAAATCTTTGGCTTGCAATGGTTGGTATTTGGGCTATCCCTGATCTTAAAAACATGATGAACACATGCCCGGAATTGCTTCTCCATGCCCTGTGCAAATTGCCTGATGAGCAGTGCCTGCACCTAGTTATGCTCTTATGGAGAATTTGGTACGTTCGGAATGAGGTAGTACATGATAAACCAGCACCGCCAGTTCAGGTTTCTGTACGCTTTCTTAGAAGCTATATTCAGTCGATTTTGACAGTCGCCAAAGAGCCAGAGAAAGACCATTTGAAGGGGAAATCTGCTATGCTGGATTGTGCTTTTTCTGCTGCACCTGCGGCTACATGTGAACTGGTAAATCCACCAGCTGGGTGGCTGAGGCCTGAAGAAGGACGAATGAAACTCAATACAGATGGCTCCTTCGTGTCAGCAGATGGCACTGCTGGCAGCGGCATGATATAAGTGATCACAACGGTAATATAGTCTTCAGTGCTTGTCGTCATCTATACCATTGCAACAATGCTTTAGAGTCTGGACTTGCGACTATCAGAGAGGGTCTGTCACTTGCTTTACAATGGAGTGAGCTACCTGTAGACATTGAATCTGATTGCTTGGAGGCTATCAATCTTTTGAAGAACGGAGAAATGGATGGATCTGCGACAGTTTCATGGTTCATGAAATCAAAATACTCATGGATCAACGAAATTCTTGTATTACTCACATTTATCGTAGTCAAAACAATGTAAGCCATTTGTTGACATCTTTTGTTAGAACTACGGGTCGTACAATGGTGTGGCTTGGATCTGGACCTGATGAGGTCGTCAAACTTTGTAATTCTGCTGGTAGCTCGGCTACGTGAGTAATACAAGTAATTTCCCACAAAAAATGCACGGGATGTATTTGAAAAATGATATCCAATGTAAAAAAAACTTCTTGTGTAATTCAGAAGAAATTATTGCATACCATTCAAAAATATATGTTACATTTTAAAAATACTCACGAGCTTGAAAAGTAATTTTTCCACATTGAAAAATATTTATACAACATAAAAATAATATTTGCATAGCTTTTCCAAAAAAAATCGTATCAGTCAGTAAAATTCAATGTGTATTTGAAAACTATTTCACATATACTTGAAAAATTGTTGAAAGAGATGTATTTAAAAAATGTTAAACATGTGTAATTTTTTTTGACATCCATAAAAATGGACAACGTGTATGAAAAAAAAATAGATATCAAGACATATGCTTGAAATAAATGTTAATAATGTATTTTAAAAATGTTAAACATGTATAAAAATGTTCCTGGTCCATAAAAATAAGTACAAAAAATTAGGCCTGTGTTGTAAAAGCAAAAAAATAAAATGGAAAAGGAGAAAAAAAATCAGAGGAAAACTGGTGAAAGCCAAAAAAAACTAAGGAACCCAGAAAAAGAAAAAACAGAAAAGAAAAAGAAAAAAACTGGAGAAAATGGGTGAAAAGCAGAACGAATTTGATGCAAACAGTGAAGGTCGAAAAGGAAAAAGATATAACAAGAGAAAAAGAAATGCATACGTAGGCAGCTGCAACACTGGGATGGCCACCGTGCCAGAGCTACTTCTTGCAATAAGTGAGACAAAGCTCCCACGATCAACACTTCAGAACTAGCCTGGCATCTCCTTGGTTGTACTGAGGTTTTCAAAAGGTGGTATGAATGTCAAACTCATCCCAAGGCCTAAAAAACGATGATCTTGTATGAAAAATATTGGAAGATTATTTAGACACAAGGTAATGAAGCATTACACCTAATTTTCTTGAAAGAAACACCCTTTCATGCTTTTTTCGGTGTTTCGGTTGAGCTTCTAGGGGAAAATCAAGGCCCAACCCTGGCGTGGATGCCGGCCTATATGGTGCAGTTAATCAAGTCAGGTTTAGTAGTCACATACTCTATATGGATAAGTAAGAAAGACATGAGTGCATAGTGGGCTCCTACTTGGCCCAATAAAGGCGAAGAACTACCACCTCCTCTTCCTCATTTTTCTTCTTCTTCATTTCACACACTCCACCCAGGAAGAATGTGGTATCTTTGAAAGAGTGGTTTTAGGGCTTGCATGCCACTTCCCTGTCGTCTTTGGAAGAGTGATATGACATATGAGTCACTAAGTGAGGAACATAACACATACCCCCCCCCCCCCCACAAACATAATCTCCTCATCCACCGCACTAAGACATCAGGGTCTTGGTAGATTAATTTGGCCACCTGGGGGGGGGGGGGTTGAGCGGATCACCCACGAAACCAGAAAAATAGAATGTTACTCCATCGGAAGAAGCACATGTTACATGAAGAAGTGAAAAACATGTTTTTTAAACGGCAAAGGCCATATATTAGAGTCAAGCAGCCCCCACAAGGTCATCCTTATAAAAATAAATATTAGAAACTCCCACTTTCTTTCTGGTGCGTCACACCTGCTCAACTTCTTCAACGAATTTCCTTGAATATCCGCTTTTCACTACAACATTTGGGGCAAACATTTTTCCATTTGATATCAATGGTTTTATTGTATAATACTCCCTCCGTCCGAAAATACTTGTCATCAAAATGGACAAAAAGAGATGTATCTAGAACTAAAATACGTCTAGATGCATCCCCTTTTATCAATTTTGATGACAAGAATTTCCGGACGGAGGGAGTACTTCCTTTGTTCCATAATGTAGTGCGCATAGATTTTTTAAAAAGTCAAGGTTTGCAAACTTGGACCAAGTTTACAGAAAAAACTATATCTATTTGCAATACCGAATGTATAAAACATCAAACTACATCTTATAATGAATCTAGTGCAGGGCCGGCCCTGTGGGGGCAGGGGGGGCGGCCGCCCCGGGCCCCCAAAACCAGGGGCCCCCCCGAAGGGTATGTACGTAGCCTATAGGCCTATGGCCCATACAGGCAGGCGCGCGCCAGGGAGCAGCAGGCTAGCAGCCCGATCTCCCCGATCCCAGCGATCGAGTGTTTTGAGCGATCAGCGGTATTTCCTTCGTAAGAAAAAAACGATCAATCAGCGGCCTGGACGATTCCTTTCCTGTTCTGTTAGACTCTTTCATCACGTGGAGTCACGCAACACCCAGGTCCCAGCCCTAGTTGATGTCCGCCGACGCCGCTGTACACGCACGCACTCCCGCCTTGTCGCCGCCTAGTAATTTCCTTCGTAATCTGTATATGTTCGCCACTGATTTCAATTCCGGGGCCCCCTTTTGCATTTGCTCAGTTGTTCTCTTCTCAATCCTTTGCAAACTCTTGGCGCTGTGCAATCCCCTGTGTATTGTATTGTATATATACGCGCACGCACTGAAGTTTGACCATCACTCCATCACGTATTGAGGTATATTCATATAATACTGATACAAGAAAAATCCTTTGATGCATAGCCGGCAATGTTCAACAATTGATAGAACAATTTTTTTTTTATTTTCAGCATTTTGTGTGTGTTATTATGAAGTCCTCCAAGAAGAGGAATTATCCATCGGTAGCAGCAAAAGGAAAAGAAGAAGGAAGTGGAGAAATTGACACACACAACGCTGGTGTTTAAAGATATATTCAGATTTTTATTGAGCTCGGGCACTCTGAAGTCATTAAGTGACAATGAACTTGAAGAATGTTGCACAAAATTTGCAGAAACTTTCTCTCTTAATGATTCATCTCATGTTGAGGTATACAATCTTATTTCTGAATTAAAGATTATGATTATGAGATTAACTTTGCCAGATGGCGTAATGTCCGCTGTGGAGATTTTCGGGCATGTGAGAGAAGTGAACTGCTATCCTAATATCTCTATTGCCTCGCATCTTATTTATCTGTGCTGTGACGGTCACATCGGCCGAAAGAAACTTTTGAAGTTGAAATTGTTGAAGAATTATTTGAGGTCAACAATGACTCAAGAGAGGTTAAATGGTCTGGCTATATTATGCATCGAGAAGAAATTATTGGATGATATTAACATCGACCCCATCATAAGTGACTTTGCATCAAGGAATGTTAGAAGAAATTTTTAAGGTAATATCTATAAATTATTTGATACGCATACTAATTTTAGATGCATTGAAGTGTTACTGATAGTAATTTATATATACACTATTTTTTAGATAAATTTATATATATACGTATATTATAATGACTTGTATATTAAGGGCCCCCAATTTTTAGTTCGCCCCGGGCCCCCGAAATCTCAGGACCGGCCCTGATCTAGTGATATATGTTTGGCATTCTAGATGTAAATATTTTTCTCCACAAACTTGATTTCTGAGGTTTGACTTTAATATATGCACTACATTATGGAATGGAGGGAGTAGTTAATAATACGTTGTTCTATGCAAAAGTGAAGCAAATGCCATCCTGCATTAGAAATATATTTTCCATTTGGTTTAGCTCTGCAGATTTTAAGAAGTTCAGGGGGTCATAGTCTCTAAACTAAATACAATCTGTCAGGTCATACATGCATGATCCATATACAGAACAGAGGTTTGTTAAGCAACCGCAGGGATGAATGGAGATGAGGCCGTGACTCGGACGTAGAGAAGTTAATTCCATGGTAGTACACGGTCTGATTCTCGTGACCGTGCAGTCCAGCTAGCTTAGCTACCTAGCCGTTGGCCGGTTAGAGCATCTAATCTCTCTCGCCAGAATATATTTGTGGTAACATGCATACTAACTGAAAACAATTTCGCTAAGTCTCAGTCGACCGAGACTTCATTATGTCTCAGTCGATGCTATATTTCTTTGATCTTGCATGAAGATTCGTAATATTTTTTTTTCAGTTTTTTCTTTTGTTTTTATATACCATGTCACTTGACTGAACTTGGTTGAGTCTTAGTCGATTAAGATCTAGCCACACCTATATATAGTTGCAGGAACAAAAGCCATACCCATAACTAGTCGTTAATCATGTATGGTGATCTCTACAGAATAATTGCAAGCGTTGGTTAGCTCATTTTGGATCGTCGTTAAGTAGCTAGCTCGCTGGCGCGACAAATAATGCCCAACGAAATCTTACTAAGCAAGCCAATGCTAATAGCTTGGTTGGTATTAATATAAGCCCAATCGACAAGGGCATGCTGTTATGAATGTGTGTTAAGTACTAATGCAACGGCTGCCTAATTGTACTTTGTAACTAGCTCGATCATCGATCAGGGGCTCTCCTTCCATCAGTTGATCTGTGGGAGCTTAATTAATCAGCTTGAGCCAGCTATCTGGCGAACCACTGAATCATTTGCAGGATGAATGAAACTCCAAATTAAAGTGCTGCTGATCATGTACACAACACTGCATGCATTGCTCCGTACGTGCAAGTTGCAAATATGCTGGAGGCCTTGCAATGATAGTACATACGACTTTGATTTGACCGCTGATTAGTTTGCAGTTGGTTGAGAGGAATTTGTATTATTTGTATCTCAATCCTCTGATATTGTTTTCTATGACATGAACTTAGCTAGCCAGATCTAGCTCCGGCCAGCTGTCCCTACGTACAGCGACGCGATAAATATCGGGCAGCCGGAGGGAGGTGGTGGTTTGGTTCCACGGCGGGCCGAGCGGGGCAATCATTTGCTCATGTGTGGGGGCTCGGGTAGTTTAATCCGACGGTGACTGTGCCGCACGTACGCCTCTGGGAGTGGGAGCATGTGATGTGGTGCGGCTCGGTCCCCGACATGCCAGCTTCGCGCGGTCGGTCGGTTCCAAGATGAGATCAGGACAAGTCGGCACCATACACAAAAGAGAAATCGCGCGGTTCGTGTAGAATAATTAAGCACATGATAGTACAATCAATGTACTATCAAGTGGGGATTAATAGTACCATAATCTACACGCAAGCTGTTGCATCGCATGATTAAAGCTTTACCATGGTGCTTTTGGAGGAGATCTGGGCAGTGACTAAGCCTCCTTTCAGTTGCAGAGGTTCCATCACGAAACTGGCAGAGATAACATGGTATGGGCAAGGTTTTTTGAACTTGCACGGCTTGGTTTCTCCTATACGCGTTGAAACTAATCATGTCTGATTGTTCTTAGTTGTTGAGTAATGGAATGTCTAGGGCTCATGTAGTCATGTGACTTTTTGTGACTCGCCATTCTTTTTTTGTGCGGTCACGCAACCAAAATCTGCAGTTGCACAGACGGTCATTTACAGCGGAAAGAAAAAGAGTGAACGCACAGACTAAGTGTAGTTGTGCCAAAGAAAGTGCAATTGCGACCAATATTAAAAATAAAATAATAACAATAGGTGACTAGAATGAATATATCAGATGAGACATGAATAAACAAATCTAAATTATAAGTGTCACACGTGTGACACGAAGCAACCGGCCCAGACGTTTTTATAACTAAAATTATTCCATCCAAAAAGAAAAACATTGTAACTTGTCATCCAAATAGGAAGTTGACATTCTTGCCCTGGATTTGGTGGCGAACCTGAAAAGCCACCAAACAGACGCTTTACGCCCAGTCATCCCGGCGTCACTAATCTTACAATAAAAAAAGTTCGAAGTTGCCATGTGTTTGTGCCACACGTGTGGCACTTATTAGAGTCCTAACCAAAAAGGATCATAATATCTTGCTCTTTGGTCGATTGACAAGCGAATGTTTCGTTGAAATTACTAATTAAGGAGTACTCCTTGCAGAGATCGCTCCCATCTTGTCAGGTTGAGACATGTGGCGTGATGCATGTGCGCCATTTGTCATAATCCGAGAGTTTTCCCTTTTTCGTAAATTCGTTTATTCAAAATGTTTTATGTCTTAAACCCTCTGCCTAAATCTCGAACCATTTCAAACGCTGAATTCCTCGCGCCTAGATCTTCAAAACCAGATCATGTGTTGATAGGTTACGACAAACTTGTTTTTTCATGAAAAAACTGAACAACATTACCGAACAGGGTGCAAGTTTTTTTTTCCTTCCGAAGAGGCAAGCGTTTTTTCTCTTTCCGAGAGGCACGACCATGCCTCTCGCGAAAGCAAATCCATGCCTCATACATGAAGTAAAATCTGTGCCTCTCAAAGAAGGGCAAAAAGAAAACGCGTTTTTTCCTTTTCCGAGAGGCATGGCCGTGCCTCTCGCTGAAGAAAAAAAACATGTTTCTTTCCCTTTCTGTCTCTTGCAGAAGCAAATCCGTGCCTCCACGAGAAGTAATATTGTGCCTCTCGCGAAAGAAAAAAAAGAAAACATGTTTTTTCACCCAAAGTGTGAAACCTAAGAAAAACCGAGGGAAAACTGAATAGCCGGAAAAAACAAAAGAAATCATCTAAAAGCCAAGAGCGCGTATAGAAAAAAATTATAGAGGGAACGTCCAGAGCGTGACACGTGGCAACAGCTGAGAGCACGCCAAGTGGCACAATCTCAGCCCACACCCAAGTGACCCTTGCGGCGGCTCCCAAAGAAGTACTCCTCAATTAGTTGCTCTCACATTTCGTTCACTACAGAGCCATCGAACAAGCCTAGGGAGGACGCCTTTAGCTTCACCCAGACCTTTACAGCCAATTACATTTTTTGTACACAAAAATGTAAAAATAAGATTTGCCATTATGTATGTAAAGAAAAAAAATAAAAGAATTATCCGATCAAAAAGCTGCCTTCTTCTACAAAAACAAAATTACACCTGATCTAAATTATGAAAAATGCCATGCTATTTTATAAAAACTGACAATACTCGAATTTGTAAATTTACAATGATTATGATATGAAAAATATAGTGTGTTCTAGAAAACAATAAGACTGCCATGCTAAACTTTAAAAACTGCCATCCTACAAATATGCTATGTTAAACTTTAAAAACTGCCATCCTATGAAAATGCCATGCTAAACTTTAAAAAACGCCATGCCATCTATTAAAATATAAAAATGCCATCTCTTAATAATAAAGAATGTCATCTTTGAAAATAAAATGACATATCTTAATAATAAAAAATATCATCTCTTTATTTTAAATGTACCATTTATTAATAGTGAAAAATGCCATCTCTTGAAATATAAAATGCCATCTCTTAATAATAATAAAAAATTCATCTCTTAAAATATAAAAATGCCACCTCTTAATAATAAAAAATATCATCTCTTAGTAATAAAAAAAATCATCTCTTATATAATAATAAAATACTAACTGTCATGTTAACTTTTTGAAGGAAAAATTGCCATGTAAAAGGAGATACCGTCGTGGTAAAAAAAGAAAGCTAAAAAAGGAGCATCTAGGAATCGAACCCATCAACAGTAAAAATGTCATCCTCTCAATAATAAACATGCCATGCGCTTAGTAATAAAAAACTCTCATGCCACTGAAAATGAAGATGACATGCTCTTTATAATAAATTTGCATCTTCTTATTAATAAAAATGTTGTGTTATTAATTATTAAATTTCATGCTCTTAAGAGAAGTGCCATGTGAGAAAGTAAAAAAACTTGGCATGTTTTGGAAAAGAAATGTCATGGTTTTAAGTAAAACATGCCATGTTAAGTATAATAAAAATCCACATGGTGAGTCTAGGAAATAAAACACCTATAGAAATTTTTGATCTTTACAAAATGAAAAAATTGGGACTTATGGATTTTTGTTAAAATTAAAAACCATTTTAAAAAACTCAAATATACATACAAAAAAAATATGATTGTGCACAACTGTTCACGAATCCCGCTTCAGCCAAGTAGTATGGTGCTCCCCTACGAGGGTGCAAGTTTGAGTCCTCGCGGTAACCCATTTTTTTTTCAGAAATAAAAAAGGTATTTTCGCCAACATAGTCTCTACTCCTAATGTCTCAGTTGATAGGTCGCGTTCCGGGTTTTATTTTCGTCCCACCTCACCCGGTCTTTTTTGGTACTTCTTTGATACTTCCTCCCACCTCCCTCTCAGCCGCGAAAAACCAAGGAAAACCCCGCGATCGAGTCCCGCACACGCCCAACCTCCCGTCTCACGCTAAGCCGCATAGAATCAAAAAAAAACCTCAAGCCGAGTCCCCCGCCCGCCCCCACGCACTCCAGGCCCTAACATCCCGACGCACGAAGAGAGACGAACCAAAAAAATCTACGAATAGTCCGCCGGTTATTTTTTGCTGGTTTTTATTTCGCCTCACTATTTTCGTTGGTTTTATTTCGCTGATTTTATTTTGTCTCCCTCCCACCTGTCTTTTCGCTTCACCACCCACATAAACCCATCAGATTAGTTACCATAAAAAAGTCGCAATCAATCAAGTATTGATGATCAGATTAGTTACCATATAAAAAATAAATCGCAATCAATCAAGTATTGATGGGATATTTCCTTATATTGATGTGATTTCCCCTTTTTTTATCATCAATCATCTCTACTGCCTAAAAAATGCGTAGCTTTCCTTTTCGCTTCACCACCCACATAAACCCATCACATTAGTTACCATATAAAAAAATAAATCGCAAGCAATCAAGTATTGATGATCAGATTAGTTACCGTATAAAAAATAAATCGCAATCAATCAAGTATTGATGGGATATTTCCTTATATTGATGTGATTTTCCCTTTCTTATCATCAATCATCTCTACTGCCTAAAAAAATGCGTAGCTTTCCTTTTCGCTTCACCACCCACATAAACCCATCAGATTAGTTACCATATAAAAAATAAATCGCAGTCAATCAAGTATTGATGATCAGATTAGTTATCATATAAAAAATAAATCACAATCAATCAAGTATTGATGGGATATTTTCTTATATTGATGTCATTTTGCGTAGCTTTCCTTTTTCTGCCAACCGACCGCGTCCCATCTCCCTACATCCGCCCTCGTTGCTCTGCCTCCCGCACGAAAAAAACCCTCTCGTTTGACCTCCCCCAAACCCCGCATGATGGAAAAACCCAGCCGCCTGCTTCCCCTCCTCTCGACCGCTCCATACGTCCAGATCGCGGCCCCATCGCCATCCTCCTCTCACGTCACGGCGGCCGATGGACTGCCGCCACCACCCTCCTACTCTCTCGCCGCCGTCGTCCTCCCGCTCGCTCGCCGCCGCCGTCGCCACCAATCCTGGCGAATGCGCCGTTGCTTCTATGTCCCCTCCTTTCCCCATCCAAGCCTGACCATGCCAACGGCGCCCTCTCATGTGTCCCGCGGTGAGGTTTGGGGAGGCGCGACCACAATCCAGTAGGGATCTCACCGCGGACCCGTCCGCTGGGATGGGTGTTGCCTCCGTTGCAAATGGGATCGAAGGGAGGGACTACTTCGTCGTCAAGGTCGGCGAGGCAGCGACCGATTGGGAGCCCGGTTGTGAACATGGGAGTTCGTCCCCATGGAGGCGGCCGCCGTGGAGATTGGATGTGAAGCAACCCCACTTGCCGGTGGTGGAGGCTTGCCGTCCATGTGATCATTTCTTCTCCCGGTACCCCCATTCCTTGCCTCCCATTACAAAAGCGAGCATAAATGAGAGCAGGGGCTGATTTTCATCACTTCATTTCTCATATTTTTAGTTGCTTTTTTGAGATTATACAAGATGCTCTCGATCTGTTTTGTCAAATTACTTGGATCGTCTTATGGAATTGACAGCCATCGCATTTTTCACCTCATGTTATTTCTTAATCCTTGTCCCACTAGGCATCCACTACATGTTTGGTAATGGCGTGATGTTGAGGCGGCTAGGAGAAGCTCAGCAGCCAGATCAAGGGCTATCGAGATGGATCTGGGAGCCAAGCAAGAGTTCTTCGTTAAATTTTGGTTATTATCTTTTCTATTGTTACGATTGTGGGATGGTTGATTTTGACTCGGTGTAACATTGGATTTGTTTCCCCAGCTTGTTGGCGAGATGTGGTAACTGCGGCAACTAATCAAGAGCGAGGGCAGTGCACATCAGAGCTACGCTGAATGTAGCGAGCCAACCACGAATTGGGTATGTTCACATGAGGGATGGGAGAGGAGAGGAACATTAACATTTTTCATGATTTGGATGAAAATTTCAGTTTATAGTTTCTCCGTACGTGGCAACACACTAACGGTACTCATGGGCTTAGGATGAAAGTAGCGCCAGCAGAATCAGTAGGTTGGATGGGAAGGCGGTTGTTGCCCTTGTCCCTTGGTGCTAGCCTACCGTGGTGGCCTCACTAAATTGCTCATTGCGAATACGAGTTCGTGGGGTCGCGAGTTGCTGCAGATTTGTTTTTATCACTTTTTACAATATTTATTGATGTATCCCTAACTCATCGAGTCATTTTTAGCTTTGATTTCCCATATACGCCAGCCTAAGTATCCCATGGTCAGAATATTTGCATGGTTAGTGGACATTGTCCCTTTCTTTCTAATGTTTAATATTTTATATTGCCGATAGAAATAATTTTATCCGCTTGATTTAGGAAGTGCACATAGGTAGGTCAACATATTTTGTAGCTCTTTCGGATGTAAAAGCATATCTTGCATAAGAAATTATTATCTTCCAAGCAACCTGACATTTCACTAACAAATAGGGGGAGGTTCAGACTTCA
Organism: Aegilops speltoides; assembly: GCA_021437245.1. NCBI lineage: Eukaryota > Viridiplantae > Streptophyta > Magnoliopsida > Poales > Poaceae > Aegilops > Aegilops speltoides. The sequence goes on along the minus strand of CM038147.1, from coordinate 47,179,797 downwards.
GAGCAATGATAAAAAGGTTTATTCCTCACTCTTTTGTTGGAATTTTAGTTCCAAGTTAACATGATTTCTTATCCGCTTCATAAGTCATGCATCTGCTTAATTAGGTGATAAGTAGGCTATTGTGGGGTTTGTTTAAACTCCAGCATAAGGAATTCTGGTTTAAGAAAAAAGACTATTGGCTTCTTTAATTACAAATTGATTGCAACATCGTGTTAGTATGTGATTTCTTACATCTGGTTGTAATATTTGTGAAGACGTGCATTGCACGCAGACTTGAAGCGGGCCGTGGGCCCTTACTGGACGGCGCCGATCTTGACCGGGCCACCTCCTCCGCGTATTCTTGGAGCTGTGGCTGGCCGATTTACATGAAATTAATTCCCTCAGTTCTGGTGGCAAATATAATACACATAATCCATATTGTTATGCACTAGCGTGTGTGTGTGAAATAGATGGATTATGGTCCCGTATCCAATAAGATGGATATGTGTGTGTGTGTTAGAGAGAGGGAGAGGGGGAGAGAGAGTGAGGAAGAGGGAGGGAGTGTGTGTGTGAGGATTTGATGGTAAAAAAGATCGCCAATGTCGTAATATTGAACTCTTTAAGTTAACGTGGCCCCGTTGCAACGCACGGGCTTTCTTCTAGTTTAAATAACGAACGACTGAGGAGAGCTGACCTGGCACCCTATTTGCGCCAAGATTCGTGCCGCTAGATCGGAGCGTGGAAAGGGCGTTCATTGGTTCTTGCCTCTTGGTTGACGTACGCCAGGTAACATTTCCCAAGAAAAGGGTGACCAAAGCTTCAAAATCTCTTTTTAGTGCCACATATATAAAAGATCCTCCCTGTGTTTCACCAAGGCTAAACCCCTAAATTCCACTCACAAATATTTTATAGATATCATACAATTACCAAACAAGGTTCATATTTTCACCGAAATTTTATGGAATACAGAAATATAGACTGGTACCAAAATATTGCATACCATAAACTTGGGATGGTTTCAACCAAATTAACAAATTACTGTTTGTTTAAATCCCATTGACTTTTGATAGAAATACCGTTACATTCATTTTCAAAATTTGTGAAATGTCGGTATTTGGTAGGCACCGGAATATTTTATACATAGAAACTTTTTGGTTAGATTCAAACTAAATCAGATTTATTTAATTTGTATTTGACAACTACCGTATATCTACGTGTCTGATCTGTAGTCCGCCACATATAATCTCCCTTTGCCGCCGACAATGGCATGTGGTGGAAATCATGCATGCAACAAACGACGACAAAAGGCAAGGGGGCAGGAGAGTACGCGTGCGTGTGATCATCGATCCATCCGATCCGAGATCTGTGTATCTATTTACCAGCTCAGAGCTGGCAAGCGAGCTCATCATCGTCGAAATGTGAACTCTAACCGTCGAATCATTGTGTGCTGCATGCGACGGATCTCACACACACACACATCACATGGTTCCTGTCTGATCAGACTGTCAGGTGTGCACTATCTAGCTAAATGCCGTCGTTGCTGGCGACTAAATTAGTAGCACGTGGTTAAGGGCATCTTCGATCCCGACCCTCAAACCGTCCTTATATATCTGGACTGCGCTGTCCGGACCGCGGAAGTCATCCAATGTGATCATGTATCGGTTCCCGCAGGCGAACCAAACGCGTTTTCTCCCGAAATTTATAGACAAAGTGTGTGTGTGTGGGGGGATGCGGAGTTGGACAGCAGCCATGCAGGACTCCGACACCCCGGACCCACCCATTTCCCCCTCCCAGTCCCTTTTTTCCAACGACGTGTCGACGTCCCTTCCCTCCTTGCTTTGCATCTGCATCCTCCACCTCCCCGTCATGTCTCCGGCTGCAACGGAGGCATTGTCGGACATCCACAAGCAGCACCGACGTGCTCGCTCGTCTTTATGACGGCACTGTCCACCTTGAAGCCGTCTGTACCTAGTTAGGTACACTCCGCCTACCTGTCGACGACCTTCATGGTGGACACCACACTCAGCAGGTGTTCGGTCAAACGACGTTGAGCTTATTTTCAAATGCTATGTTGTTTTTTAGATGACGCATGATGGCAAGCTACTCGACTCTGAAGGATAAGTTGTTGTGCGATGCGTGGTTGGCCGTATCCGCGGATTTCGTAGGCAGATGCAGACGGGGACCTTCTGGCAGCAGCACGAGTGCATCAATCGTGATCGGTTTGTGTTCTCACCGCCCGCAACCATCACTTGTGATTCTTGTGTCCGCGGTGTGCCGTATTGCCGCCGTTGCTGCCTTGCCGATGTTGCGCGCCTCTTTCGGCCTGCCGGCCCAGCTGCGGCCACTCAGTCATCCACGTACGTCCGGCCACGTCGCCCAATGTCTTTGTGTTTCACATGTTCGTATTCAATCGATCCATCCTCATTGTTAGTGTAGACGACATGATTAGGATTCTGAGGTACAAATTTCTAATTCTTTGTATTTTCTTCTCTTTATAATTTCACGACATTAGCCTGCCTTAAAATGTTCACCAAGAAGGATTTGTCGGGTGCATTCGTGGAGTCACCTGAGGTAATCATGTTAGATTTTCACTAAGGGATAAGAATATGTATGGTTACAAGTTTACTTTTAATACTATGTAAATGAAGCTGTACATACATATACATCTCTTTTTTCTTTTCATTTTGATGACAAGTATTTTCGGACGGAGGGAGTAGTATTTAAGGTTCAGACAACATTTGCACGGTTTACTTGAATATCTCCATGTTTATAGGTTGGCCATGTCAAACATTTGATCAAGCAGCGTGCCATAGTGATCAACATGTAGCTGGATGATCCCTTCACCACCGTACTCATTTTGCCATTCAACAAAATAATAATAGTGGTTTAAAAGCAGCTATGTCGGCCATCCATGCACTCTTTCTATAGGCACTAGGGGTTGGGGCGGCACCTTGTGCTGCCTCTTGAGAGGAAGCTGGGCGTTGCCAGGTTGGCAGACGTCCATTCCACTTGTTTTCTTACTATCTTGTAATACATAGACATGGCAAGTAAGAAGTTGCACTACAAATTTCAAAAGAGCTAATAACTGACACTGAACACAAAGAGATTAGGGCGTGTGAAACAGAAAACACTGGAAGGCATGAGATAGAACCAAAAAGAGGGAGAGAGCTCATACTAATTAAGTAATGAATCAATATATACTGCAAGTTATACAATGGTAAGAATTCAACATTCAATTGTGACATGAAGTGCTACACCAAAACAATAAGAACACAAGGACGGAAAGTTTAAAGAATATTCAAGCCAAATGCTCAAATTGTAAAATCGCCATGAAATATGTGAGGAAAATGCCATCCAGTTCCACAGATATATTTGGCTACCAGTTCTTGACATGGTGCATTCTGAGACATATCCTACGAAGCAACCATACAATTCAGTAAGCCATAAATTGTGTAGGCATGCATCAGCTAAAGGAAATATGCCCTAGAGGCAATAATAAAGTTATTATTTACTTCCTTATTTCATGATAAATGTTTATTATTCATGTTAGAATTGTATTAACCGGAAACATAATACATGTGTGAATACATAGACAAACAGAGTGTCACTAGTATGCCTCTACTTGACTAGCTCGTTGATCAATGATGGTTAAGTTTCCTAACCATAGACATGAGTTGTCATTTGATAAACGGGATCACATCATTAGGAGAATGATGTGATTGACTTGACCCATTCCGTTAGCTTAGCACTTGATCGATTTAGTTTACTGCTATTGCTTTCTTCATGACTTATACATGTTCCTATCACTATGAGATTATGCAACTCCCGATTACCGGAGGAACACTTTATGTGCTACCAAACGTCACAACGTAACTGGGTGATTATAAAGGTGCTCTACAGGTGTCTCGGATGGTACTCGTTGAGTTGGCATAGATCAAGATTAGGATTTGTCACTCCGATTGTCGGAGAGGTATCTCTGGGCCCTCTCGGTAATGCACATCACTATAAGCCTTGCAACCAATGTGACTAATGAGTAAGTTGCGGGATGATGCATTATGGAACGAGTAAAGAGACTTACTGGTAACGAGATTGAACTAGGTATTGAGATACCGACGATCGAATCTCGGGCAAGTAACATACCGATGACAAAGGGAACAACGCATGTTGTTATGCGGTTTGACCGATAAAGATATTCGTAGAATATGTAGGAGCCAATATGAGCATCCAGGTTCCGCTATTGGTTATTGACCAGATACGTGTCTCGGTCTCGAACCCGTAGGGTCCGCACGCTTAACGTTCGGTGATGATCCATATTATGAGTTTATGTGTTTTGACGTACCGAAGGTAGTTCGGAGTCCCGGATGAGAACAGGGACATGACAAGGAGTCTCGAAATGGTTGAGACATAAAGATCGATATATTGGATGACTATGTTCGGACACCAGAAAGGTTCCGAGTGATTCGGGTATTTACCGGAGTACCGGAGAGTCACGGGAATTCGCCGGGGAGTATATGGGCCTTGTTGGGCTTTAGGTGGAGAGAGAGGGGCTGCCTAGGTCAGGCCGCGCGCCCCCAAGGCCTAGTCCGAATTGGACTAGGGGGAGGGGCGGCACCCCCTCCTTCCTTCTCTTCTCTCTTCCCCTTCCTTCTCTCCTACTCCTACTACTTGGAAGGGGGTGATACGTCTCCAACGTATCTATAATTTTTGATTGTTCCATGCTATTATATTACCTGTTTTGGATGTTTATGGGTTTTACTTTACACTTTTATATCATTTTTAGGACTAACCTACTAACCGGAGGCCCAGCCCGAATTGCTTTTTTGCCTATTTGGTGTTTCAAGAAAAGGAATATCAAAGGAGTCCAAACGGAATGAAACCTTCGGGAGCGATCTTTTTGGAACAAACATGATCCAGAGGACTTGGAGTGGAAGTAAAGAAACAAAGGAGGCGGCCACGAGGGTGCCCGGCGCGCCCCCTACAAGTGGGCGCGCCCCCCACCCTCGTGGGCCCCTCGGGCGTCCACCGACCTACTTCTTCCTCCTATATATACCCATGTACCCCGAAAACATCATAAGCGACCACGAAAAACTATTTCCACCGCCGCAACCTTCTGTATCCGCGAGATCCCATCTTGGAGCCTTCGCCGGCGCTCCGCCGGAGGGGGAATCGACCACGGAGGGCCTCTACATCATCTCCAAGGCCTCTCCGATGAGTTGTGAGTAGTTTACCACAGACCTTCGGGTCCATAGTTATTAGCTAGATGGCTTCTTCTCTCTCTTTGAATCTCAATACAAAGTTCTCCTCGATCTTCTTGAAGATCTATTCGATGTAACTCTTTTTTGCGGTGTGTTTGTCGAGATCCGATGAATTGTGGGTTTATGATCAAGTTTATCTATGAGAAATATTTGAATCTCCTCTGAATTCTTTTATGTGTGATTAAGTTATCTTTGCAAGTCTCTTCGAATTATCAGTTTGGTTTGGCCTACGAGATTGATCCTTCTTGCAATGGGAGAAGTGCTTAGCTTTGGGTTCAATCTTGCGGTGTCCTTTCCCAGTGACAGCAGGGGCAGCAAGGCACGTATTGTATTGTTGCCATCGAGGATAAAAAGACGGGGTTTATATCATATTGCATGAGTTTGTCCCTCTACATCATGTCATCTTTCTTAATGCGTTACTCTGTTCTTTATGAACTTAATACTCTAGATGCATGCTGGATAGCGGTCGATGTGTGGAGTAATAGTAGTAGATGCAGGCAGGAGTCGGTCTACTTGTCACGGACGTGATGCCTATATACATGATCATGCCTAGATAATCTCATAATTATTCGCTTTTCTATCAATTGCTCGACAGTAATTTGTTCACCCACGTAATACTTATGCTATCTTGGGAGAAGCCACTAGTGAAACCTTTGGCCCCCGGGTCTATCTTTTATCATGTAAACTTTCAATCTACTTTTATTTGCATCTTTACTTTTCCAATCTATATTATAAAATACCAAAAATATATTTATCTTATCATATTATCTCTATCAGATCTCACTTTCGCAAGTGATCGTGAAGGGATTAACAACCCCTTTATTGTGTTGGTTGCGAGTTCTTGTTTGTTTGTGTAGGTGCATGGGACTTCTGAGGAGCCTCCTACTGGATTGATACCTTGGTTCTCAAAAACTGAGGGAAATACTTACGCTACTATTGCCGCATCACCCTTTCCTCTTCAAGGAAAACCAACGCAAGCTCAAGACGTAGCAGGGGGGAATCCTACTGCCGGTGGGTGTAGGGCTCCCCAAAGGCGTGCCATAGAGAGGGCCGGCCCCTCCCCTCCTCCACTCCTTTATATACGGGGAGGGGGACACCCCATAGATACACAAGTTTATCATTGATCTTTAGCCGTGTGCGGTGGGCCCCTCCACCATAATCCACCTTGGTCATATCGTAGCGGTGCTTAGGCGAAGCCCTGCGTCGGTAGCTTCATCAACACCATCATCACACCGTCGTGCTGACGGAAATCTCCCTCGAAGCTCTACTGGATCGTGAGTTCGTGGGACATCACCGAGCTGAACGTGTGCAGATCGCGGAGGTGCCGTATGTTCGGTACTAGGATCGGTCGATCGTGAAGACGTACGACTACATCAACCGCGTTGTCATAACGCTTCCGCTTACTGTCTACGAGGGTACGTGGACGACACTCTCCCCTCTCGTTGCTATGCATCACCATGATCTTGCGTGTGCGTCGAATTTTTTTTGAAATTACTGCGTTCCCCAATAGTGGCATCCGAGCCAGGTTTATTCATAGATGTTATATGCGCGAGTACAACACAAGTGAGTTGTGGGCGATACAAGTCATACTGCTTACCAGCATGTCATACTTTGATTCGGCGGTATTGTTGAATGAAGTGGCCCGGACCAACATTACGCGTACGCTTACGCGAGACTGGTTCTACCAATGTGCTTTGCACATAGGTGGCTGGCGGGTGTCAGTTTCTCCAACTTTAGTTGAATCAAGTGTGTCTACGCCCGGTCCTTGTTGAAGGTTAAAACAACACTAACTTGACGAATTATCGTTGTGGTTTTGATGCGTAGGTAAGAACGGTTCTTTCTTAGCCCGTAGCAGCCACATAAAACTTGCAACAACAAAGTAGAGGACGTCGAACTTGTTTTTGCAGGGCATGTTGTGATGTGATATGGTCAAGACATGATGCTAAATTTTATTGTATGAGGTGATCATGTTTTGTAACAGAGTTATCGGCAACTGGCAGGAGCCATATGGTTGTCGCTTTATTGTATGAAATGCAATCTCCATGTAATTGCTTTACTTTATCACTAAGCGGTAGCGATAGTCATAGAAGCAATAGTTGGCGAGACGACAATGATGCTACGATGGAGATCAAGGTGTCGCGCCGGTGACGATGGTGATCATGACGGTGCTTTGGAGATGAAGATCAAAGGCACAAGATGATGATGGCCATATCATATCACTTATATTGATTGCATTTGATGTTTATCTTTTATGCATCTTATTTTGCTTTGATTGATGGTAGCATTATAAGATGATCTGTCACTAAATTTCAAGGTATAAGTGTTCTCCCTGAGTATGCACCATTGCCAAAGTTCGTCGTGCCGAGACACTGATAACCCACAAGTATAGGGGATCGCAACAACTTTCGAGGGTAGAGTATTCAACCCAAATTTATTGATTCGACACAAGGGGAGCCAAAGAATATTCTTGAGTATTAGCAGTTGAGTTGTCAATTCAACCACACCTGGATAACTTAGTATCTGCAGCAAAGTATTTAGTAGCAAAAGTGGTATGATAATAATAGTAACGGTAGCAAAAGTAAAGATAAATGTTTTTGCGTTTTTGTAGTAGTTGTAACAGTAGCAACGGAAAAGTAAATAAGCGAAGAACAATATGTGAAAAGCTCGTAGGCAATGGACCAATGATGGATAATTATGCCGGATGTGATTCCTCATGCAATAGTTATAACATAGGGTGATATAGAACTAGCTCCAGTTCATCAATGTAATGTAGACATGTATTCCATAAATAGTCATACGTGCTTATGGAAAATAACTTGCATGACATCTTTTGGCCTACCCTCCCGTGTTCAGCGGGGTCCTAGCGGAAACTAAGGGATATTAAGGCCTCCTTTTAATAGAGAACCGGAACAAAGCATTAGCACATAGTGAATACATGAACTCCTCAAACTACGGTCATCATCGAGAAGTATCCCGATTATTGTCACTTCGGGGTTGTCGGATCATAACACATAATAGGTGACTACAGACTTGCAAGATAGGATCAAGAACACGCATATATTCATGAAAACATAATAGGTTCAGATCTGAAATCATGGCACTCGGGCCCTAGTGACAAGCATTAAGCATAGCAAAGTCATAGCAACATCAATCTCAGAACATAGTGGATACTAGGGATCAAACCCTAACAAAACTAACTTGATTACATGGTAAATATCATCCAACCCATCACCGTCCAGCAAGCCTATGATGGAATTACTCACGCACGGCAGTGAGCATCATGAAATTGGTGATGGAGGATGGTTGATGATGACAACGGCGACGAATCCCCCTCTCCGGAGCCCTGAACGGTCTCCAGGTAAGCCCTCCCGAGAGATATTAGGGCTTGGCGGCGGCTCAGTGTCGTCAAACGCGATGAAACTTTTTTCTTGATTTTTTTCTCCCCGAGACGGTATATATGGAGTTGGAGTTGAGGTCGGGAGGTGTCCAAGGGGCCCACGAGATAGGAGGGCGCGCCCTAGGGGGGGCGCCCCTGTCTCGTGGACAGCCCGTGGGCCCCCTGGCCTTCATTCTTTCGCCAAAAATGCTTATTAATTCTGAAAAGTGCCTCCGTGGATTTCCAGGACATTCCGAGAACTTTTCTTTTCTACACATAAAACAACATCATGGCAGTTTTGCTAAAAATAGCGCCAGTCCGGGTTAGTTTCATTCAAATCATGCAAGTTAGAGTCCAAAACAAGGGCAAAAGTGTTTGAAAAGTAGATACGTTGGAGACGTATCAACTCCCCCAAGCTTAAACCTTTGCTTGTCCTCAAGCAATACAGTTGATAAACTGAAAGTGATAAAGAAAAACTTTTACAAACTCTGTTTGCTCTTGGTGTTGCAACATGAAAAGCCAGCTTTCAAGTTTCAGCAAATATTATGAACTAACCATACTAACAATAACACATGGGTCTCACAATTACTCATATCAATAGCTAGCGAGCTATAATAATAAAACTCAGATGACAAGACTTTCTAAAAATAATCATAACATGATATAACAAAATGGTATCTCGCTAGCCCTTTCTGAGACCGCAAAACATAAATGTAGAGCACCTTTAAAGATCAAGGACTGACTAAACATTGTAATTCATGGTAAAAGAGATCCAGTCAAGTCATACCCAATATAAACCAAAAATAATGAATGCAAACGACAGTGTGCTCTCCAGCGGGTGCTTTTAATAAGAAGGGTGATGACTCAACATAAAAGCAAATAGATAGGCCCTTCGCAGAGGGAAGCAGGGATTTGTAGAGGTGCCAGAGCTCGATTTTAAAATAGAGATTGAATAACATTTTGAGCGGCATACTTTTTCTGTCAACGCAACAACTATGAGATGGCTGTATCTTCCATACTACATGCATTATAGGTAGTTCCCAAACAGAATGGTAAAGGTTTATACTCCCCCAACCACCAACAAGCATCAATCCATGGCTTGCTCGAAACAACGAGTGCCTCCAACATACAACAGCCCTGGGGGAGTTTTGTTTAATTATTTTGATTTGCTTTGATCATTTTGGATCATGGGACTGGGCATCCCGGTTACCGGCCCTTTCTCGTGAATGAGGAGCGGAGTCCACTCCTCTTGAGAATAACCCACCTAGCATGGAAGATATAGGAAGCCCTAGTCGAAACATGAGCTGCTCGAGCATACAAAACAGAATTTCATTTGAAGGTTTGGAGTTTGGCACATAGAAATTTACTTGGAACGGCAGGTAAATACCGCATATAGGTAGGTATGGTGGACTCATATGGAACAACTTTGGGGTTTAAGGAGTTGGGATGCACAAGCAGTATTCCCGCTTAGTATAGGTGAAGGCTAGCAAAAGACTGGGAAGCGACCAACTGAGAGAGCGACAACAGTCGTAAACATGCATTAAAATTAATTTACACCGAGTACAAGCATGAGTAGGATATAATCTACCATGAACATAAATATCATGAAGGCTATGCTGATCTGATTCAACTACATGCGTGAACATGTGCCAAGTCTAGTCACTCAATTCATTTAAAGGAGGATACCATCCCATCATACCACATCATAATCATTCTAATAGCATGTTGGCACACAAGGTGAACCATTATAATTCATAGCTAATCAAGCATGACACAATCAACTATAATCTCTAAATGTCATTGCAAATATGTTTACTTCATAATAGCTGACTCAGGAACGATGAATCATCATATATACAAAAACAAGAGAGGTCGAGTTCATACCAGCTTTTCTCATCCCAATACGTCCATCATATATCATCATTATTGACTTTCACTCGCACGACCGAACGATGTGTATAATAATAAGAGTGCACGTGCATTGGACTAAGCTGGAATCTGCAAGCATTCAACTCAAAAGAGAAGACAAGTAATATGGGCTCTAAGTTAAATAAACAATCATGCATATAAGAGCCACTAAGTCTGACAGTAGAATAGGGGGGGTAGGTATGGAGAGGCAAGATCCTAGCTATGGAGTAGTTGTATACGCAAGAGATTTACGAGTTCAGGCCCTTCTCGGAGGAAGTAATAGCCCTACGTCTCGGAGCCCGGAGGTGGTCGACTGGATTATATGCGTATGAGTTACAGGGGTGCGAACCCTTTACACTGATGAGGGGGTGGCTTATATAGAGTCTGCCAGACCCCTTCGGCCCTCAGTTATGCAGGGTTTAAGATACATTAAGGTCTGGCGTTACTGGTAACGCCATACATAAAGTGCTATCATGACCATAAAGACTACTTAATGACAGACAGTTTGCGTGCAGAGTGACTCTAGATCTCCTGGTGGTCGAGTGAGTGGCTTCATGGTCGAGTGTCTTCGAGTCCGTCGAGTGGAATCCTTCCAGGTCGACTGAAAGGTAGTTTCTTCTAGAGATGTCCTTGGGGAGGGTACCTTGGACAGGTCCATGACCCTACCCTAGGTACATGGCTTCATCATTAGCCCCCGAATGGATCGAGGTTTGAGTGAGGAAGGAGTTGAGAATTCTTCCGACCCGTTTTTCGTGCTATGAGTATGTCTTGTTCTGGATCAATGACTTTAGGTGACGGCACCAACTTCTTTTTCAGTCACCTTGATCCATTCTTTGTTTTGTCGAGTGACTTTTCTATACTTGGAGATTTCCGAGCAACGGATCGTAGGAAATCTCCAGTCTGACAAGTTGCTCAGCTGTTCGTGGATTTAGCGGGATCCGAATTTTGGGAAGCGCGCGAGGCGGAGGAGGCCGCGGTACTCGGATGGGATAAGGTAGGAACGCCTCGATCTTCGCGCCAACTTTTTCGCCACGTATCGCGCGCGCGACTGTTGCGGGATTTCACAGGATCGTCCGGGCCTACCAGTCAGCCACTCGGAAGCGACCTCATATAAGGCGCCGGACGGGTTTTTTTTGAACAGTGCGCCCTCATTTTCCCCTCCCTCTTCCTCAGATTCATCTGCTGCGTTCGCCACCATCCCAGCACTGCTGCTCTGTGCGTGCTTCGCCGACAACGATGGTGAAGGAGAAGACGGCGGCTCTGGAGCGAGCGAAGAAGGCGACGGCGAAGGCAAAGGGGAGGGCGAACAGTCGGGGCGGATCCTCGTCGCGGGCCGGTCTGCCGCAAGGCTGGATCCTGGGCGACTGGATCCGCTCGACCATCTGCCAGAAAGATCTTGACGACCTGGCCAATGAAGGACTGATCCCTCATGGATCAGCGAGGCTCCCGGGGAAGAAGTGGCAGCCACAGCCTCAGGAGGGTGAGTGTGTCCTCTTAGCCACCCACGTTGACCGCGGGTTTTCTCTGCCGCCCCACCCTTTCTTTCGGGGATTTCTGAACTTCTTTGGGGCACAACTCCACCACTTCACACCCAACTCTATTGTCTATCTCGCTGCTTTCGTGTCCTTGTGTGAGAATTTCTTGGGTTGTCGGCCGCATTGGGGCCTTTTCAAACACATTTTCACCTGTCGCTCCCAGACGATGAAAAAGGCCAATCCGAGTGACGAGAAAACCCAAGTGATTCAAATGTGTGGGAGTCTTGGGGTTCAAATGAGGGGTAAAAGTGCTTTTCCAGCCATGGTCCTTCCTGAGTCGGTCCGAGGGTGGCAGTCGACCTGGTTCTACTGCCAAGACCAGCCGACTTGAGGCGATCATTGGACTCCTCCTTTCTCCATGGATCGAGTGAGCAAGCCGTCCTCTCTGAAGGTGGTCCCGGAGGAGAAGGCTCAGGTTAAGGTGTTGGTCGAGCGTGTAGTCCAGCTCATCCGTGACGGGGTGACTGGCATGGATCTTCTGGAGGTTTTCCATCGACGACGCATTCAGCCACTTCAATATCGAGACCATCCGATGTGTATGTATTCTGGCACTGAAGACACCACTTAGGTCCACCCGGAGGAGGTCGATGATGCCACACTGGAGAGGTGGATGACTGCCATCACAGGGAACAAAGACAACCCCCGAGGAGCCAGGAGGATCCCTCCACTCGACCAATCATACGAGCCAGACAAGGTCCAATTATGTATTTCCGACTGTGATCCTGCTTCCTTCATTCCGTTTTGCTAGAATTCAATCGACTGAATTTTTGTCTTGCTTGTCGTTTTCCAGGTTACTACTGAGATGTACTCGATGCCCAACGGGGTGCAGGAACAGATCGAGGAGGAGGAAGGGAGCGGAGGTGAAAGTCAGGAGGAGTGGCAATCTAGTGGTGAGGAGGACGAAGAAGACGACAACTCTGGTGAGGAGGAGGAAGAGGAGGAGGAAGTCGACCCTCCCCGTACTGAAAGGCGATCCAAGCTCACCCATGACCCCGCAGTCGAGCGTGGCAAAGCGGCCGTGCCTGTTGGGTAGTCGACTAAACGCCCTCGGACGACCTCTCCGGCGCCGACTGAGAAAGCGTCAAAGCAACCCCGAGCGGCGTCATCAAAGCCGACGAAGGCCCTGCCGAAGATGAGGATGGTGATTCTCACTATTTCCGGGTAATAGCAGGACTTGTGTTTTCTTGTTTGGCATGAACAAAATCTTGGTCGACTCGTTGGTTAACCGACTGATTTTTGAAATCTGCAGTGCTGCTACCTCCGAGACCTCAGCCAGGAACGAAGATCAAGAAATGGAAGATGCTGCCACTTCCAACCCTGGTATGATCTCTGTAGTTTCGCTTTTGGTCGATTGGATCTTCATTTTTAACTTTGAATCTTTCCTGTAGCTCCACCTCATGTCATTGATCTCCCTGATGATGACGATGAGGAACCACTGAGGCAGAAGAGGAACAAGAAAGCGCCCGTTGGCAAGACTGCTCAAGTTGTATCAGCATCTGAGACGCTGGCTCCGGAGGGAGGCAACGTCACTCGGACTACCATGTCTTTTGCTGTGCCACTGACGAGTGCTCGTCCTTCGTCGTCGAGTGCTGACCCGCCTTCCCTCTTCGCCACACACCACGTCCCAGAGGACCAAGCAGGTGCTGCTAAGGAAGCTATACGTCAGGCGGGGGTCATGATGGAGCAGGTGAAGGCGATCTGAGATGCCAACCAAGCAGCTTATGATGCAAGCTCAGCTCTTCAGAGCAATGTCCAGGTTAGTTGGTCACCGCTTGTTCTGTTAGGATATGGTACCTGAAAACTCTTTTTTCTGAAGATCTTAGTATCTGTACACCCAGTGGGTGTGTCGATTGACTATTCTGGGTGTGTCGATTGGCTGTTTGGATTGGTGGGGGCACGCTGAGTGCACCCACTGGGTGTAGTCCCCGAGGCTATGGTGGACTGTTGGCAGTCGACTGTAGTCTCTACACTTTGAATTTGTTCACTCTAAGTTCTCTACTCGATCGGGTCGAGTGGAATCTTGAAACCAGTAGGGGCACGCTGAGTGCACCCACTGGGTGTAGTCCCCGAGACCATGGTCGACTGCTGGCAGTCGACTATGGTCTGAAGAACATCCCCCCCTTTTTTTGGGCTGACAACTGTCAGTTAGCTATGGTTTAGGATCATAACTTTCTGTCTCTTTCGGTCGACTGATCGAACCGAGTCGGTAGAACCAGTGGGGGCATGCTGAGTGCACCCACTGGGTGTAGTCCCCAAGACTAAGGTTGATATTTTGATTCGGCTGTAGTCTTAGAAATGCTATGATTTTTTCTCTTAGTCACTCAGAAGTGACCTATCTTTGACGTCTGTCGACTGATCTTTTGCAGAAATCTTGTGAGCTTGCGGCTCGTTATACTGAGTTGGAGAACAAACATATCCATCTCGAACTTGACTTAAAGCTTGTCCAGGAGAACTTCACGAAGGCGAAGGAGGAGGCAAAAGGTATGTTTGGTGAGAATCTTGACGACTGCCTTTATTTGTTGTCCATTCCCGAGTCTGATCTCACTGTCACTTTGCAGATAAACTGAAGGAGGCTCTGAATAAGAAGGACCTTGACCTCGTCGAGGCGCAGAAAGCGGCTTCAGACAAGACGAAACTCACAGAAGAAAAGCTGGCTTCATTCAGCAAACTTGAAGAGGAGATACCAATCTGAAAGTTGCTCTCGACGCGGCCAACAAGGAGGTCAGTCGTCTGAAGAATGACAAGATAGCCCTAAGTGACAAGGCTAGCAAATTGATGGGGAAGAAGAACGATCTAGAGTCTTATCTGGAAGGGCTCGCCAAGGAGTTATTCCTTATGCTTGAAGGTAATCTTTTCCATCCGACTGACTTGTTATCGTCGACTCGTCGTAGAACTGTTGGCTTAACTTCAAACTGTGCTTACAGAATTCTATCAAAACTTCGAGGAGGAGACCAGTCGACTAGAGCCAAACTTCGACCCCATTAACTCTCCTGTGAAGGATGAGGCTGCTATGAACGTGTTCCGACTGGAGTCTCGCGTTGCTGGAGTGGTTGACCACCTCGCTCGACTGAAGGTTGCGGTGTTGTGGATCGACACGACACTCTGGCCAAGAGTGCAGGAATGGAAGAAGTCTTCTGCCAGGTGTGGTGCTAATGTTGCACTGTCTCTGGTACGCGTTCACTGCAAGGATGCTCGAGAGGACAAGCTAGCGTCCATCAGGGTGGCCAACACCAAGAAGCATGACTTCCAATCTTTGCTGCTGCCACTCGGATTGCTGATGGAATCGACCTGGACCAGTTTGTTGCGCCCTCCAGTCCTCCACCTGAGGAGTAAAAAACATCTATGCTTCATCTTAAATTTGCCTCGGAATGCTGAGTGGTTTTGTAACCGATAAACTTTTACAGGCTTGACGCCCGCGCACTTCTGAATCTGTTATCTGAACTTTGCTTTGAATATGCTTGCATTTGCCTTTGAGCGAATTTTCTTCTTCACTCGGAATATATTTTAATGCTTGAGATGCAGCTCTGAGGTGGAAAACCCAGTCGACCTACACTTCACCGCTTTTCGGCAGGTAGGGGTGGAGCACAGATTGCAGCCGACCTGCGCCTCATCATCCTTGTAGAGCGGAATAGATTAAGTACTTAGGCGAGCACTAGGCTGCAGCTAAGCCCTCGAGTGGGAGGTTTGCTCACCACTTGGTAGGATTTTAAACACTTAGGCGAGCACTGGGCTGCAGCTAAGCCCCCGAGTGGGAGTTTGCTCTCCACTCTGTAGGATTTTTAGATACTTAGGCGAGCACTGGGCTGCAGCTAAGCCCCCGAATGGGAGGTTTGCTCTCCACTCGGTAGGATTTTCAGATACTTAGGCGAGCACTGGGCTGCAGCTAAGCCCCTGAGTGGGAGGTTTGCTCTCCACTTGGTAGGATTTTTGTGGTGTAGCTCCAAAGGAGAATGTAGCAGTCGACTTGCACCTCGTCGTCCTTGCAGAGCGCACGTTATATTTGTGGCGTAGCTCAGAAACAGAAGGTAGCAGTCGACCTGCACCTCGTCGTCCTTGCAGAGTGCACGTTGTATTTGTGGCATAGCTCGGAAAGAGAAGGTAGGTGTCGACCTGCACCTCGTCCTCCTTGCGGAGCGCACATTGTATTTGTGGCGTAACTCGGAAGGAGAAGGTAGCAGTCAACCTGCACCTCGTCCTCCTTGTGAAGCGCACCTTGTATTTGTGGCGTAGCTCGGAAGGAGAAGGTAGCAGTCGACCTACACCTCATCCTCCTTGCGGAGCGCACATTATATTTGTGGCGTAGCTCAGAAGGAGAAGGTAGCAGTCGACCTGCACTTCGTCCTCCTTGCGGATCGCACATTGTATAAAATACTTAGGCGAGTACTGGACTGCAGCTAAGCCCCCGAGTGAGAGACTGGTTCATCACTCGGTAGGATTTCAAACACTTTGGCGAGTACTTGGACTGCAGCTAAGCCTCCGAGTGCGAGGCTGGCTCATCACTTGGTAGGATTTTAAACACTTAGGCGAGCACTGGGCTGCAGCTAAGCCCCCGAGTGGGAGGTTTGCTCTCCACTCGGTAGGATTTTCAAAGTACTTAGGCGAAACGGATTCGCAGCTAAGCCCCCGAGTGGGAGGTTTGCTCTCCACTCGGTAGGATTTTCATATACTTAGGCGAGCACTAGGCTGCAGCTAAGCCCCCGAGTGGGAGGTTTGCTCTCCACTCGGTAGGATTTTTGTGGCGTAGCTCCGAAGGAGAAGGTAGCAGTCGACCTGCACCTCGTCATCCTTGCAGAGCGCACATTGTATTTGTGGCATAGCTCGGAAAGAGATGGTAGCAGTCGACCTGCACCTCGTCCTTCTTGCGGAGCGCACATTGTATTTGTGGCGTAGCTCGGAAGGAGAAGGTAGCAGTCGACCTGCACCTCGTCCTCCTTGCGGAGCGCACATTGTATTTGTGGCGTAGCTCAGAAGGAGAAGGTAGCAGTCGACCTGCACCTCATCCTCCTTGCGGAGCCACATTATATTTGTGGCGTAGCTCGGAGGGAGACGGTAGCAGTCGACCTGCACTTCGTCCTCCTTGCGGAGCGCACATTGTATTAATTACTTAGGCGAGTACTGGACTGCAGCTAAGCCTCCGAGTGAGAGACTGGCTCATCACTCGGTAGGATTTCAAACACTTAGGCGAGTACTTGGACTGCAGCTAAGCCTCCGAGTGCGAGGCTGGCTCATCACTTGGTAGGATTTTAAACACTTAGGCGAGCACTGGGCTGCAGCTAAGCCCCCGAGTGGGAGGTTTACTCTCCACTCGGTAGGATTTTCAAAGTACTTAGGCGAAATGGATTTGCAGCTAAGCCCCCGAGTGGGAGGCTGGCTCACCACTTGGCAAGGATTTTCAAAGTACTTAGGCGAAACGGATCCGCAGCTAAGCCCCCGAGTGGGAGGCTGGCTCACCACTCGGCAAGGATATTTTTTTACAAACTTAGTCGAAATGGATTCGAAGCTAAGCCACCCACTGGGGGATTTCTCATGTAAACAAAAGTAACAACAATCATTGGGGAAAATTATAACACTCTTGTATTTGATAAATAAACTACAGAAGTACTTTTATTACATCTCATCATAGTGAATACTTAAGTATAAAAGGGGCGGAGCAGCTCCACGTCCCAAGCTCAAGGCTCGTCAATCTGGTGACCGACATTGTAAAGATGGTATGCTCCATTGTGGAGGACTTTGGTGATGATGAAGGGACCTTCCTAAGTAGGAGCAAGCTTGTGTGGCTTCTGTTGATCCACTCGGAGAACCAAATCTCCTTCTTAGAAGGCTCGACTCTTCACGTTTCTGGCATGAAATCGACGCAAGTCCTGCTGATAGATAGTCGATCGGACCATGGCCATCTCTCTTTCTTCTTCTAGAAGGTCGACTACGTCTTGCCGGGCTTGCTCTGCTTCATCTTTAGTATAGAGTTTGACTCGGGGTGCATTGTGAAGCAGGTCACTCGACAGGACTGCTTCAGCTCCATAAACCAGAAAGAATGGAGTTCGCCCAGTCGACCGGTTAGGAGTGGTCCTCAATCCCCAAAGAGCTGAAGGAAGTTCGTCGACCCATGCTCCTGCTGCATGCTTAAGATCACGCATCAACCGGGGTTTCAGTCCTTTGAGAATTAGACCATTTGCTCTTTCTGCTTGACCATTCGACTGGGGGTGAGCGACTGAAGTGTAGTCGACTCGTGTGCCTTGAGAGGCGCAAAAGGCTCTGAATTCGTCGGAATCAAAGTTTGACCCATTATCAGTGATGATGCTATGTGTAACTCCATATCTGAATATCAACTCCCTGATGAAGCTGACAGCAGTACCGACATCAAGATTCTTGATAGGTTTAGCTTCAATCCACTTAGTGAACTTATTGACTGCCACCAGCACATGGGTGAAGCCGCACCTGTCTATTCTCAGTGGTCCAACCATATCCAATCCCCACACAGCGAAGGTCCAGACGAGCGGAATGGTCTTCAAGGCTGAGGCGGGCTTGTGTGACATATTGGAATAAAATTGACATCCTTCACACTTGTCGACTATTTCCTTTGCCATTTCATTTGCTCTTGGCCAGTAAAATCCCGCTCGGTATGCTTTAGCCACAATGGTCCGAGAGGACGCATGATGACCACAGGTCCCCGAGTGGATATCGTCAAGGATTATCCGACCTTCTTCTGGCGTTATACATTTCTGACCGACTCCAGTCGCGCTTTCTCTGTACAACTGTCCCTTTATCACGGTAAAGGCTTTGGATCGACTGATGATCTGTCGAGCCTCTTCTTTATTCTCTGGGAGCTCTTTCCTTAGGATATACGCGATGTACGGCTTTGTCCAGTCGGGAGTGATGACCAAAGCTTCCATGATCAGGTCGACCACCGCTGGAACTTCAACTTCAGTCGGATCTGTGACACTTTTTGGCTGTGGAGCTTCTTCGGTGAAAGGATCCTCTTGAAATGATGGAGTATGGATGTGTTCGAAAAACACATTACTGGGAATGGCTTCTCTCTTGGAACCTATCTTTGCCAAATCATCAGCCGCTTGATTTTTCAGTCGGGGTATATATGGAGCTCTAACCCTTCAAATTTCTTCTCAAACTTTCTCACTGCATTGCAGTAACCAGTCATGGCTGGGCTTCTGACGTCCCACTCCTTCATCACCTGATTGACCACCAAATCTGAGTCGCCATAAACCATAAGGCGATAGACGCCGAGTGAAATGGCCATACGCAACCCATACAAAAGTGCTTCGTATTCTGCTTCATTGTTGGAGGAATCAAAGTGGATCTGGAGCACATATCTGAGCTTATCTCCTCGGGGGGAAACCAACACTACCCCAGCACCGGAACCATTCAGCATCTTAGAAGCATCAAAGAACATGATCCAGTGCTCCAAGTGAACTTGAGTCGGTAGCTGCTGTTCAATCCACTCGGCGATGAAATCTGCTACAACTTGGGACTTGATGGCTTTCTTTGCCTCAAACTTGATATCAAGGGGAAGGAGTTCAATCGCCCATTTTGCCACTCGACCAGTTGCATCTCTTGTGTGAATCTCGATAATGGGGTGTCGCCGGCGATCGTAATGGAATGATCACGAAATAATGAGCAACCTTCTTCGTGGTCATATAAATCCCATATACAAGCTTCGATAATGAGGGTATCTTTGCTTCGATGGGGTCAACACTTGGAAAGATAATATCTTTGGCGCTGAACTTTGAAGGCTTTCCTTCTTCTTCCTTTCGACCGTAAGTCTTGTACTTACGACTTGTCCTGTGGCTGCCCGTAAAGCAGCAAAGGCTATTTGCTGATTGGGGCAGCAAGCACCGGCTGGTGGAGAGCGAGCTTTTAGCTCGCAAACGCTGCATCGACTTCGAGTCCACTCGAACTTGTCTCGACTTCTTCATCGATCGGTAAAGGGGCAATGCCTCTTCACCGAGATGAGAGATGAATCGACTTAAAGCGGCCAAGCATCCAGTAAGCTTCTGTACATCGTGCACATGCACAGGGCGTTTCATTCGAAGTATAGTGCCCAATTTTTCTTGGTTGGCGTGGATTCCTCGTTCGGAAACGAGAAAACCGAGTAACTTTCCGCCAAGAACTCCGAATGTGCACTTTGATGGATTAAGCTTGATATCATACCTCCTGAGATTGGCAAATGTTTCAGCGAGGTCAGTCAACAGGTCGGAACCCTTCCGTGATTTGACCACAATATCATCCATGTATGCTTCCACATTCCGACTGATTTGAGTGAGTAAACACTTTTGAATCATCCTCATGAACATGGCTCCGGCATTCTTGAGGCCGAATGGCATGGTGACATAGCAAAAGCACCCGAATGGAGTGATGAAAGTTGTTTTGATCTCGTTGGGTCCATACAGACGGATCTGATGGTAACCGGAATAGGCGTCTAAAAAGACAGGCGCTCACATCCCGCAGTCGAGTCGACTATTTGGTCGATGCGGGGGAGAGGAAAATGATCTTTCGGGCAGGCACGATTGATATGTTTGAAATCAATGCACATGCAAAGTGACTTGTCCTTCTTGGGGACCATGACAACATTGGCGAGCCACTCGGAGTGGTAAATCTCTCGGATAAACTCTGCTGCCAGGAGCCGAGCCACCTCCTCGCCAATGGCCTTTCTCTTCTGGACGGCGGACCATCAAAGATGTTCTTTGACAGGTTTTACTTTTGAGTCGACTCGTAGACGATGCTCAGCCAGCCCCCTGGGAACACCCGGCATGTTAGCAGGCTTCCATGCGAAGATGTCCCAGTTCTCACGGAGGAACTGGATGAGCGCTTCTTCCTATTTAGAGTCAAGTGTTGTGGAGATATGAGTCGGAGCAGCACTGGAGTCGGTCGGGTGAATGTGAACGGGCTTCGTCTCACCGGACGACTGGAACACTGACTCTGTGGCGGGCTTCTTGGCCCGCAATAAATCACTTGGATCTGAAGTTTTCTGGTATTCCTGTAGCTCCACCACTGTTATCTGAGCATCGGTGATCTTTGAGCCCTTCTGAAAGCACTCTTCTGCCTTTTTCCGATTGCCAGTAATGGTGATCACACCCTTGGGACCAGGCATCTTCACATTGAGGTACACGTAACATGGTCGAGCCATGAATCGTGCATAAGCTGGCCTGCCTAAAATAGCATGATAAGCACTCTAGAAATCCACAACTTCAAATGTCAACTTTTCTTTGCGGAAATGTTTTGAATCGCCGAAAACCACATCAAGAGCAATTTGGCCAAGTGACTCAGCCTTTTTCCCAGGAATGACTCCATGAAAACTCATGTTGCTGGTACTGAGTCTGGACATCGGAATGCCCATACCTTTTAGCGTCTCCGCATATAGTATATTCAGGCCGCTGCCACCATCCATCAGAACCTTAGTTAGTCGAGTGCCTTCGACGACTGGGTCGACCACCAAAGCTTGCCTCCCAGGGGTGGCTATGTGTGCCAGATGATCAGACTGGTCAAATGTGATGGCGGTCTGAGACCATTTCAGATAACTGGGTGTCACCGGAGCAACCATATTCACCTCACGGTTGATAACTTTCAATCGACTTTTGCTTTCAACATCAGCAAAAATCATTAGGGTGGAATTGATATGGGGGTATCCTTCATCACTATCCTCTTTGTCCTCAACTTTGTCCGACTCCTTTTCCTTATCTTTGGGCTGTTTCCCCTGAAATTGCTGGATCAAGAGCCGACACTGCCGAGTGGTATGTTTAGGGTAAATAAAGTTACCCTCCTCATCTTTCTTTGTGTGGATGTGGCACGGCAAATCCATCATGTCATTTCCTTCCTTGTCCTTCACCTTCTTAGGGTTCCAAGATCCTTTGGGCTTCCCTTTAAACTTTCCCTGAGTCACGGCCAAGGCTTCTCCAGGAGCAGCTAGCTTGGCTTAACGCTTTTGCTTCCGACTGGAGTTTCCTCCCCCGGTTTCATGAGCGGTTGGCTTGTACTTGCCACTCCGGAGTCGATCCTCTTCTTCACCATTGGCATATTTGGTGGCAATCTCCATCATTCGACTCAGAGTCATGTCTCCGGTCCGATCGAGTTTCAAACTTAGCTCTCTGTTCTTAACGCCTTCCTTGAAGGCACAAACTGCCTGATGATCAGATACATTCTCCACCGTGTGATGCAATGTGATCCACCTCTGGATGTAATCCCTCAGAGTCTCATTTGACTTTTGCACACAAACCTGCAGCTCTGTCAACCCTGCTGGTCGCTTGCAAGTTCCTTCAAATGTTCTGACAAACACTCGGGCAAGATCTTCCCAAGTGTAAATGCTGCTAGGTGCCAACTGATTCAGCCATGCTCTGGCTGAGCCCTCCAACATAAGAGTAAGGTGTTTCATGGCCACCTCATCATTGCCGCCACCAATTTGAACAGCCACTCGGTAGTCCTCGAGCCAAGTATCGGGCTTGGACTCACCGGTGAACTTGCTGACTCCAGTCGCCAAACCAAAGTTGGGAGGAATCACCGCGGCCCTGATGGCTTTGCTAAAACACTCTGGTCCTGAGACGTGAACTCTGCTGCTGGTGGGTACATCTCTGTCATGGCCTTCTCGGTGAGCTCTGATCCGGTCGACCAAACCTTGAACGATAATGGATCTCACATGAAAGCCTGGTTCTCTGGGGTCGACTGGAACCCTTCGCCGAACACTGTGCTGGCGTCTATCATCTTGCTGTCGAGGGGCGTACGACCCACCCCTTGGGGGAGGAGTGGGCCCTCGACGCCGATCATCGCGATCGAATCGGTCATCATACTGATCACGCCAGCCTCCATGTCCCTCACGCCTCGGGGGCGATCTTGGGCTATGGGCCGATCGATCGTATTCGCGGCAGCAGATCTGCTTTGTGAATCCTATTTCGCCACTACGATACAGCTGAATTTTGATCTCCTGCTGCCCGGAGTAAATCTCTGATCTGCATCAAGCCTCTGCCACCCTCTGACTGAGAGGACTGAATCGACTCTGCTATACGGGCTGCAGCTGCTAGATTCTGAATCGGAGTTTGATATACCTGAGTCGGTGGTGGAAAGAGTTGACGTCGGCTGGAGTCTAGAACTCGTTGCCGGGCGCGCTCGTCGAGTGCTCGCTGGAGGTTCTCCAGTCGAGTGCGCTTAGCCAAGTTGGCCAAACGCGCGTCCTCCAAGGCACGAGCCTCGGGGGTTTCTCCAACGATAGGAGTATGTAGCGCATCCATGTTCCGGCGGTGAAGATCTTCCCTTTGTAGCGACGTGAGTGGCTCGGGCTGATATTCTTCGTGGGCGTGCGCCGGATCGCCTCCGCCATCGACTCCGTCGGTGCGGGGAAAACCGGGAGGACTGCGCGGTCCATTGACCATCAGAACCTCCGCCGCTGGATCACTGCTGTCGCACTCGGATGCATTCTCTACGGAGCCAGTCGACAGGTCGAACATGCCGTAGAGAGATTCGTCGGGCCTGATCGCCGCGACTTGGGGAGTGGCCGACTGGCAGGCCACTGCGTGCCTCACCCACCGCTGAAGCCTTGACCGACCGGAGTGCGTGCACTGGCGAGAGACAGGGAGGGAGGACGACACAGGGGTCGACCGATACGGGGCCGACGGTTGCCGCAGGAGGACGCCGCGGACACACACGCGAAAGTGCGTCGCCCCGCGGACTAGGAGCGCGTCAATGTCGAGTGGAGCCTCCTGAAGCCAAGCGGAGTCGTCGGCGATGAACGTGAGTTCGCCGAGACGGATCTCGCAGCCCTCAACCAAAACTCCGCCAGAAACCATGATGAAGGTGATCGGAACAATCGAAACTTCTCCAATAAGTCGCTATGATACCTGCCCCATGGTGGGCGCCAACTATCGTGGTTCTAAGTCTGACAGTAGAATAGGGGGGTAGGTATGGAGAGGCAATATCCTAGCTATGGAGTAGTTGTATACGCAAGAGATTTACGAGTTCAGGCCCTTCTGGGAGGAAGTAATAGCCCTACGTCTCGGAGCCCGGAGGTGGTCGACTGGATTATATGCGTATGAGTTACAGGGGTGCGAACCCTTTACACTGAGGAGGGGGGTGGCTTATATAGAGTCTGCCAGACCCCTCCGGCCGTCAGTTATGCTGGGTTTAATGTACATTAAGGTCTGGCGTTACTGGTAACACCATACATAAAGTGCTATCATGACCATAAAGACTACTTAATGACAGACCGTTTGCGTGCAGAGTGACTCTAGATCTCCTGGTGGTCGAGTGAGTGGCTTCATGGTCGAGTGTCTTTGAGTCCGTCGAGTGGAATCCTTCCAGGTCGACTGAAAGGTAGTTTCTTCTAGAGATATCCTTGGGGAGGGTACCTTGGACAGGTCCATGACCCTACCCTAGGTACATGGCTTCATCATGTAATTCATGGTAAAAGAGATCCAGTCAAGTCATACCCAATATAAACCAAAAATAATGAATGCATACGACAGTGTGCTCTCCAGCGGGTGCTTTTAATAAGAAGGGTGATGACTCAACATAAAAGTAAATAGATAGGCCCTTCGCAGAGGGAAGCAGGGATTTGTAGAGGTGCCAGAGCTTGATTTTAAAATAGAGATTGAATAGCATCTTGAGCGGCATACTTTTGCTGTCAACGCAACAACTATGAGATGGCTGTATCTTCCATACTACATGCATTATAGGCAGTTCCCAAACAGAATGGTAAAGGTTTATACTCCCCCAACCACCAACAAGCATCAATCCATGGCTTGCTCAAAACAACAAGTGCCTCCAACATACAACAACCCTGGGGGAGTTTTGTTTAATTATTTTGATTTGCTTTGATCGTTTTGGATCATGGGATGGCATCCTGTTACGGCCCTTTCTCGTGAATGAGGAGCGGGTCCTCCTCTTGAGAATAACCCACCTAGCATGGAAGATATAGGCAGCCCTAGTCGAAACATGAGCTGCTCGAGCATACAAAACAGAATTTCATTTGAAGGTTTGGAGTTTGGCACATACAAATTTACTTGGAATAGCAGGTAAATACCGCATATAGGTAGGTATGGTGGACTCATATGGAACAACTTTGGGGTTTAAGGAGTTTGGATGCACAAGCAGTATTCCCGCTTAGTACAGGTGAAGGCTAGCAAAAGACTAGGAAGCGACCAACTGAGAGAGCGACAACAGTCGTAAACATGCATTAAAGTTAATTTACACCGAGTACAAGCATGAGTTGGATATAATCTACCATGAACATAAAT
This sequence comes from Aegilops speltoides, assembly GCA_021437245.1. Taxonomy (NCBI): domain Eukaryota; kingdom Viridiplantae; phylum Streptophyta; class Magnoliopsida; order Poales; family Poaceae; genus Aegilops; species Aegilops speltoides. The sequence continues at coordinate 47,154,512 of CM038147.1, read as the reverse complement.
ATCGTGAAGGCTATGTTGATCTGATTCAACTACATGCGTGAACATGTGCCAAGTCTAGTCACTCAATTCATTTAAAGGAGGATACCATCCCATCATACCACATCATAATCATTCTAATAGCATGTTGGCATGCAAGGTAAACCATTATAACTCATAGCTAATCAAGCATGACACAAGCAACTATAATCTCTAAATGTCATTGCAAATATGTTTACTTCATAATAGCTAACTCAGGAATGATGAATCATCATATATACAAAAACAAGAGAGGTCGTGTTCATACTAGCTTTTCTCATCCCAATACGTCCATCATATATCATCATTATTGCCTTTCACTCGCACGACCGAACGATGTGTATAATAATAAGAGTGCACGTGCATTGGACTAAGCTGGAATCTGCAAGCATTCAACTCAAAAGAGAAGACAAGTAATATGGGCTCTAAATTAAATAAACAATCATATGCATATAAGAGCCAGTAAGCATTTTCAATATAGTCTTCTCGACCCCCAAAAGAAAGAAAAGAAAATAAAACTATTTACACAGGAAAGCTCCCAACAAGTAAAAGAAGAACGATAAATCTTTTTGGGGTTTCATTTTAATTTCTTCTACCAGCAATGAAATTAAACTAACTAATTTTTTGGGTTTTTCTTAAGGTTTATCAAACACACAAGAAGAAAACTAGAAAAACAATTTAAACTAGCATGGATAATACAATGAAAGAGTATGAGCACCGACGACTAGTGTGTGAACATGAATGTAAAGTCGGTGAGAAATACGTACTCCCCCAAGCTTAGGCTTTTGGCCTAAGTTGGTCTAATACCAATGACCGCCTGGCTGATATCCATAAGAATAGCCGGGGTAGTACTGAGATGCAGAGGCAACCGCCTCTTGAGCAGCAGTGTGTTGGCGAGCTGCCTCCATTCCCCTCTCATATTCAGTGGCTTCTTCCATGTCAAATTCCCCATTGAAGCCTGCTTCGACCATAAAATCATCGGATGGCCACTCACAAGCTCGTACATTTGCGTCCCTTGGCAAATTAACATCTTGTTCACGTATAGCAATCCTTGGCCCTTTCTTTGCCGAGGAACCACCTTGGTACATTCTTCTAAGCATATTTATTTTTCTGAAAATTTCTGAAATTTTAGTAACTTCAAAATATAAGTGAATAAAACTAAACAAGACTGATAGCAACTACTCCTACAAGTGCCTAGAGCCTATATCATGCATTGGAATTGCTTGGGACCTCAAAAATTTACCATGCAAGGACAACAACATGGTCACCTATGCAGCAAAAATTTGCAATGAATAAAGTACTAGAATAAAAACTATTTGGACCAATGGAGGAGTCACATACCAAGCAACTATTCCCAAAGCAGTTTTGCGAATGGAGCTTTGAGCTAAGAGACCGAAAATCGCAGCAAAACGAGCTAGAACTCGGGCTTGAGCTGGATGGGGATTTTTTTGGGTAGAAGATGAAGTGTGTGGGTGCTGGCATAAGTGGAGGGGACCCACCAGGGGCCCACGAGACAGGGGGGCACGCCCTACAGGGGGGGGGGGGGCTCCTCTCCCGTGGCCTGGTGCTTGCCCCTTTTGCAGTGTTTTCAGTGCCTAAAATCCTCAAATATTCCAGAAAAAATCATACTAAATTTGCAGGGCATTTGGAGCACTTTTATTTTTGGACTATTATTTAATGCACGTATAATTCAGAAAATAGACGGATAATACTATTTTTGATTTATTTAATCTAAATAACATAAAACAAAAGGAGGGTACAGAAGGTTGTGCCTTCTAGTTTCATCCATCTCGTGATCATCAAAATGAATCCACTTACAAGGTTGATCAAGTCTTGTTAACAAACTCATTCCGAATAACACGAAACCGGAGAAATTTTGAATAGCACTAAGTTACCTTAACGGGGATATGAAAATCCCCAACAATAAGAATATCATACTTTTTCTTGACAGTAGGGAGAGGAAATTCAAAACCTCCAAAAATGATAGTTGGAACTTTTTCAATAGAATTGATGCTATGAATTTGAGATTGTTTCCTCAGAAAGTGTACCGTATGCTCATTACCATTAACATGAAAAGTGAAATTGCCTTTGTTGCAATCAATAACATCCCCTGCAGTATTAAGAAAAGGTCTACCAAGGATAATAGACATACTATCGTCCTCGGGAATATCAAGAATAACAAAGTCCGTTAAGATGGTGACATTTGCAACCACAACAGGCACATCCTCACAAATACCGACAGGTATAGCGGTTGATTTATCGTCCATTTGCAAAGATATTTCAGTAGATGTCAACTTATTCAATTCAAGTCTACGATATAAAGAGAGAGGCATAACACTAACACCGGCTCCAAGATCACATAAAGCAGTTCTAACATAATTTCTTTTAATAGAGCATTGTATAGTTGGAACACCCGGATCTCCAAGTTTCTTTGGTATACCACCTTTAAAAGTGTAATTAGCAAGCATGGTGGAAATTTCAGCTTCCGGTATCTTTCTTTTATTTGTGATAATATCCTTCATATACTTAGCATAAGGATTTACTATAAGCATATCAGTTAAGCGCATACGTAAGAAAATAGGTCTAATCATTTCAGCAAAGCGCTCAAAATCCTCATCATCCTTTGACTTGGATGGTTTAGGAGGAAAGGGCATGGGTTTCTGAACCCATGGTGCTCTTTCTTTACCGTGCTTCCTAGCAACAAAATCTCTCTTATCATAACGTTGATTCTTTGATTGTGGGTTATCAAGATCAACAGCAGGTTCAATCTCTACATCATTGTCTTTGCTAGATTGAGCATCCACATGAACATTATCATTAACATTATCACTATGTTCATGTTCATCACCTGATTGTGTTTCAGCATCAGAAATAGAAATATCATTGGGATTCTCAGGTGTCTCTACAGTAGGTTCACTAGAAGCATGCAAAGTTCTATCCTTTTTCTTCTTCTTCTTTTTAGAAGAACTAGGTGCCTCTAAATTGTTTCTCTGAGAATCTTGCTTGATTCTCTTATGGTGGCCTTCAGGATACAAAGGTTCCTGAGTCATTCTACCAGTTCTAGTAGCCACTCTAACAGCAAAGTCATTTTTATTATTTAATTCATCAAGCAATTCATTTTGAGCTTTGAGTACTTGCTCAGCTGGAGTAGCAACCATAGAAGCATATTTGCTAACGCGGTGAAGTTCATCTTTAACTCTATCCAGATTACCACCTACGCGTCCTATCTCGAAAGCATTATTATTTAACTCTCTACCAACATAAGCATTAAAACTTTCTTGTCTAGCCATAAAGTCATCAAATTCATCTAAGCATGGGCTATGAAATTTAGTAGAGGGTATTTGAACTTTATCATATCTATAGAGAGAATATACCTTTACTACCTGTGTCGGGTTATCAAGACAATGTGGTTCTTCAGGAGGTAAATTAAGACCATGTATTTCTTCAATAGGAGGTAAATTCTTAACATCTTCAGCTTTAATACCTTTTTCTTTCATTGATTTCTTTGCCTCTTGCATATCTTCAGGACTGAGAAATAAAACACCTCTCTTCTTCGGAGTCGGTTTAAGAATAGGCTCAGGAGTTGGCTCAATTGGTTCATGAATTCTTTCAGGAGCTGGCTTAGGAAGTGTCCAATTATTTTCATTAGTCAACATATTATTCAATAATATTTCAGCTTCGTTGACTGTTCTTTCCTTGAAAACACAACCAGCACAACTATCCAAGTAGTCCTTGGAAGCATCGGTTAGTCCATTATAAAAGATATCAAGTATTTCATTTTTCTTGAGAGGATGATCAGGCAAAGCATTAAGTAATCGGAAAAGCCTCCCCCAAGCTTGTGGGAGACTCTCTTCTTTGATTTGCACAAAATTATATATTTCCCGCAAGGCAGCTTGTTTCTTATGAGCAGGGAAATATTTAACAGAGAAGTAATAAATCATATCCTGGGGACTACGCACACAACCAGGAGCAAGAGAATTATACCAAGTCTTAGCATCACCCTTAAATGAGAACGGAAATATCTTAAGGATATATTAATAGCGAGACTTCTCATCATTAGTAAACAGGGTAGCTATATCATTCAACTTGGTAACATGTGTTGGGGAACGTAGTAATTTCAAAAAATTTCCTACGCACACGCAAGATCATGGTGATGGCATAGCAACGAGAGGGGAGAGTGTTGTCCACGTACCCTCGTAGATCGTAAGCGGAAGCGTTAGCACAACGCGGTTGATGTAGTCGTACGTCTTCACGATCCGACCGATCCAAGCACCGAACGTACGGCACCTCCGAGTTCAGCACACGTTCAGCTCGATGACGATCCCCGGGCTCCGATCCAGCAAAGCTTCGGGGATGAGTTCCGTCAACACGACGGCGTGGTGACGATGATGATGTTCTACCGGCGCAGGGCTTCGCCTAAACTCCGCGACAATATGACCGAGGTGGAATATGGTGGAGGGGGGCACCGCACACGGCTAAGGAACAATCCGTATATCAACTTGTGTGTCAGGGGTGCCCCCTGTCCTCGTATATAAAGGAGCAAGGGGGAGGAGGCGGCCGGCCAAGAGAGGGCGCGCCAGGGAGGAGTCCTACTCCCACCGGGAGTAGGACTCCCTCCTTTCCTAGTCCAACTAGGAGAGGGGAAGGAAGGGAAGGAGAAGGAGAAGGAGAAGGAGAAGGAAGGAGATGGAGGAAAAAGAGGAAAGGGGGGCCGGCCCCCTAGTCCAATTCGGTTTGGGATAGGGGGACCGCGCGCCCTGCCTCCTCTCTTCCACCACTTGTCCCATGACGCCCATTACTTCTTCCTCGTATTCCCGTAACACCCCGGTACCCCCGAAAATACCCGAATCACTCGGAACCCTTCCGATGTCCGAATATAGTCGTCCAATATATCGATCTTTATGTCTCGACCATTTCGAGACTCCTTGTTCCGAGACTCCAAACTCCTTCGGTACATCAAAACTCATAAACTCATAATAAAACTGTCATCGAAAACTTAAGCGTGCGGACCCTACGGGTTCGAGAACTATGTAGACATGACCGAAACACGTTTTCGGTCAATAGCCAATAGCGGGACCTGGATGCCCATATTGGCTCCCACATATTCTACGAAGATCTTTATCGGTCAAACCGCATAACAACATATGTTGTTCCCTTTGTCATCGGTATGTTACTTGCCCGAGATTCGATCGTCGGTATCCAATACCTAGTTCAATCTCGTTACCGGCGAGTCTCTTTACTCATTACGTAATGCATCATTCCGTAACTAACTCATTAGTCACATTGCTTGCAAGGCTTATAGTGATGTGCATTACCGAGAGGGCCTAGAGATACCTCTCCGACAATCGGAGTGACAAAACCTAATCTCGAAATACGCCAACCCAACATGTACCTTTGGAGACACATGTAGTGCTCCTTTATAATCACCCAGTTACATTGTGACGTTTGGTAGCACCCAAAGTGTCCCTCCGGTAAACGGGAGTTGCATAATCTCATAGTTACAGGAACATGTATAAGTCATGAAGAAAGCAATAGCAACATACTAAACGATCAAGTGATAGGCTAACGGAATGGGTCATGTCAATCACATCATTCTCCTAATAATGTGATCCCGTTAATCAAATGACAACTCTTTTGTCCATGGTTAGGAAACATAACCATCTTTGATTCAACGAGCTAGTCAAGTAGAGGCATACTAGTGACACTATGTTTGTCTATGTATTCACACATGTATTATGTTTCTGGTTAATACAATTATAGCATGAATAATAAACATTTATGATGAAATAAGGAAATAAATAATAACTTTGTTATTGCCTCTAGGGCATATTTCCTTCAGTCTCCCACTTGCACTAGAGTCAATAATCTAGTTCACATCACCATGTGATTTAACACCAATATTCATATCTGTATATGATTAACACCCATAGTTCACATCGTCATGTGACCAACACCCAAAGGGTTTACTAGAGTCAATTATCTAGTTCACATCGCTTATGTGATTAACACCCAAAGAGTACTAAGGTGTGATCATGTTTTGCTCGTGAGAGAAGCTTAGTTAACGGGTCTGTCACATTCAGAGCCGTATGTATTTTGCAAATATTCTATGTCTACAATGCTCTGTACGGAGATACTCTAGCTAATTGCTCCCACTTTCAATATGTATCCAGATTGAGACTTAGAGTCATCTGGATTGGTGTAAAAGCTTGCACCGATGTAACTCTTTACGACGGGCTCTTTTATCACCTCCATAATCGAGAAATATTTCCGTAGTCCTCACTAAGGATATTCTTGACCAATGTCCAGTGATCTACTCCTAGATCACTATTGTACTCCCTTGCCAAATACAGAGCAAGGTATACAATAGGTCTGGTACATATCATAGCATATTTTATAGAACCTATGAATGGGGCATAGGGAATGGCTTTCATTCTCTTTTCTATTTTCTGCCGTGGTCGGGCTTTGAGTCTTACTCAATTTCACACCTTGTAACACAGGCAAGAACTCTTTCTTTGACTGTTCCATTTTGAACTATAAAATCTTTGTCAAGGTATGTACTTATTGAAAAAAAAACTTATCAAGCGTCTCGATCTATCTCTATAGATCTTGATGCTCAATATGTAAGCAGCTTTACCGAGGTCTTTCTTTGAAAAACTCCCGTCAAACTCTCCTTTATGCTTTGCAGAATAATTTTACATTATTTCCGATCAACAGTATGTCATTCACATATACTTATCAGAAATGTTTGTAGTGCTCCCACTCACTTTCTTTTAAATACAGGCCTTTCCAAAAGTCTGTATAAAACCATATGCTTTGATCAACTCATCAAAGCGTATATTCCAACTCCGAGATGCTTGCACCAGTCCATTGATGGATTGCTGAAGCTTGCACACTTTGTTAGCATCTTTAGGATTGACAAAACCTTCTGGTTGCATCACGTACAATTCTTCTTTAGGAAATCCATTAAGGAATACAGTTTTGACATCCATTTGCCAGATTTCATAAAATGTGGCAATTGCTAACATGATTCGGACAGACTTAAGCATCGATACGAGTGAGAAAATCTTATTGTATTCAACATCTTGAACTTGTCGAAAAACCTTTCACAACAAGTCGAGCTTTGTAGATAGTAACACTACTATCAACGTCCGTCATCCTCTTGAAGATCCATTTATTTTCTATGGCTTGCTGATCATCGGGCAAGTCCACCAAAGTCCACACTTTGTTCTCATACATGGATCCTATCTCAGATTTCATGGCCTCCAACCATTTCGCGGAATTTGGGCTCATTATCGCTTCCTCATAGTTCGTAGGTTTATCATGGTCTAGTAACATGACTTTCAGAATAGGATTACCGTACCACTCTGGTGCGGACCGTACTCTGGAAGACCTACGAGGTTCTGTAGTAACTTGATCTGAAGTTTGATGATCATCATCATTAGCTTCCTCACTAATTGGTGTAGGAATCACTGGAACTGATTTCAGTGATGAACTATTTTCCAATTCGGGAGAAGGTACAGTTACCTCATCAAGTTCTAATTTCCTCCCACTCACTTCTTTCGAGAGAAACTCCTTCTCTAGAAAGGATCCATTTTTAGCAACGAATATCTTGCCTTCGGATCTGTGATAGAAGGTGTACCCAACAGTTTCCTTTGGGTATTCTATGAAGATGCACTTCTCCAATTTGGGTTTGAGATTATCAGGATGAATTTTTTTTCACACAAGCATCGCAGCCCCAAACTTTAAGAAACGACAACTTGGGTTTCTTACTAAACCACAGTTCATATCTTTGTCGTCTCAGCGGTTTAGATGGTGCCCTTTTAACGTGAATGCAGCTGTCTCTAATGCATAACCCCAAAACAATATTGGTAAATCAGTAAGAGACATCATAGATCGCACAATATCCAATAAAGTGCGGATTCTGACGTTCGGACACACCATAACGTTGTGGTGTTCGGTGGCGTGAGCTGTGAAACTATTCCACATTGTTTTAATTGAAGACCAAACTCGTAACTCAAATATTCGTCTCGCGATCAGATCGCGAAACTTTATTTTTCTTGTTACGATGATTTTTCCACTTCACTCTGAAATTCTTTGAACCTTTCAACGATTTCAGACTTATGTTTCATCAAGTAGATATACCCATATCTGCTCAAATCATCTTGTGAAGGTCAGAAAATAACGATACTTGCCACGAGCCTTCATACTCATTGGTCTGCATACATCAGTATGTATTATTTCCAACAAGTCAGTAACTCGTTCCATTGTTCCGAAGAACGGAGTTTTAGTCATCTTGCCCAAAAGGCACGGTTCGCAAGCATCAAATGATTCATAACCAAGTGATTCCGAAAATCCATCTTTATGGAGTTTCTTCATGCGCTTTACACCGATATGACCCAAACGGCAGTGCCACAAATAAGTTGCACTATCATTATTAACTTTGCATCTTTTAGCATCAATATTATGAATATGTGTATCACTACGATCGAGATCCAACAAACTATTTTCATTGGGTGTATGACCATTGAAGGTTTCATTCATGTAAACAGAACAACAATTATTCTCTGATTTTAAATGAATAACCGTTTTGCAATAAACATGGTCAAATCATATTCATGCTCAACGCAAACGCCAAATAACATTTATTTAGGTTTAACACTAATCCCAAAAGTATAGGGAGTTTGCGATGATGATCATATCAATCTTGGAACTACTTCCAACACTCATCGTCACTTCCCCTTCAACTAGTCTCTGTTTATTCAGAACTCCTGTTTGAGTTACTAATTTTAGCAACCGAACAAGTATCAAATACTCAGGGGCTACTATAAACACTAGTAAGGCACATATCAATAATCTGTATATCAAATATACCCTTGTTCACTTTGCCATCCTTCTTATCCACCAAATATTCAGGGCATTTCCGCTTCCAATGACCATCTCCTTTGCAGTGTAAACACTCAGTTTCAGGCTTTGGTCCAGCTTTGGTCTTCTTCATGGGAGTGACAACTTGTTTGCCATTCTACTTGAAGTTTCCCTTTCTTTCCCTTTGCCCTTTTCTTGAAACTAGTGGTCTTGTCAATCATCAACACTTGATGCTCTTTCTTGATTTCTACCTTCATTGATTTCAACATCACGAAGAGCTCAGGAATCGTTTTCGTCATCCCTTGCATACTATAGTTCATCACGAAGTTCTAGTAACTTAGTGATGGTGACTAGAGAATTTTGTCAATCACTATCTTATCTGGAAGATTAACTCCCACTTGATTCAAGCGATTGAAGTACCCAGACAATCTGAGCACATGCTCACTAGTTGAGCGATTCTCCTCCATCTTTTAACTATAGAACTTGTTCCAGACTTCATATCTCTCAACTCGGGTATTTGCTTGAAATATTAACTTCAATTTCTGGAACATCTCATATGGTCCATGACGTTCAAAACATCTTTGAAGTCCCGATTCTAAGCCGTTAAGCATGGTGCACTAAACTATCAAGTAGTCATCATATTGAGCTAGCCAAACATTCATAACGTTTGCATCTGCTCTTGCAATAGGTCTGTCACCTAGCGGTGCATTAAGGACATAATTCTTCTGTGCAGCAATGAGGATTAACCTCAGATCACGGATCAAATCCGCAACATTGCTACTCACATCTTTCAACACAGTTTTCTCTAGGGACATATCAAAATAAACATATGAAAGCAACAACGCAAGCTATTGATCTACAACATAATTTGCAAAATACTACCAGGACTAAGTTCATGATAAATTTAAGTTCAATTAATCATATTACTTAAGAACTCCCACTTAGACAGACATCTCTCTAGTCATCTAAGTGATCACGTGATCCAAATCAACTAAACAATAACCGATCATCACGTGAGATGGAGTAGTTTTCAATGGTGAACATCACTATGTTGATCATATCTACTATATGATTCACGCTCGACCTTTCGGTCTCCGTGTTCCGAGGCCATATCTGCATATGCTAGGCTCGTCAAGTTTAACCCGAGTATTCCATTTGTGCAACTGTTTTCCACCCGTTGTATTTGAACGTAGAGCCTATCACACCCGATCATCACGTGGTGTCTCAGCACGAAGAACTTTCGCAACGGTGCATACTCAGGAGAACACTTCTTGATAATTAGTGAGAGATCATCTTAAAATGCTACCGTCAATCAAAGCAAGATAAGATGCATAAAGGATAAACATCACATGCAATCAATATAAGTGATATGATATGGCCATCATCATCTTCTTCTTGTGATCTCCATCTTCGAAGCACCGTCGTGATCACCATCGTCACCGGCATGACACCTTGATCTCCATCGTAGCATCGTTGTCGATACGCCATCTATTGCTTATACGACTATCGCTACCGCTTAGTGATAAAGTAAAGCAATTACAGGGCGTTTGCATTTCATATAATAAAGCGACAACCATATGGCTCCTGCCAGTTGCCGATAACTTTGGTTACAAAACATGATCATCTCATACAATAAAATATAGCATCATGTCTTGACCATATCACATCACAACATGCCCAGCAAAAACAAGTTAGACGTCCTCTACTTTGTTGTTGCAAATTTTACGTGGCTGCTACGGGCTTAGCAAGAACCGTTCTTACCTACGCATGAAAACCACAACGATAGTTCGTCAAGTTAGTGTTGTTTTAACTTTCGCAAGGACCAGGCGTAGCCACACTCGATTCAGCTAAAGTGAGAGAGACAGACACCCGCCAGCCACCTTTAAGCACGAGTGCTCGTAACTGTGAAACCAGTCTCGCGTAAGCGTACGCATAATGTCGGTCCGGGCCGCTTCATCTCACAATACCGCCGAACCAAAGTATGACATGCTGGTAAGCAGTATGACTTGTATTGCCCACAACTCACTTGTGTTCTACTCGTGCATATGACATCTACGCATAAAACCAGGCTTGGATGCCACTGTTGGGGAACGTAGTAATTTCAAAAAATTTCCTACGCACACGCAAGATCATGGTGATGGCATAGCAATGAGAGGGGAGAGTGTTGTCCACGTACCCTCGTAGACCGTAAGCGTAAGCGTTAGCACAACGCGGTTGATGTAGTTGTACGTCTTCACGATCCGACCGATCCAAGCACTGAACGTACGGCACCTTCGAGTTCAGCACATCTTCAGCTCGATGACGATCCCCGGGCTCCGATTCAGCAAAGCTTCGGGGATGAGTTCCGTCAGCACGACGGCGTGGTGACGATGATGATGTTCTACCAGTGCAGGGCTTCGCCTAAACTCCGCGACGATATGATCGAGGTGAAATATGGTGGAGGGGGGCACCGCACACGGCTAAGGAACGATCCGTATATCAACTTGTGTGTCATGGGGTGCACCCTGCCCCCGTATATAAAGGAGCAAGGGGGAGGAGGCGGCCAGCCAAGAGAGGGCGCGCCAGGGAGGAGTCCTACTCCCACCGGGAGTAGGACTCCCTCCTTTCCTAGTCCAACTAGGAGAGGGGAAGGAAGGGAAGGAGAAGGAGAAGGAAGGAGATGGAGGAAAAGAGGAAAGGGGCGGCCCCTAGTCCAGTCGGTTTGGGCTAGGGCGGCTGCGCGCCCTGCCTCCTCTCTTCCACCACTTGGCCCATGAGGCCCATTACTTCTTCCTCGTATTCCCGTAACTCCCCGGTACCCCCGAAAATACCCGAATCACTCGGAACCCTTCCGATGTCCGAATATAGTCGTCCAATAAATCGATCTTTATGTCTCGACCATTTCGAGACTCCTCGTCATGTCCCCGATCTCATCCGGGACTCCTAACTCCTTCGGTACATCAAAACTCATAAACTCATAATAAAACTGTCATCGAAACCTTAAGCGTGCGGACCCTACGGGTTCGAGAACTATGTAGACATGACCGAAACACGTTTCCGGTCAATAACCAATAGCGGGACCTGGATGCCCATATTGGCTCCCACATATTCTACGAAGATCTTTATCGGTCAAACTGCATAACAACATATGTTGTTCCCTTTGTCATCGGTATGTTACTTGCCCGAGATTCGATCGTCGGTATCCAATACCTAGTTCAATCTCGTTACCGGCAAGTCTCTTTACTCGTTACGTAATGCATCATTCCGTAACTAACTCATTAGTCACATTGCTTGCAAGGCTTATAGTGATGTGCATTACCGAGAGGGCCCAGAGATACCTCTCCGACAATCGGAGTGACAAAACTTAATCTCGAAATACGCCAACCCAACATGTACCTTTGGAGACACCTGTAGTGCTCCTTTATAATCACCCAGTTACGTTGTGACGTTTGGTAGCACCCAAAGTGTTCCTCCGGTAAAGGGGAGTTGCATAATCTCAGTTACAAGAACATGTATAAGTCATGAAGAAAGCAATAGCAACATACTAAACGATCAAGTGCTAGGCTAACGGAATGGGACATGTCAATCACATCATTCTCCTAATGATGTGATCCCGTTAATCAAATGACAACTCTTTTGTCCATGGTTAGGAAACATAACCATCTTTGACTCAACGGGCTAGTCAAGTAGAGGCATACTAGTGACACTATGTTTGTCTATGTATTCACACATGTATTATGTTTCCGGTTAATGCAACTATAGCATGAATAATAAACATTTATCATGAAATAAGGAAATAAATAATAACTTTATTATTGCCTCTAGGGCATATTTCCTTCAAGATGTGCCACAACAGTTTCAGATTCAAGGCCATAAAAAGGATCAGATTCAACTAAAGTAATAATATCAGGATCAATAGAGAATTCTTAATCCTTATCGGTAACACAGATAGGTGAAGTATCTAAAGCAGGATCGGGTTTCATTCTAGCATTAAGAGACTGCTGCTTCCATTTAGCTAATAATTTCTTAAGATCATTTCTATCATTGCAAGCAAGAATTTCCATAACAGTTGTTTCATGCATAACATAACCCTTAGAAACAACAGGTAAAACATAATCATTGGGGGGACCTTCATCATCACTATCATCAATAATAGGTTCTTCAATATTTTCATTCCCCCTAAATCTAGCAAGTTGTTCATATAGAAATTCACCTAGTGGCACAGTAGTATCAAGCATAGAAGTAGCTTCATCATTCATAGCAGAAGTGGCATCATCAATAACATTCGACATATCAGAATTCATAGCAGTAGCAGGTTTAGGTGTCGCAAGCCTACTAATAACGGAAGGAGAATCTAGTGCAGAGCTAGATGGCAGTTCCTTACCTCCCCTCGTAGTTGAGGGTAAAATCTTGGTTTTAGCGTCTTCCAAGTTCTTCATAGTGATCAACAGATATGAATCCCAAGTGACTCAGAGAATAGAGCTATGCTCCCCAACAACGGCCTCAGAAATTAGTCTTGATAACCCACAAGTATAGGGGATCACAACAGCTTTTGAGGGTAGAGTATTCAACCCAAATTTATTGATTCGACACAAGGGGAGCCAAAGAATATTCTTGAGTGTTAGCAGTTGAGTTGTCAATTCAACCACACCTGGATAACTTAGTATCTGCAGCAAAGTATTTAGTAGCAAAAGTGGTATGATAATAATAGTAAATGTAGCAAAAGTAAAGGTAAATGTTTTTGGGTTTTTGTAGTAGTTGTAACAGTAGCAACGGAAAAGTAAATAAGCGAAGAACAATATGTGAAAAGCTCGTAGGCAATGGATCAATGATGGATAATATGCCGGATGCGATTCCTCATGCAATAGTTATAACATAGGGTGATATAGAACTAGCCCCAGTTCATCAATGTAATGTAGGCATGTATTCCGTAAATAGTCATACGTGCTTATGGAAAAGAACTTGCATGACATCTTTTGTCCTACCCTCCCATGTTCAGCGGGGTCCTAGTGGAAACTAAGGGATATCAAGGCCTCCTTTTAATAGAGAACCGGAACAAAGCATTAGCACATAGTGAATACATGAACTCCTCAAACTACGGTCATCATCGAGAAGTATCCTTATTATTGTCACTTCGGGGTTGTCGGATCATAACACATAATAGGTGACTATAGACTTGCAAGATAGGATCAAGAACACACATATATTCATGAAAACATAATAGGTTCAGATCTGAAATCATGGCACTCGGGCCCTAGTGACAAGCATTAAGCATAGTAAAGTCACAGCAACATCAATCTTAGAACATAGTGGATATTAGTGATCAAACCCTAACAAAACTAACTTGATTACATGGTAAATTTCATCCAACCCATCACCGTCCAGCAAGCCTACGATGGAATTACTCATGCATGGCGGTGAGCATCATGAAATTGGTGATGGAGTATGGTTGATGATGACGACGACGACGAATCCCCCTCTCCGAAGCCCCGAACGGACTCTAGATCAGCCCTCCCGAGAGAGATTAGGGCTTGGCGGCGGCTCCGTGTCGTAAAACGCGATGAAACTTTTTCTTGATTTTTTTCTCCCAGAGACGGTATATATGGAGTTGGAGTTGAGGTCGGGAGGTGTCCAGGGGGCCCACGAGATAGGAGGGCGCGCCCCCTGTCTCGTGGACAGCCCGTGGGCCCCCTGGCCTCATTCTTTCGCCAAAAATTCTTATTAATTCTGACAAGTGCCTCCGTGGATTTCCAGGACATTCCTAGAACTTTTCTTTTCTACACATAAAACAACATCATGGCAATTCTGCTGAAAACAGCGTCAGTCCGGGTTACCTTCATTCAAATCATGCAAGTTAGAGTCCAAAACAAGGGCAAAAGTGTTTGGAAAAGTAGATACGTCGGAGACGTATTAGACACCACGTGATGATCGGGTGTGATAAGCTCTACGTTCACATACAACGGGTGCAAGCCAGTTTGGCACACGCAGAAATACTTGGGTTAAACTTGACGAGCCTAGCATATGCAGATGTGGCCTCGGAACACTAAGACCGAAAGGTCGAGCGTGAATCATATAGTAGATATGATCAACATAGTGATGTTCACCACTGGAAACTACTCAATTTCTCGTGATGATCGGACATGGTTTAGTTGATTTGGATCACGTGATCACTAAGATGATTAGAGGGATGTCTATCTAAGTGGGAGTTCTTAAGTAATTTGATTAATTAAACTTTAATTTATCATGAACCTAGTCCTGATAGTGTTTTGCAAATTATGTTGTAGATCAATAGCTCGCATTGTTGCTTCCCCATGTTTTTGTATGTGTTCCTAGAGAAAACTAAGTTCAAAAATGATAGTAGCAACAATGCAGACTGGGTCCATGATCTGAGGTTTATCCTCATTGCTGCACAGAAGAATTATGTCCTTAATGCACCGCTAGGTGACAGACCTATTGCAGGAGCAGATTAAAACGTTATGAATGTTTGGCTAGCTCAATATGATGACTACTTGATAGTTTAGTGCACCATGCTTAATGACTTAGAATCGGGACTTCAAAGACGTTTTGAACATTATGGACCATATGAGATGTTCCAGGAGTTGAAGTTAATATTTCAAGCAAATACCCGAGTTGAGAGATATGAAGTCTCCAACAAGTTCTATAGCTAAAATATGGAGGAGAATAGCTCAAGCAGTGAGCATGTGCTCAGATTGTCTGGGTACTACAATCGCTGAATCAAGTGGGAGTTAATCTTCGGATAAGATAGTGATTGATGAGTTCTCTAGTCACCATCACCAAGTTACTGGAACTTTGTGATGAACTATAGTATGCAAGGGATGACGAAAACGATTCCCGAGCTCTTCGTGATGCTGAAATCAACGAAGGTAGAAATCATGAAAAGACCATCAAGTGTTGATGATTGATAAGACCACTAGTTTTGTCGTGGATTTGTCACGGCAGATGTCCTAGCGAAAGGACTTAGTCGTGGAGCCATCGCTACGAGTTTACTTGAAGGGGTTAAAGCGGACACAAAGACACAAGGGTTTATACTAGTTCGGCCCCTTCGATGAAGGTAAAAGCCTACGTCTAGTTGTGATGGAATTGATGTGGTCTCGATGGCCAGGGAGCAAACAAGCTTCGCCTAGGCTCGAGTTGTGGTTGTCTGTCCTTGAACCATCGCCGGGTCGTCCCCTTATAAACACGGGTGACGCCCGTCGGTTCATAGAGTCCCAACCGGTGCATACTCGTAACCCGGTTGGTATCTCTCTATTCCTAACTTACATTTCAAGTTATACATCAGGCCGGTTTACGGCTACAAGTTCTAAACCGACTACAGGCCTTGGGCCTTTCTCTGCTTATACCACTAACGGAGTTAACCCGGCCCAGCTGGCGGTTTACACCTAGTGGTAACATCCCTAACATTAGGCCCAGCATTGATTTGAGCTGGTTCATGTCAATCCTTCACAAAACTTGCATCTTGGACATCTTCTAGTGACTGGTAAACAGCCATGTCGTCATCACTTCTGGTTACTGTAAACCGGCATGACGTCATCCTGAAATTTTATCATTTATAACACCCTCTTTTAATAGCAGTTCCTGGATCCACGCGCTTGACCTAGCTTGGTTGCCTTATAAATAGGACCGAAGGGTCATTTCTTTCTTCCCTTCGTTTCATCTTCTTCGTCTTCCTCGCGCCGCTGTTCTTGGAGATCCGCCACCGTCGTCAACTTCTGCCTCGTCCTGGGCCGCTGCATCGACCTGAACGTACCAGAGCATTGCGGCCTCTTTCCGCGTCTTCCCCATTCCCGGTAAGCTTCTTCCCCTTCTTGACCTAGATCTGTTTTTAGGGTTCCAGTTTCATACTGTGTTCTTCACGCGTTCATAGCTGTTCTTTTAACTTTGAACAAATCCGTGAACCTGTGTTGTATTTAATAATGATCCCTACGCATCCGCTGTATTTTCTCATCTTAAGTCCATGGATCTTCTGCATATATATCTGCTCCATAGTTCACTTCCGTTTCTGCCTTACCTCCGTGAAACATTTTCTGTTTTTAGTAAGCTTGCGTTTGATCCGCAGCTATAATAGGATCTTGTGAAACTTGTTTCTGCATATTTAGTTATCCATAGCTTCAATCGCTTCCAATGCCTAAATCAGGCGGTTTAACTCACCATAGGAAGAAAACTGCTAAACCGGCACATATATATCATTAGTCCCCTTGTTGAACCGCCAGAATTCACCTGATACCGTATCACAGGAAACCGGTTTATAGACACTGCCTTCGGTTTATCATAGTTTAGATCAATTCCTTGTACCAAGCATATTCCTGAACCGGATCAACTATTTCTTGTAGATCTTACCATGGCCAAACAAGTGTATGAATGCAACTGGGTTCCTTCTCGCGTCACCAAATCACAGCTGAATGATCTAGTCTCGATTGGCGCTTTAGACGACAAAGATACGATCCACTGGAGGGTCCCTGGAGAGGAATGCCCTCCTACACCTCAAGAAGGAGAAGTTGTGGTCTTCGCAGATCACCTGGCCCGGGGCTTCAAACCGCCCGGTTCTAAATTTTACCGGGACGTGTTAGCCAGTTTTCAGCTCCGTCCCCAGGATATTGGCCCCAACTCCGTCACCAATTTATGCCACTTTCAAGTACTATCTGAAGTATATCTGCAAGAGGAACCTTCTGTTGAACTGTTTAGAGACCTCTTCCATTTAAACCGTCGCACTGAATTCACCGACGGCCCCAATACCGAATTGGGTGGCATGGCTATTCAAAAGAGGAAGGAGATCACCTATCCCCACGTCAAACTCCATACTCACCCCAAGGAGTGGAATGCGACTTGGTTTTATTGCAAAGATACTTCTCCTGAGGATCAAAATCCCTTACGGCTTCCGCCCGGGCGGCTGAGCAACACCCATCCGCTTCCACAAAGATTGGCGCCAAAGATAGAAGCAAATATGCCCCTGAATTGTCCAAGCTCCGAGCTTTTAGGGCTAACGGTTTGACGAGAATAGACCTTGCGCTGCTGGTTATCATGGGGCATCTTGCCTCGAGCGGCGCTCGGTTTGATGTGCCGATATCTTGATAGTGTCGACGACCCACTCCGACACACCAAAATCCAACTCTCGATGATGAATTCTGAGACTCGGTAAAGAAGATCTTTGAATGAGCGGAGCATCTACGTGCTCAAACCGGTCTGCCCCTTATCGCACCACCAACAAACCGCCTGCGGTAAGTATTTAGTTGCTCCATCATTAAACCTGTTACTGCTTTATGTGTCTCACATTTAATTATTTCTGATCCAGGGTGATAATCCGTTTTGGAGCAAGAAGCTTTCCCAAGATAAAGCGGAGAAAGCAGGGCGGCCAACCCGGCCCAAAACCAAAGTTGTTAAGAAATCAGCTCACAAGAGAAAGACCACCGCTTCATCTGACCCAGCCATTGACGATGATGTGGGTAATCCGGATCTTGAGGTAGAACTTGATTCCCTTGGCTTGCTTTTTACACGCCTTATTGATGATGATGCTTGTCAGGACGACACTGAGGCCAGCAATGCAGGATTCGCTGAGGTAACTATTCTCTCTTCCGATTCAGAAAATTTGCCCTTGCCAAAATTTCGCCAGGCAAACCGGAAAGTCAATTTTTCTCACCCTCTTGCTTATTTGGATCCCAAATTTCTTATGAAGACGCAGCAACATGAAGCTCGCCGCACAACCCGGCACAGTGGTCAGGTAGTTACCTCTGCCGGTTTACCCAATAGCCCGGTTCAAAAGCGCCGCTCCGAGGTCTCCGACCTTTTTATTGCTTTAAATTCTAAAGCGGGTTTCTTCCGTCAGCCTCTTAATCCGTCCGACTCCGATTATCAGGTCACTTCCCATTCATCCTCTGGTGAATCATCGGCCACTCAGTTACCACCTTTGAAGATAGCCGCTGGGTAAGTCAAACCGAGCATATGCTTCTAGTGTATTTGTGCAATGACTTATGTTTTTCACTGACTTTGTTTTTTCTCTTAGAACCAAACCGAAACCAAGCAAGAAGGCCCGTTTGGATAAAACGGCTGAAGAAGATACCGCCCCAGATCATGATAAAACGGCAGATTTTGAAATTTTTTCCTCTGAAGATATTCCCAATGATCCTCCGTTGCAAGATGATGTTGCACCCGTAGAGAGGCCTGTTAACGCTTCAATCTCTGCCGATCCGCCTGTCAGCTCCGTCCGGTTTGATAAATCCCACAGTCCTGCTGACAAAACGGGCGTGCCCACACAATCCGTCGAGTCCAAAGATGATGACGTTGTGATTACTGGTATGGGCCGTTCTGAACCGGGAAATCCTGCAACCTTAACCAGGCACACTGTGAAAGAAGATTTTTCCGCTTTGAATAAAGGAAAATGGGATGTTGAACTAGAGACATATGCTGCTCTGAGTGCCCAAGACCTTCATTCTGGCTATTTAAACCGGCTTTATACTAGCCGTGACTATGAATCTGGCCTGGTCAAGTTGATGAGAGACAAGTTTGAGGTAACCCACTCCTTTACTTACTGCCATTATATCAGTCCTTCTAGCCCCCAAGGGCCGGTTTGTAATCTTAATCAAACCGGGACTTGAATATATTTTTTAACAATTTTGAAATCCACCTGCATAGCCCCCAAGGGCCGGTTTATCTTGACATGCTTAAACTGGGGCTTCAATAAAAACTGTCCTTGGAAACATACGTAGATCAAATAGCCATTAGCCCCCAAGTGCCAAGTTGAATACTTGTATTGAGCTTGGGACTTTGCCATCTAGTAATATATATAAAAATTGAAGGTGCATTAGCCCCCAAGTGTCAAGCATATAACTTTGTTGTGTGGTTGAAACTTACTCTCTTGAACTGCTTGTTGAAAATACTGTCTGTATGCAGGCTGAGGTGAAAATCAAGGAAGACCGGATTGCCGATTTACAAGAAGCGTTAAAAACCCAGCAGGCCGAAACAGAGAAGGCCAAGAAAGAATTAACCAGTGCCTTGAACGCCACTGAACAACTGAAGGAAGGCTTCAAGAAAGAACAAGCTGATTGGGCCACTGAGAAGGCCACTTTAATCAAACGAGCAGAAAATGCTGAAGCTGCCCTTAAACCGGTGGTAGATGATCTGACAGCCGTAAAGCGGCAAGTACACTCCATGACCGCGGCGATCTTTGGTAAGCTCCGTCGAACATTTGTGATGCTTTGAACTTGCTGTAGTATAAATCTGGTTTGAGACTATCTCCTTACTGTTTGTAGGCACTCGCATCGGGCACTTAGGAAACGATGTGCGGAAGAAACTGAAGGCTGTCTACACTTTAGTAGAACAGCTATATACTGGAGCCCAGCGGATCATCACCACAGCTTCTCATAATAACCCGGCACCTTTTTTACTCCAGGATACTCTGAACAGGTTGTCCATGCTTCCTGCCCGGATTGAGAAGGTGAAGAAATCTGCTGCCCGAACCGGAGCTATTAATGCTTTGATCCGAGCCAAGGCATGGGTACCAGATTTTGACCCTGTGGAAGCAGCTCAAGGCTACCCCAGTGTGAAAGAAGATGGTTCTGAATTTAATGAAGAGGATTTACGGGCGATAAACCGTGCAGTGCGCCCTCTAGCCTGTCAGCTGGCTGAAGAAGCAGACTTGACACATTATCAAGCACAGTACAATGATCAGAACAAGCGAGTACCTGCCCCAACTTTTGAAGCGGAAAATCTGATCCCTCCAATCCGTAAGCATACTTACGCTCCTGATATTGAACCGTCTTCCCTGATCCATGAAGAGGCTGTTTTCCAAGCTTTAATGGGAATCGACTGAACCACTGTTGATTTCCAGCCAATGGGTAGAGACGAGGAAGCTGAAGCGGCGGAGGATGAGGAGCAGGCTTGAACCGGAGGCCGGTTGAAATAGATGTCGTTGGCGGCTGCCCAAAGAACAATGATTTTACTTGGGCACTGTATTGCCTTGTAATAACTTAGTTAATGCTTCCATCTTGAATATGCCTTCGTGCATAAGTACTGAAGCTTTTGCGCGATTCGTACTTCCTGCAACCAGAAAAATTTGAACTGCCATGACTGGGCATGAAGCCGGCATAACCAAGCTTAAAGCGGAGGTCTTAGAGACCATTACCGTCGGTAAAGCGGGGAGAGAACAGCTCCCATATAAACATGTGCTGAATCAACACAAGCCCCCTTGTTACTTGATGATGAGAACAAGAAAAGGTAAACCGGGCATACGTCTCCGGTTTAAAGGGAAATCAAATTCATTGGCTTAACCGGAAAAAAGGTGTTTTGTTGGTAAAAGAAATCCAACAAAAACAAATATGAAAGAAACCATGAAAACAGCATGGAAACCAAGGCAATGATAAATCCTTTGTATAAACATACGCTATATTGAGCTGTTCAGATGGCATTACCATGGTCGGACAGGATCAAGTCCCCAATAGGTGTGACTATGATTCAAGTCAGCCAGGTCCCCAAATGACTCGTTGGCATATATGCGAGATCAAGAGGCGTGGTAATGGTTCGGTTGACCATTCCCCAAGTGATTCGATGGCCTTAGGTCGACCAAGAGGCGTGACGGTTCGAGACATGACCGTGTCCCCAAGTGATCTGGTGGCTGTCGCCTATCAAAAGGTGTTTGTTGGTTCGGACTCGACCAAGGCCCCTAGTGATATACAAAAAAGCAAATGTCAAGGGGTAAACCGGAGGCCGCTTTAAAAAACAGAGTCACTCCATGTAACCACGCATGATGAGAAAGACAGAGACCCCGCTTTAGCTGAGGCTCCGGTTTTATTATATCGAAGATAATATATACATTGTCATGATATGTACATAAATAGAGCCGAGGGCTGAAGTGTAGTAAGGCCGAAGATGAGCTATGTTCCACGGCCTGTTGGTCTCCTCCTCTGATGTGCGTGAGTCTTGATGTTCTCGAATATCAATCAGATAGTATGATCCGTTGTGTAGATTCTTGCTGACCACAAAAGGTCCTTCCCAAGGTGGGGATAACTTGTGCATATCTGTCTGGTCTTGGATGAGTCGAAGCACCAAATCTCCTTCTTGAAAGGTTCTGGTTTTAACCCGGCGACTGTGATAACGACGAAGATCTTGCTGGTAAATCGCCGAACGAGCAGCTGCCATATCACGCTCCTCATCCAATAGGTCCAAAGCGTCTTGCCGTGCCGTCTCGTTGTCCGCTTCAACATAAGCCGCCACACAAGGCGAATCGTGCCGGATATCGCTAGGGATAACTGCCTCTGCTCCATAGACCATGAAGAACGGTGTATATCCAGTGGACCGGTTTGGCGTAGTATTGATACTCCATAGCACCGATGGTAGCTCTTCAACCCAGCACCACGGTGTCCTCTCAGAACGGGACCATAAGCGGGGTTTGATGCCTCGTAAGATCTCTTGATTAGCTCGTTACGCTGTCCGTTGGGTGGGGTGAACCATCGATGACACGTCAAGCGGATGTGCTCACGTTCACGAACTCTTTCATAGCACCCTTGGATAAATTGGTACCATTGTCGAGAATGATCTTGTGTGGAAAGCCAAAACGGAAGATCACCTTTTTGATGAACTGCACTGCTGTTGCTGCATCACACTTGCTGACAGGCTCCATTCAACCCACTTGGTAAATTTGTCTACTGCCACCAAAAGGTGGGTTTTCTTATCCTTGGATCGTTTAAAGGGTCCAACCATATCCAACCCCCAAGTTGCAAACGGCCACGTTATTGGGATCATTCTCAACTCTTGTGCCGGTACATGAGCACGCCTTGAAAATTTCTGACATCCATCACACCATTTAACCAAGTCCTCCGCATCGGCGTGTCTTTGTCAACCAAGAAACCCGTGATTTAAACGCCTTTGCCACCGTGAGACTTTGAACCGGCGTGATGTCCACAATCCCCTTCATGGATTTCTCTTAAGATTTAAACAGCCTTCCTCAGGAGAAACACAACGTTGGAACACCCCTGATACACTGCAATGATGTAACTCACCATTGAGAATCGTCATAGACTTGGATCGCCAGACTATCTGTCTAGCCAGAATCTCATCTTCTGGCAATTCCCCTCGAGTCATATACTCAAGAAAAGGAACCGTCCAATCCGGAATAGCATGTAGTGCTGCCACCAATTGAGCCTCCGGATCAGGAATAGCCAAATCCGCTTCACCTGGGAGCTGGACTGACGGATTGTGCAATACATCCAAAAAGACATTAGGCGGGACCGGTTTGCGCTGAGAACCCAACCGGCTTAAAGCGTCCGCCGCTTCATTCTTCCGGCGGTCCACATGATCCACTTGATACCCTTTGAAGCAACCCGCAATATTATCCACTTCCCGACGATATGCGGCCATGAGCGGGTCCTTAGAGTCCCAAGTGCCAGACACTTGCTGAGCCACAAGGTCCGAGTCACCAAAGCACTTAACCCGGCTTAAGTTCATCTCTTTAGCCATCCGGAGACCATGGAGCAAGGCTTCGTATTCAGCTGCATTATTAGTACAAGGGAACATTAAGCGAAGAACATAACAAAACTTATCACCTCGTGGGGAAGTTAAAACGACTCCAGCCCCCGAGCCTTCCAACTGCCTGGATCCATCGAAATGAATAGTCCAATACGTGTGATCCGGCTTCTCCTCTGGTGCTTGTAACTCCGTCCAATCATTAATGAAATCAACAAGTGCTTGAGACTTCACCGTTGTCCGGTATATACTTGATCCATGCGCCCAAGCTCTATAGCCCATTTGGCAATCCGCCGATTGCCTCCGGTTACAGATGATATCACCCAAAGGAGCTGAATCGACCCTTCGTGATGGGGTGCCCTTGGAAATCTTGCTTCAATTTTCGACCGCCATGAAAACACCATAGACTAGCTTCGCCAATGCGGATACCTTTGCTTGGACTCAATAAGCACCTCATCGATATAATAAACCGCCGCTGATCCGGATATTCCTTGCTCGCCTCCTTGCGTTCCACCACAACAGCCATGCTAATCGCTCGAGCATTGGCTGCGACATATAACTGTGATGGCTCCTTGTCAACCGGAGCCGCAAGAACAAGCGGATTGGCCAATTGCGCTTTAAGTCCTCAAATGCTTCATCGGCAGCGGACTCGAGCGAAATTATCTGTCTTCCTCAAAGATCGGTACAAAGGATGGCCTTTTCTCCGAGGCGGTGATAAACCGGCTCAGCGATGATTTCGCCGCCAAACGCTGAACATCATTGATACACTTCGTTTAGCCAAGGAAGTAATAGCCTTAATTTTCTCGGATTAGCCTCAATTCCTCTGTTAGATACCAGAAACCCAATAACTTGCTGCCGGAACACCAAAGACGCACTTGGCGGATTAAGCATCATCTTGTAAATCGCAAGTTGTCAAAGGTTTCCTTTAAATCATCCACCGATGTCTCCTTTTGTCTCGATTTTACTACAATATCATCCACATAAGCATGCACATTGCGGCCGATCGTGTATGCGAGCAATTCTGTACACACCGCCGATAAGTAGCACAGGCGCTCTTGAGCTGAAAGGCATAGATACATAACGAAGGCTCCAAAGGGAGTAATAAACGCTGTTTTCTCCTGGTCCTTAATCGCCATTTTGATCGATGATATCCGAGTATGCATCCAAAAACTTAAGCGCTCACGACTGCTGTGGCATCAATAATCTGATCAATGCGGGAGGGCAAAAGG
The DNA here is from genome assembly GCA_021437245.1 of Aegilops speltoides. Taxonomy (NCBI): domain Eukaryota; kingdom Viridiplantae; phylum Streptophyta; class Magnoliopsida; order Poales; family Poaceae; genus Aegilops; species Aegilops speltoides. The sequence goes on along the minus strand of CM038147.1, from coordinate 47,129,955 downwards.
ATCCGCCGGGCAGGCCTTGTTAAGATCTGTAATCCACACACATCGCCAAGTGCCGTTTTCTTAAGGACCAGCACGGATTAGCAAGCCACTCTGGATGAAACACTTCAATGATAAAGCCAGCTGCCAAAAGCCCGCCACTTCCTCTCAATGGCTTTGCGCCTTTCTTCGTTAAACCGCGGAGGAACTGTTTCACGGTTTATACTTAGGATCCACATTAAGTGTGTGCTCAGCGAGTTCCTCGGTACACTGGCATGTCGGATGGCTTCCATGCAAAGATATCCCGATTCTCACGGATGAACTCGATGGCGCGCTTTCCTATTTGGGATCCAGTTAGCACCGCGGTGAACTGCTTGGACGAATCGCCTGGCACGAAATCAACAAGTTTGGTCTCAGCTGCCGATTTAAACTTCAGATCCGATTCATGCTCTGTAGTTGGTTTCTTTAAAGGGGTCATATCAGCCGGATCAACATTGTCCTTATAGAACTTCAACTCCTCCGTGGCACAAACCGCCTCTGCATAAGCTGCATCACCTTCCTCACATTCCAAAGCGACCCGGCGGCTTCCATGCACCGTTATTGTTCCCTTGTAACCCGACATCTTGAGCTGCAAGTAAATATAACAAGGTCGTGCCATGAACTTAGCATAAGCCGGCCGCCCGAACAAGGCGTGATATGGACTCCGGATCTTCACTACCTCAAAGGTTAGTTTTTCAGACCGGGAATCATGCTCGTCTCCAAAAGCCACATCCAGGGCGATTTTACCAACAGGATATGCAGATTTTCCTGGTACTACACCATGGAACACTGTATTGGACGGTCTGAGATCCTTGTCTGTTAGACCCATGCGGCGGAAAGTTTCATAATACAGTATGTTAATACTGCTTCCTCCGTCCATAAGTACCTTGGTGAACTTATAACCCCCCACCTGAGGGTCTACCACCAATGCTAGCTGGCCCGGATTATCAACCCGGGGAGGATGGTCCTCTCTGCTCCACACGATAGGCTGCTCCGACCAGCGTAAATAACGCGGCAAGGCCGGTTCAACAGCGTTCACTGCTCGCTTGTGAAGTTTCCAGTCGCGCTTATCCAGGCTAGTCGTGAAAACATGATATTGCCCATTGTTCAACTGCTTCGGTTGGCTCTGATAACCCGACTGCTGCTGCTGCTGCTGGCCGTTCTGATTATTCTGATTATTATGACCGCCCTGATTAAGACCTGAACCGGAAGCTCCATCGTGACCCGGCCCGTGGAAACAGGATCCTGAACCGCCACCTGACCCCTGGTCATACCGGAAGGCATTAGAGTTTTTGAACTCCTGCATAATATAACAATCTTTCCAGAGGTGGGTAGCTGGCGACTCCTTCGTCCCGTGCTTTGGGCAAGGCTGATTTAACAAGTAATTCAAGCGGCTCGCATTAGGATTGGGACCCCCATTACGATTCGCCACTTTACCTCTGCGCCGCTGCCCCCTGTCTTGTGCATTAGTATTGGCAACGAAATCCATGTTACCATCCGCTTTGCGCTTGCCTCCGTTTCCATAACCCGCCGGTTTGTACTGTTGCCCTTTGGAGTTGCCATTCTTCTTTCCCTTCCCTGCTTCATCATCATCAGCCTCGGGATCCTTGGTACTGTCTGAATCAGCATACTTCACCAATGCGGCCATGAGGGTTCCCATGTCATTACAGAACCGCTTCATGCGCCCCAATTTCATTTTTAAGGGCTCAAACCGGCAGTTGCCTTCTAGGGTTAAGATCGCAGAGTCAGCGTTGATCCTGTCAGATGAGTGCAAAATCTCCGAAACACGGCATACCCAACGGGTCGTTGACTCTCCTTCCTCCTGGACACAAGCCGCCAGGTCTACTATGGACTTGGGCTGCTTACATGTATCCTTGAAATTCTGGATAAACCGGGCCCGCAACTGGGCCCAGGAGCTGATAGAGTTGGGCGGTAAGCTCTTCAACCAAGTACGGGCCATGCCTTCAAGCATCATGGTGAAATACTTTGCACACGCAGTCTCATCCACGTCTAGCATCTCCATGGCCATCTCATAACTTTCGACCCACGCTTCAGGAGACAAATCGGTAGTGTAATTCGGCACCTTGCGCGGACCCTTGAAGTCTTTAGGCAGGCGTACATTGCGTAAAGCGGGGATCAAACAGGGCACCCCTAAAGCGGATGCGACTCCCGGTCCGGCAAAGGTGGTAGGGCGAACCGGCGTAAGTTGGCCTGCGTCATCCTGCGCTGCCAATTCGGCCTCCCTTCATGCCCGGGCCCGGTCCACTACCTCCTGAGCATCGCGAACGCCACCTGTCGGGTTATTGCCACGGGCCGCTTCACGGTCCCGCGCATTGCTTGATATGGCCGGCTCATCCATGCGCCTGCTATAGCTCCTGCTCGGACGGGGCGTAGAATGGATTCGATCACGGCTGTATGAATATGCTTCCTGCTGAATCAGTGCAGTCCGGAGAAGCTCCTTAACCCGACGCGTCTCGACCACTTGCGGTGAGTCCCCTTCGACTGGGATAGCCTCCAATCGCGCGGTGGCTGCGACAAGGTTGTCCATAGGATTAGAATAATGGCCTGGGGGTGTCTGAACCGGAGGGGGAAACACGGTATTCTGCTGAGGAGGCTCCATCGGGCGAGGTTGGACCGTCGCCCCTGGCCCTGGTGCCTCAATCCGGTTTGCCTCCCGGTGCTGGGGCGGATTACTGGGTCCAGCTCCTGGGGTCTGAAAGAGATTTCTGGGATCAAACCCTAACGGTAGGCGTGATCTGTACTTCCGCTTCAACACCTCCTGCGATGCACTCTGGTCAAGCATGAGTTTGTAGGCCTGGGCGTCCAGAGCGGCCTGCTCTGCAGCCATCCGCTCCTTTTCTGCCGCTAGATCCGCTTTGGCTTGCGTGATCTGCTCCTTCACCTTTGCAATTTCTGCATTATGGGCCTCCTGATCCGCCGGGTTGTCCTCTGCCATGAGCGCAGCTAGTGCATCAAACAGGTCTGATAGAACTTGAACCGGCGGGCGCTGCGGGCCTCCTACCCCTGCTGCCACTCCCGCTGCTGATCCGGAAAGCATCGCTGCAGCGGTTGAAGAGTGATTTGCTGCCTGTGTACCGGCCATGAATATTCCAACCCGGTTGATCTGACTTGGGGGGTCCGAAATACTGTCGCCATCGGAACAGCCCCTGATCATATCGTCCTGTAACTGGTACAATGATTCAGTTTCGCCTGTTGAAGATTCGTCACCGGAATAAACGACGGTCTCACTACCGTGTCCTGAACCAGTGTCGTGTTCTCCTCCGTGGATGACCCCAACGAAGACACGCATCACAGCCGGTTTAGCCTGGGTAGATCTCGCACGCTGAGCCGTCTCGACGAGGTCGGTGCAGATGTCCGGCTCAGGCCCAGGCTCCCCGATCTTGCCGATGAAAACGTGTATGCCATCAAAGGGGACCCGGTACCCGTACTCAATTCAATCGGCCTCGGGACCCCATCCTGCGTCGTCGATGTAGATCCGGCCGCGACGACTCTTGGTCATCTGGCCCACGACGTAGCCTTCGAGTCCTTTGAGCTTGCCCTCCAAGATCGTCAAACCATCGTGCGATAGCCCCACGGTGGGTGCCAACTGTCGTGGATTTGTCACGGCAAATGTCCTAGAGAAAGGACTTAGTCGTGGAGCCATCGCTACGAGTTTACTTGAAGGGGTTAAAGCGGACACAAAGACACAAGGGTTTATACTAGTTTGGCCCCTTCGATGAAGGTAAAAGCCTACGTCTAGTTGTGATGGAATTGATGTGGTCTCGATGGCTAGGGAGCAAACAAGCTTCGCCTAGGCTCGAGTTGTGGTTGTCGTCCTTGAACCGTCCGCCGGTCGCCCCTTATATACACGGGTGACGCCCGTCGGTTCATAGAGTCCCAACCGGTTCATACTCGTATCCCGGTTGGTATCTCTCTATTCCTAACTTACAATACAAGTTATACATCAGGCCGGTTTACGACTACAAGTTCTAAACCGACTACAGGCCTTGGGCCTTTCTCTGCTTATACCACTAACGGAGTTAACCCGGCCCAGGCTGGCCGGTTTACACCTAGTGGTAACATCCCCAACAAGTTTCAAGAAAAGGGCAAAGGAAAAGAAAAGGAACTTCAAGAAGAATGGCAAGCAAGTTGTCACTCCCGTGAAGAAGCCCAAAGCTGGACCAAAGCCTGAAACTAAGTGCTTCTGCTGCAAAGGAAATGATCACTGAAAGCGGAAATGCCCTGAATATTTGGTGGATAAGAAGCATGGCAAACTGAAAAAGGGTATATTTGATATACAGGTTATTCATGTGTACCTTACTAGTGTTTATAGTAGCCCTGGGTATTTGATACTTGTTCGATTGCTAATATTAGTAACTCGAAACAGGAGTTACAGAATAAACAGGGACTAGTTGAGGGTGTAGTGACGATGTGTGTTGGACCAAAATTGATATGATCATCATCGCACACTCGCTATACTTTCGGGATTAGTGTTGAACATAAATAAATATTATTTGGCGTTTGCGTTGAGCATGAATATGATTTGATCATGTTTATTGCAATACGGTTATTCATTTAAAGTCAAAGAATAATTGTTGTTCTCTTTACATGAATAAAAACCTTCGATGGTCATACACCCAATAAAAATAGTTTGTTGGATCTCGATCATAGTGATACACATATTCATAATATTGATACCAAAAGATGTAAAGTTGATAATGATAGTGCAACTTATTTCTGGCACTGCCGTTTGGGTCATATCGGTGTAAAGCGCATGAAGAAACTGCATAAAGATGGAATTTTGGAATCACTTGATTATGAATCATTTGATGCTTGCGAACCATGCCTTATGGGCAAGATGACTAAAACTCCGTTCTCCAGAACAATGGAACGTGCTAGTGACTTATTGGAAATAATACATACCGATGTATGCGATCCAATGAGTGTTGATGCTTGTGGCGAGTATCGTTATTTTCTGACCTTCATAGATGATTTGAGCAGATATGGGTATATCTACTTAATGAAAGACAAGTCTGAAACATTTGAAAAGTTGAAAGAATTTCAGAGTGAAGTGGAGAATCAGCGTAACAAGAAAATAAAGTTTCTACGATCTGAACATGGAGGAGAATATTTGAGTTACGAGTTTGGCCTTCATATAAAACAAGATGGAATGGTTTCACAGCTCACGCCACCTGGAACACCATAGTGTTGTGTCCGAACGTCGTAACCACACTTTATTAGATATGGTGCGATCTATGATGTCTCTTACCGATTTACCACTATTGTTTTGGGGTTATGCATTAGAGACAGTCGCATTCACTTTAAATAGGGCACCATCAAAAACAGTTGAGACGACGCCTTATGAACTGTGGTTTGGCAAGAAACCTAAGTTGTAATTTCTTAAAGTTTGGGGCTGCGATGCTTATGTGAAAAAGCTTCAACCTGATAAGCTCGAACCCAAATCAAAGAAATGTGTCTTCATAGAATACCCAAAGGAGATTGTTGGGTACACCTTCTATCACAGATCCGACGGTAAGACATTCGTTGCTAAGAATGGATCCTTTCTAGAGAAGGAGTTTCTCTCGAAAGAAGTGAGTGGGAGGAAAGTAGAACTTGATGAGGTAACTGTACCTGCTCCCTTATTGAAATGTAGTTCATCACAGAAACCGGTTCCTGTGACACCTACACCAATTAGTGAGAAGGTAATGATATTGATCAAGAAACTTCAGATCAAGTTACTACCAAACCTCGTAGGTCAACCAGAGTAAGATCCGCACTAGAATGGTATAGTAATCCTATTCTGGAGGTCATGTTACTTGACCATGGCGAACCTACGAACTATGAGGAACCGATGATGAGCCCAGATTCCATGAGGCCATGAAATCTGAGATGCGATCCATGTATTAGAACAAAGTGTGGACTTTGGTTGACTTGCCCGATGATTGGCAAGCCATCGAGAATAAATGGATCTTCAAGAAGAAGACTAACGCTGACAGGTAATGTTACTGTCTACAAAGCTCAACTTGTTGCGAAAGGTTTTCGACAAGTTCAAGGGGTTGACTACGATGAGACTTTCTCACGCGTAGCGATGCTTAAGTCTGTCCGAATCATGTTAGCAATTGCCGCATTTTATGATTATGAAATTTAGCAAATGGATGTCAAAACTTCATTCCTGAATGGATTTCTAGAAGAAGAGTTGTATATGATGCAACCAGAAGGTTTTGTCGATCCAAAAGGTGCTAACAAAGTGTGCAAGCTCCAGCGATCCATTTATGGACTAGTGAAGCCTCTCGGAGTTGGAATAAACATTTTGATAGTGTGATCAAAGCATATGGTTTTATACAGACTTTTGGAGAAGCTTGTATTTACAAGAAAGTGAGTGGGAGCTCTGTAGCATTTCTAATACTATATGTAGATGACATATTGCTGATTGGAAATGATATAGAACTTCTGGATAGCATAAAAGGATACTTGAATAAGAATTTTTTCAAAGAAAGACCTCGGTGAAGCTGCTTACACGTTGAGCATCAAGATCTATAGAGATAGATCAAGACGCTTGATAAGATTTTTCAATGAGTACATACCTTGATAAGATTTTTGAAGTAGTTCAAAATGGAACAGTCAAAGAAGGAGTTCTTGCCTGTGTTGCAAGGTGTGAAGTTGAGTAAGACTCAAAACCCGACCATGACAGAAAATAGAAAGAGAATGAAAAATCATTCCCTATGCCTCAGTCATAGGTTCTATAAAGTATGTTGTGTTGTGTACCAGACTTATTGTGTACTCTGCCCTGAGTTTGGCAAGGGAGTAAAATTAGTAAGGATTATCCTTAGTAAGGACTAAGGAAATGTTTGTCGATTATGCATGTGATAAAAGAGTTCGTCGTAAAGAGTTACATCAGTGCAAGCTTTTTACACCGATCCAGATGACTCTAAGTCTCAATCTGGATACATATTGAAAGTGGGAGCAATTAGCTAGAGTAGCTCCATGCAGAGCATTGTAAACATAGAATATTTGCAAAATACATACGGCTCTGAACGTGACAGACCCGTTGACTAAATTTCTCTCACGAGAAAAACATGATTATACCTTAGTGCTCTTTGGGTGTTAATCACATAACGATGTTAACTAGATTATTGACTCTAGTAAACCCTTCAGGTGTTGGTCACATGACGATGTGAACTATGGGTGCTAATCTCATACAGATGTGAATATTGATGTTAAATCACATGGTGATGTGAACTAGATTATTGACTCTAGTGCAAGTGGGAGACTGAAGGAAATATGCCCTAGAGGCAATAATAAAGTTATTATTTATTTCCTTATTTCATGATAAATGTTTATTATTCATGCTAGAACTGTATTAACCGGAAACATAATACATGTGCGAATACATAGACAAACAGAGTGTCACTAGTATGCCTCTACTTGAGTAGCTCATTGATCAATGATGGTTAAGCTTCCTAACCATAGACATGAGTTGTCATTTGATAAACGGGATCACATCATTAGGAGAATGATGTGATTGACTTGACCCATTCCGTTAGCTTAGCACTTGATCGATTTATTTTACTGCTATTGCTTTCTTCATGACTTATACATGTTCCTATGACTATGAGATTATGCAACTCCCGATTACCGGAGGAACACTTTGTGTGCTACCAAACGTCACAACGTAACTGGGTGATTATAAAGGTGCTCTACAGGTGTCTCTGATGGTACTCGATGAGTTGGCATAGATGAAGATTAGGATTTTTCACTCCAATTGTCGGAGAGTTATCTCTGGGCCCTCTCGGTAATGCACATCACTATAAGCCTTGCAAGCAATGTGACTAATGAGTTAGTTGCGGGATGGTGCATTATGGAACGAGTAAAGAGACTTACCGGTAACGAGATTGAACTAGGTATTAAGATATCAACGATTGAATCTCGCGCAAGTAACATATCGATGACAAAGGGAACAATGTATGTTGTTATGCGGTTTGACCGATAAAGATCTTTGTAGAATATGTAGGAGCCAATATGAGCATCCAGGTTCCGCTATTGGTTATTGACCGGAGACATGTCTCGGTCATGTCTACATAGTTCTCGAACCCGTAGGGTCCGCACGCTTAACGTTCGGTGACGATCCGTATAATGAGTTTATGTGTTTTGATGTACCGAAGGTAGTTCGGAGTCTTGGATGAGAACAGGAACATGACGAGGAGTCTCGAAATGGTCGAGACATAAAGATCGATACATTGGACGACTATATTCGGACATCGGATAGGTTCCGAGTGATTCGGGTATTTATCGGAGTACCGGAGAGTTACGAGAATTCGTCGGGGAGTATATGGGCCTTATTGGGCTTTAGGGGAGAGAGAGGGGGGCTGCCTAGGGTAGGCCGTGCCCCCCAAGGCCTAGTCCGAATTGGACTAGGGGGATGGGCGGCGTCCCCTCGTTCCTTCTCTTCTCTCTTCCCCTTCCTTCTCTCCTACACCTACTACTTGGAAGGGGGAGGAATCCTACTGCCGGTAGGAGTAGGGATCCCCAAAGGCGCTCCATGGAGAGGGCCGGCCCCTCCCCTCTTCCACTCCTTTATATATGGGCAGGGGGGCACCCTATAGACACACAAGTTGATCATTGATCTTTAGCCGTGTGCGGTGTCCCCTCCACCATAATCCACCTCGGTCATATCGTAGCGGTACTTAGGCGAAGCCCTGCGTCGGTAGCTTCATCAACACCGTCATCACGCCGTCGTGCTGACGGAACTCTCCCTCGAAGCTCTACTGGATCGTGAGTTCGTGGGACGTCACCGAGTTGAACGTGTGCAGATCGCGGAGGTTCCGTATGTTCGGTACTAGGATCGGTCGATCGTGAAGACGTATGATTACATCAACCGCGTTGTCATAACGCTTCCGCTTACGGTCTACGAGGGTACGTGGACGACACTCTCCCCTCTAGTTGCTATGCATCACCATGATCTTGCATGTGCGTAGGGAATTTTTTGAAATTACTGCGTTCCCCAACATCAGCATGGTGCTCATTGCCCCAGTAACCATGCTCTTCAAGCTCTCCAAAGTACTAAATCCCGCCAGGTGTACCAGCATTGCATTTGGAGATCATGTTTCAGTCATATGAGAGGTGAGGAAGTGGTGTTTGTTACATCACAACTGTCATATGTGCTTGCTGCGGATGATGTTTGTCCTCGTCAGAGAAGTGTTGACAGAATTGTTAGTCAGAGAAGTGTATTGACAGAATTGTTAGTCAGAGAAGTAACCATAGCAGGTTTTGTGATATAAATGACACATGCTAATTTCAGTAGAATCGAACATAGTATGGTGACAATTATATCATGCGGTATGTTAGAAAAATATCCAGGAAGCAGCAATGATATAAGAAGTAAACTTTAACACACACACACACACACACAGACTTCACAGATTGAACACATAGGTAACTAGGGTTACATCCTTGAGTATGAATAACTAATTAGTGTTGTGGTTCCTTTACAAAATGGTGGTAGTGGTGCAGTGCGTGAATTTAACTATACCATATGGAAATGAAATGCTGTCAGTTTATATCATATTGATGCAATAACGATGTATGTAAAATAACCAACACCACATCCTTCCTGTGAGTGTGTAAACAAATTCGTAAAATGAAGGTAGGTCCTTTTGATTCAGTTTTGTAAAAGTTTGGAATGAAACATGTGGATGCATGACATGATCATGCTTGAACAATTGCATTACAGATTTTATCGTCAGAATAAAATGTTGACTAAAATTAGGTGGAAAAGAAGATCTAAATAGAGAAGGCCACGCATGGTGAATTGTGAAATGTAAATAATGAGAGTTGGAAGTAAAGGAATGATAGTAGAAATAGAAATTAGGTTGTAGATATGAAGATTATCATATAATCCAGTGGATGAAAAACAAATCTTGTTCAGGTAGAAAAAAAACATGCACTCAATGACAAGCATTGTAACTATTCGGTGAATAAGTATCTGTTTGGTGGTGCCTAATGAAATATTCACATGATATTTTATAATTGGTTGATGGATCAGATTAGTTACTGTTGGCAGCACTGGAAATTATGAAGAGCCTAATTACTAAAAAGCAGCATAGTTTGAAGAAATGCAGTCCTGTGGTAAGAGAAAATAGTCAGTATTGCGGTGTATGAATTTATCTGTAACATAAAGAGGAACATATGATGCAGTGGTTGAAAGTGAAATTCTCTGAGTTCCAACTTTCATGTCATTGTCAAAACAGATTCTTAAACAAAGGTAATTTGTTTTGATTCAGTTTTGTAAAAGCATTGAGTGGAGCATAGTTACGTAGAAGATAGTCATGTTGGAACAGTATCAGCATAAATTGTGTGGTGAGAATAAAGTGGTAAGTGGAGCCAGACGGAGAAGCAAATGTAAACAGAATAAGAATGCAGCAACTGAGATGTTGAATGTAAACAATGGAACTTCGGTCATGTGACTATTCAAATATGTTAAGTTTATCCCTTTGTCAATTGGTTAGAGCCGTTCTTTCAAAATTCTACAGTGAACAGGGAGCTAGCTTCGCAAATTTAGTAGCAAACTTGCACCAAAAAGACCAAATGGTTAGCAAACCTGTTGGTCATCCTGGACCTAGTTTAGTAAGAGAGAACATTTAGCAAAAAAAAGGAAGCTTGCAATGAGCATGCAATTTGTGGCACTGAATAATTCAGAAAAGCATGATGCATGTGTTTAGATGGTTATTTCAAAAGGATCTCACATTGTTCCAATGCAGCATGTAGTGATCCGTAAACATAGTAGATGGTATCTGCATTCATTGGTTCAGATCACATGGCTCAACAAGATGGTGCTGCAAAAGCATGTTATTTTCAAGAAATTAGCACCAAAGCTGCAGCGCAAAAAAAACATCAAATTGTTAGCAAACCTACCATCCGCCCTGAAGCTAGTTTGCAGGTACTCTAACAACATAACCAAAAGCGCCCAGTAATGACAAAAATAAATGACATCTTAGCATTCAAACATCACACCATCGATAGGTAGAAATACAAACAGTCTATTTGTAATAGTAGATGTTTCCAATGACAAACTTAATTATTTTCCTCCTCTTCTTCAATTTTCCTGTAGTTTCCCTTAATTTTCATTGCCTAATTAATTATCGAGGGAACTAGACAATTATG